>OZ035954.1:15940321-16458321 GCA_964034955.1 Orchesella flavescens
GAATTTCCATCTGGTAGGTTAAACTTGGGATTATTTCTAAAAATATATATAGTCTTTTACATATATTTCCTGATATGATTGAAATGTGTTTGGCCATTATAGTTGAAGACATCAATGAAGAAGTGGCTTCAAATATGTCTTTGGAAACTTTACACAATGCTTTGGCCTTACGGCAACTCGACTACTTTTTGGAGCAAGTGATGTCAACCAACTATCGAGCTTTATCGTCATCAACATCTTTGCAAACTTTCTCAAAAGGTATTTTCTCCAACTGATTGTATGGTATCCGAAAAATTACAAAAGGAATATTTACAATAAAGATTTTTTCACGCCATTTAGAAAGTAATGGCTCTTCCAGGGGAGAACAAAAGACTCAACTGAGCCCTTCAAAAATGCCATCGCCTAAACTTGAGGCAATGATGCCAGAACTTCCATAAGACAAAAGTATTGGAAATCGCATTCTAAAACATTTTAACTCATTTTAATTAAAGTTGTTAAATTTAGTTATTTATTTATTATGGTGTCACTGTTAGAAGAACAATGTGCTCTTATGTTACATGAAACGGAAATGACACTTGAATAAAGAATCTTGTCTTATCTTATCATCTCACGTTGAGTCCCTTATTGTAAGTTCGACTCGGTTTCAGTGCTCTACTTTTGGTATGAACCATTTTCCCCACGAATTTGGTCCGTATGCAAGCTCATTCTAATTTCAGTAACAATCATCTTTTGCATAGACCCAAAAATTGATTTTATTGGGCCATCATATTAATGACTCATTCCACTTCCTGCAAAATTATGACAGAAGCAAGTAGAAATGACCGTCATCCGAAATTACCTTTTTCATATCGACGGACGGCGAAGAAAATGCTTTATCTCTTTTGTTGACGGTTGGGTTTTTGTATTTACCGACAATGGTAAATCCCAACCGCCAAAAAATGAGATAAAGCATTTTCTTCGCCGTCCGTCGTAATATCCATCATCCAAAGGAGATTTTATATTGAAGGATCTCAGCCAAGAATGAAATAGGTTGAGCCAGCCAGTCAGCCATATACAGACGCGACTCGCGACGGAGCCAGTAATGTTTTGTTCTTTTAGCGAATACAAAGACAAATGCACTGCGTGCATGCGTAAATAAGAAGTCAAAGGAAGAGAAGAACTAGGTAGTAACTTTTTAATCCATTGTACTGTAATTAGTTGATTAGTTTTGTCAATAATTTGATTACTTGATTGTATTTATGACATTTAGTCTACTTTATAAAGTGTCTTAGTATTATTGTATGAAATTTTATGATAATCGTATTGCATGCATGACTTTACTAATGATAGTGATTATGCTATGTTTAACATCATGAATTGGGTTTTTATTGTTCAGTAGAGGATGCTTAAATGAAAAATAAAAGCATTTAATCTGATTTAATGGTATTGTGTATCTGTCATTTGGCTTCATTGTTAGGTCTTAAAAAATACAGCATTCCAGCATAAGTCCAGAAACTCAAAACAGGGTTGGCATAAAAAGTTTTTGTAACATTCTCTTTCATTCAACATTCCTTTCTCTATCATTCATTCCTATGTACTAGTAGCTATACGAAGAGGGCATAGTAAAAATAACGAAATAGGTGAAGCTGTTGCCAATTTGTGCCTTGTTCGTTCAAGGAATTCGACTTTCCTCTCACTTATTTTCCCAATTATGCTTTTGCGCCAGAAAGTAGCATCGATGCGTGTTACAACAAGTTGGAAAACAATTTGGTAACGTACATTTCGCAATTTCAAGATTGATGGAAAAATGAATACTCTTTCCATGTTGAAGACTATATAACCTATTAATCATGGTTTGTTTGGATCTAATGTTGTTTGTCCCAATCCAAGTGCTACATGCTGAGCAACAGGTTGGCTGATAAGCGATTTTGTTTGCTTTTGTGATGGCTTTACACCAGCATCCATCTCTGTTGTGTTCATTTCTATCTTTCAAATAAATGAATAGATAAGATTAATATGAGTCAAGCATTTACTATGAGATAGCCAAAGGGCTACTATCTCATTCATGTCGAATGTAAAATGGGATACGTATGTGATAACACACACATAGTTGATAAGACGGTGACGTGATATCATCCGTATTCAGTTTTTTCAGCTTTGAGTTTTACGTTCAGAACATTAACCAAAAGTACTGCCTGTGGATTTCAATAAGGAATCAGAACTTTTCGTTTAAATAAAAAAATCACCAAAAAATTATTCCCGTTTATAACGCAGTACAATAGTTTTCAGCGAGCAGGATTAATTTATTGTTAAAAAATGGAGGAACGAGTTACCTCCGAGAGGTACGTAAGTTTGGTGACACAATGGGGCACAAAGCTGAGTGAAGCCATAAAAAAGCTTCGTCAACAAGAGGACCTAATTAGCAAATTAAAGCGAGAGAAATTTGTTATATCAGAACAGCTCGCCGCGTCAGAAGCAACATCTAGGGAACAATTTGACGAAGAAAAAGCTGCTCTTTTGGTAAGGCATCAGGAAGAAGAAGACAAGCTCAGAAATGACTCCAACCAACAAGTTTCTAGCCTTCAGCATCAGCTCACACAACTGAAAGAAGAGAACGCAGAGTTAAAAGATAAACTGCTTCATTACCAAAACACAGCTTCAAACAACGGAGAAGAAATTAACATGTTCCGAACCCAACAATTAGAGGATGAGGAGAAGATTCAAAAGTACTACAAGAAGAAAATATCATTGCTTCAAATGCAACTAAAACTTGCTAGTGCAAAAGCCAAGAGTTCCGATTTGGAACTGTCCAATTTAAAAATGAAAGTGGGACAACTTGACAAAAAAGTAGCGAGTTTGGGATCAGAGCTGATTAAAACAAAAAAGGGTAAAATTGACGCTGAAGAGGAGCTTTTACAGCGGATGAAGGCAGAAATGGATAAGTTGGATGAGACATTTGCGAGATTGGATGATCAAAATGACGGCAAAATCGTTACAGAACAGCCACCAATACTAGAGATTGAATTGGAGGCAGTTAGAGAAAGCTCATGTCGCGCCTCCTCATCTACCAGTGAACAACAACTAATTATTGATGATTATGAAGATATTGTGGAGGTTGAGTCAATAGCAACAAGCATGGAAGAGAGTTCGGTAGGTCATGGAAGTCATATTCATGAGCCAATTCCTTCCACTTCCAAATCTTGCAGCATCTATGAGTCAATAGATTCAGACGAAGAGGAGGAGGATGATGATATTGCAATCATTTGTGAAATGCCAGAAAGATCGAATACTGTAACGCAAAAAGATTCAGATTTGGGTGAACCACAACCACCACAACAGCCAAAGCCAAAAACCAAAAGAAGCCGACGTGGAGATGTGCACGGTGAAAACACCTCAAACGTTGGGGGTTCATCTTTCCAATGCCTATGTGGGAGGGAATTTTCTACCAAGGGACGACTTGTAACCCACCTGAGATACCACCAGGAGAGGAAGTTTTGGTGCAAGATATGCAAAAAGAAGTTTCACAGATTTAGCGTGTGGAGAAAGCACATGAGAGTAAAACACGATGAGAACAAGGTCGAAAATTTTGGATGCAGCAATTGTGGAATTGCTTTTAGCACCAAGGCTCAGTTTCATCAACATCGACGGGAATTTCAGTAAGGAACTTGAGAACAAGCCTTAATTTTTTACACATAGGACAAAACATCTAATCTATTGAATTATTGTTATTGATTGCAGCACATCAACGAAAACAGTAAGGCGACAGTCAAGCAGATTCAAGACAAAACTGAAGAAAACTACATGAAGCTATAAAGACAGTTTCATATTATTTAACTCAAAGATTCAAATTTATTACTTAATTTTAATTGAATTTGACTATGCTCTGGCTTAAGTGCAGGTTTCTAACCCACTATCATAGTCGTCTCAACTCATCTTAGATTGAGTTTGGGTGGTGAAAGTAGTGATGCGTAAAACTACCTAAGCACTACTACTGATTAGTTGTTATTTCTAGTGGTAGATTAGATCATTTAACAGTTACGCATAACGCAAATTTTGATCGGCATAATTATTATTATTATGTATCAAGAACAGCTTTACAAATATTTAAGGAATATTTTGAGCTCAAACATCTAAAAAAGATATGCAACAAGTTATCAAGTTATTTGGATGTTATTAACAGTTCCTCTTTGCATGAATTACAATTAATATATTACAATTCAATTGCTTATGATGGAAAATGCATATTACTGTACGTATTTTATCACAAATCCCGTTAGCTTTTATTCAAGCGTTTTCGTATCAAACAACATTATCATTTAACTAACGAAAAGTGTAGACAATAAAAGCATTATTAAAACGAGTATTTCAATCGCCTTTGCAAGAAAAAATCAATTCGGCAGTTTTAAAACTAGCATTATCTCAACGTATCCAGTATTTACAAAACTTGCTTAAATTATTTTTATATTCCCTTCTGACTTTATTGCTAACATCTCAAATTTTAATGCAGAGCATGACAGAAAAACATTTTATGCAAAGAGGTTTGTTCTCCAGTAGGATTCGAAAAGTTGCCAGCATAAAACCAAACGCCAATATTAAGAAAGCGCCTTGAAAATGAGTAGTTTTTAATGCTTGTGGACCATTACCATTTTCAGCTCTTGCTTCAATATTGGCTGTGCCGTTTCTATTCATCTTTTCCAACTCCCATCGTTCACTCCTAACACGTTGGAGATCTAGTTGAGTCCACCTGTCCAGCAACCCCGTTTCCAACGATGACCAAATACTTTTGTCCAAGTGCTTTCGGAAGACTGCACGCTTTTCCCACACGGCCCCACATTCATCAAAATTAATTGGGTCAGCACAAGGCTGGATATCAGCATTTCCGTGTCTGTCACTCAGATATTTAGCTGTAGCATATCGTCCCATGGTGTTCCAAGCCACACAACAGGTTTTGGATTGTGACGCCTTTTTCATACAGTTGCCCGCACTTGGTTCTGTTATTCACCAACTGCTCCAATCCACATTCCATTTTTTAGTTTTTTTCCTGTTCCTCCACCAAATGAAGAGCGAAACATTGTATAAGTAAAGTTGAACTTGGTTGCAGCCATTCCAAGCCAACCACTGTACACAGGGACCGTCCTTGTCTAAGTACGGCCTAGCAATGACTTAAGGTCCGGCTTGAACTTATGCCAATAAATATGAGATGATTTGATTTTAGCAAGTGAATTCATTGCGGGTACGGCCCGTGTCAGTGGTCCGGCCTGGCAATCGTGTGCCAGCTTGTGCCCCCGTAGGCCGGGCCCTGACTGTACAATCCACGTGATCCAAAAATTCGCTTCCGGACCGGATTCCATACCATTTGGATATGAGCTGGAGAGTCGGCAACAGAAAGGCGAAAGCTGTGGCCATGAAATGATCTGGTTGTATCAGGAAACAAGATGGACAATAAGTCTGTTCCATCATTCCTGGAGATTGTTCTGCTATTCAATGCTGTCTGACCTTCTTTTCCATACAAATTCACTATTTGGTGTCAAATGTCATGTCCTTTCTTGGAACGAGAGAGATTTTGTACTTAATTTTATTTCCAAATTGCTCTGATAGGAGAATCGTTGTAGCTTCTTTTTGACTGTTTGATATGAAAATGAAATGGTCTTCATCTTTCCGCAGAATTGGCTCGTAGCGAGGTGTCAACTGCTCGAATAAATTTGTCAACAAGGTGGCATTTTTATCTAAAGCAGTCTTGTCAAATTGCAACTGCGCTACTCCACATGTATGGGTATATCTGTGTACGTCACGCAGTCGCTTGAAAGTCAGCGTTTTCTTAGAAATCCCAAGTGGCGAAATCGAAAACACTCCAGAAGACGAAACGGTATTCATACTTTGTACTAATTGTAAGTCAAGCGTATCTGTATGTTCCAAGTTTACATGGAAGAACTCACAATTTACAAATTTGCTGAATATACTGCCAACGAATTTCGTTAAGTCTTCTGACCTATCATGACTTTGTATGTGTGTACCTTTGGCGAAATGGCCTGAAGTTGTTGGGAAAAGAAAGAGAAAAAGTTGAAAGTTTTCCAACATTTTTGTACGTAAATTTCTTGTTACTTCTCTTCTGTCTTCATTGAGAAACATCTGAAAGTATAATATCATCTGAACTCGGCTTCCGGTTGCCTTTTAAAAGAAAGAACGTGTAGTAAGTAGTAGTCACCTTCACCTGCATTTAAAGGACACACGCAGCTCACTTATAATATGGAGTATCCAGTACAGCTTGTAAGCTGCACAGTATAATTAACTTTTTTTGCAGGCTGGACTTGGTTGGTGACTGGCAGTTTTCTAATCTCAGCAAGCTATTTTTTAAATTTACGTTAATCATTTTAACAAGCTAATGAATATATGATATTCTGGCATTTTGGGCTTAAATTACATGTCTCGCATGCAGTCTGGTTGGCTCATTTTCTTGTTAAATGTACTTTTCAGACTCGTTAACAAGCATAAAAGGTCGGTTTATTACATTATTCAAACATTCCATTTTCTCAAACTCTTCATTTTGCAGTTTTTAACTTGAAGTAATATGACAGGAAACTAAACTACAAATGTCATGTATGCAGCTGCTTAAATATAATTTAGTTTTGCATGGACGTAATTGTGATTGTCAAAGTTAATTAATTGATTGTTTTTTTTAATTCTAAGAAGCTGCTGATAAGATTTTATTGTGGAAGTTATTCATGCTCCAGAAACTATGTAAATTCCAACTTCCAATAAATATTTAAAACATTGCTCATACTATGCCGTTTTATTAGAGCTTGTGAGTATAGTAAAGTAATGAAGGGTGTAAAATTTACATACTCCGACAAGTAATTTCCTCAAATTCTGCAATTTTGTAAGAGAAAGTCCCAACGTTTCTCAACTTATGTCTGCACACAACTTTCTTATTTTTTAAAAGTTAATGTGGTACAATTACAGCGAACTACTATGACATGCAACATGAGCCAAGCCAGCCTAACTGAAAAAGTATTTTGCATTGCTTTAATAATAAATCATATGGTGTTTATAATAATGCTGTCTCAAAATCAATAATGCTGTTAAGAAATAGGAAATACGACACGTTTTAACTTTGAATGTGACTTTTATTTGACATATTATTAGCAATAAGTGAACCAAATCAGGTAAAACCCAGATATTCAAACCCAATCAAACTTACAGTAGGTCATAATTTTTTCTTAAACAATCTGGGTCATGCCTATCTTATTAGAACTTTCACCAGATGTTGAACCATCAGTTTTCATCCCACCAAACCGATTCATATTAAAACAACTACAGAGATGTAATTGTTCGTATAAAAACCTAATTAAAGACAATATGAGACCCAGTAGCAATATTAAAAAGGAGCCTTGAAAATGAGTAACTTTCAACGCTGTTGGGCCACTGTCGTCTACGTAGCTATCACTTGAAAGCTTTTCAACTGTATTAATATTCGTTGCATTTCCAGTATTATTTCGTGCATTTCTCATCAGAGTATTTTCCGAGGCATACCGTTCGCTTCGAAGCACTTGGAGATCCATGTCTGTCCACCTACCCAACAATCCCATTTCCAATACTGTCCAAATATTCTTATCCAAGTGTTTTCGAAATACTGCTCGCTTTTCCCACACAACTCCACAGGAAATGAAATTGATTGTTTCGGCACTTTTCTGAATCGGGCTGTTCCCAAACCTGTCACTCAGTTCTTTTGCCGTAGCATATTTCCCTATGGAGCTCCATGTTATGCAGCACTGGTCGGACGTCTTGGTATTCACCAAACATTTCTCAGCACTTGGTTCAGTCGTCATTCTGGAAAATATATGCTTGTACGTAGTTTGATTAGAGGAAGCTAAAAGCGTGTACGCAGCACCCCCCTTCCCAATCACATTTAAAGTTAAACTAAATTGAGAATTGGATAGCTCAGCAAAAGACGTTGGAACCCACCCTTTGTGGGGTAGCGTCATTAATGCAGTCAACTTGCTTCTATACGCAACACTGATGATCATCGCGAACAGAAGCCAAAACACTCCAAGAATACGGATTGAATGAACACCACCTCGAATTTTAAAAATTTTAATTGCCTGTGAATCTTGTTCCAAAAGTGTTGCTGAAGTATATTGTACCAGTTTTCTATACGACCATTCTCGGCTACCAAAACTGCTTACGCTGACCAGGATATAGAATGCCAGTGGGACTAGAAAGAGGGTGACCACCAATGACCAAATCCACATGAGCGGAGTAAAGGACCAAACTATTACATCTGCACTGATAAAAATCTTTGGTGTTGGACAAAAGAACATTAAACCACCATAGTTGAGTGGGGATGACCATTCAACGAGTTTGTGACGACTATATACATGTGCGACAGGGGTAGCCCAGTCAGCGCTCCCACCCAACACGTCACCAACGGCACCTACCCAAGTACCATTTTTCAACTTTTTGCCAGTTCCACCTCCTGATGAAGATCGGAGCAATGTGTACGTAAAGTTAAACTTTCGGGTTGCTGTCCCAAGCCAACCATTGTAGAAGCCTCGTTTAACAAAATTCCGTTTCATGGCAGGATCCCATGCCATTTGAATGAAGGATGGGGTATCCGCAACGGAAAACCGGAAGTTGTGGCCTTGAAAGTTTTTTGTATTATCTGGAAACAAGGTTGACATTTCTCGGGAAATTGGTCTTGTTACCAGCACGGGAAAACCTCCGTTCCCATACAAATCTACTGACTGAGATTCAAAATTAGAATCTTTTCCTGAAACTAGTGCAGTTTTGAACTTGATTTTGTTGCCAAATTCTGTTGATAGGAGAAGGCTTGAAGTGGTATATTGGTCATCAGACAAGAAAATGAAGTGGTCTTCATCTTTCCGTATGATTGGACCGTAAAGAGGAATTAAAAGCTTAAATAGCTTTTGGGGCAACTGAGGATTGCTATTTAAATCAGTCTTGTACAATGAAAGTAAAGCAGTTCCACATAATGGAGAATGTCTGTGCACATCTTGGAATCGCTGGTAAGTTGCCATCTTTCCATTCAATGAAACAGAAAACACTCCAGAGGAAACTAGATGCATGTTTTGAACATTGCCAGTTTGTCTATCCCTGTTTTGCGATTCCACATGAAAATATTCACAACCTTGTAATTGACTAAATATTCCATTCAGAATGTTGGCCACCGATGGTTCACTACTACTACTTCTTCCGATAGAATGACATCCCACCAGAAAATTTAAATGTTGGGATTTAAAAATGATAAAAATAAGGAATTTTATGACAAGCATTTCAATGATTATTGTAGCTTATGTCCAAAAAACTTTCTACTCCTTGTTTCTTGAACCGTCTGAAACCTGGTCGATGGATTGATTTCGATTTATAATGTTCTTCGGACATTGTTAATTTATATTTAAAAAAGTCGTGGCTCGTCGATGCACTTTTCGAGTTACAATGGACATATTATGTATTGAATAACTATGTTACAAGCTTGGTTTGAGCAGACCTTCCTAGTCTAGACAGCTTTTTGTTGCAATTCGTTTTTGCAATTTCTTTAGAAAGATGGTCAAGTGTTGTATTACGTTTTAAATTAGGTATGACACTTGGTAATAGATAATTATGTAATAGGGCCATACTCTTCCTTCCCATGTTAAGTAAGTCCAAAAGGTGTAAAATTTAGGTCAGGATTTCAGCAAGCAAGTGTCATGACTGATGTCATGTCATTTATATTTTATAGCCGCTTGTTTAAAGTCAATTTTTATAAACTCTGCCTCTGCCATCCAATTTCTCACTAAAAACCCAATTATTTCGAATTGATGCTACAAAGCCTTTTCAGCTAGCTAATATGACTTGTCTAATATATCAACTATCAATTTAGAGTCATCATGAATTTAGTGTTCCAGCACACGTGTGTCGTGTGCATCCAATTACAAGAATGATAGAGTTCAAGCAAATAACTAGCTAGCAACCTTGATGGAAGTCAGTAATTTGCATTTTCTAAATTTAAAGTACAGTTTAGCACTTTTTATCCAGTCAGTTTCGACTTGGACAGAGCGAGTTTTAAGTATTTTGGGTATGAATCTCACGTCCAATGTCTTTAGAACACTTGGGTAATTTGGTACAAATTAAGTTCGCACTTAGTGAAGTTACTAAATAAGCTCGAAGTTGGAAGTAATAATGGGTATTTATGATCTTATTAAACAAATACATTGCTATAAAGCTTTTTTACCCACCTCTCTGTAGTCTAAAATGAATAGGAGCAAAAATGTAAAATAGAGTCCATATATCGTATTCCCATCCCAGGAAGAACTTGACCGTCGATTTTGTATCTAAAATGTGTGGGTAGTGTGTATATGGTGTGGGAAGGGAAAATATGCGAAGAATATGCATCTCTTACGCACTAAATAAAGCATTGATTTCGATGCTTCCCACAATCGGATTTCTGGAAAAATTCGGTGCATATTATGTGGGGGAAATTCGTGGGTTGCATAATAACTTTCATACAATTATAGTCGGTCTTCTTATGCTGATAATGCATGGGAAACGTGTGTAAAACTCTCCGATACCGACAACACGGCTACGCATTCAATCTCTAAGTAGACATTATCAATTACCATTGAGTGAATGTGAAGCTTCTTATAAGCCCGGCTGTATACAAGTGACATGCATTTGTTACATTTTTTGTACATTGCATGAACGGCTGGCATTGATCTAAACTCCGTAAACAAATTTCATCACACAAGTCCAACTTTAACTTCAACTACTATTTGCAAGTGCTTCGGGGACTGTTTGTAATTGTAGAATTTCCCGATGAAGGAGCAGTGCAGTTGATACCAGTTAAATGGTTACTAAAGGACAAACGGCATTGTTTTGGCCACCAACACCACCTGGGAATCGCATTCAGGATCAAGCAAAACCGAAAAAGGATTGGATCAAGTGCCCTGTCAGTGTAATATCACAGAAACCAATTAGTAAGTTACGTATGTAGTCTATTGATTATTTATTGATAAACTGCATGTAAACCAAAACTGTAATGGGGAAATGTAGGCTGGTGTATTGAAATCATGTATGTGAATTGTTGTTAATTTCTAATTTTAGGTGACTATTCGAAAGCGAGAGCTCATGAGGCACTGAGCCACCTCTCACACACTTTAGCCGAGGTTAAAGTTGAAAGTAGCAATGACTGTTCCAGTGACGACTCCCCATCAAATAAAATAAATTTGCCGGATTATGAGCCTGTGGAAAATCTTTCCGATCCTGATTTTGACCGGAGCTTCAATGACCAAGAAGTATTGAGTTTGCTTCAACAAACCCGTAAGTAAAACTGCACGTATTATATCGAATATCGTTCAATACAAATAACTAGTCCGCTTACTTAATAGTCACATTATTAACAGACTCCCAGGAAGTTGGATCTGACCATTTACGTCCAGTTCTTCCTGCCCCGTTCCATCAAGAGCCTTCATCGACATTGAATAAAACACCCCATCAGCAACCAATTTCGAAGAGCAGTGACAGACCACCATCTGAGCCTCAACCTATTGATTTCCTGAAGCAACCGATGCCCTTATGCACTTTCCAATGCAATTATGAAGTGTATAGAAATTACCTTTGTAAATTGTAAAACAATAAAATGTATTGTATAAAGACATTTCCAATTTTTGATTTTATGCATAACGTCAATCATATATAAAGCGCAATTTTGGTGCATAAAATGTTAGTATAAGTGGTGGGTACGTATAAAAAATACGCGTATAAAGTGTGTGTATCCGGAGTGGGAAATGCATGTTTTATTCACCGGTTTTATGCGTATTTTACGCACACTTAACATGCGTAATAGATGACACGCGTTTTATGCGCATAACCCGCTGCCAAATCCCCCACGATTTAGAAATCACAATCCCACGCATTTCCTACGCATATTCGACACCTTTGATCTTCCTGGGATGTGAGTACGAAATGATAAATTATTTAGTGCATTGTATATTATCATTCCTATGAATCAAGAACCACAACACAAAGTTAGAAACTTAATACTAAACATCCCCTTTATTAGTGTTTATGCAAAATACGTTGATGCGTAGTTACATACAACCTATATAGCATACCCGGAAGTTTAGTCCACATAACTCCTTCCAAATCCAGTTCGTATTAGATAATATCACAGGAAACATCTATATAACATGTATTGTACCTGCTCCATTCTCATCATCACTCTATTGTCACGTTTGTTCTAATGCTAATGTACCAAACTCCTCATGTTGAGGAAGAAGTTCACGGGTCATGCGTGGAACATTAATCAAAATGCCAACTATCTAGAAGTACAAAATTTTTGCATTAAACCTGGTTAATGAGCTATCAGCCTATTTTACTTGGTGTTGGTGCTATATGTACCAAAAATGAGGCGAGTATTAAATTTGATCATTTGCGTCATGCCATGGCTAGTAGTCACTAATACTTACTCACACCAAGCTTTTAATAATGTGACTATAGATATAGATAGATAGGATAGATGTAAGTGGAAGCGTGAGAAAACGAGCTCCATTTGCAAGGTAAGGCAGTTTTTACATGGGATATGGACACAAACGTATAAATGCATGAAAACGTATGCAATAATTTTAGTTTGCTTTGATCATTGTTAAGATTACTTACGTGATGTAGTAGCTAAAAAAAAATAAATAATGTTTTCTTGAATATTTGTTTGGGAATTTTTCCTCCATGCTACAAATTACATCATTCTTAAAGTGAATTTACTCGTCTTCCATTAAAAGATATGATGCTGAACATGTAATGTAATGACGAATGAAATGATATGACCAGTACCAAGTATTGAATCATACGTTTTGCAAGAAATTGCAAACAGTGGCTGGCTGTTTCTTTTTTGCATTCTGTTGATTACTGGAAAAGTACTGGAGAAGAAAAGCGATATTCAAATACATATGGATTATTTCATACAGAAGTTGACTGAAGATGTGGTCAAAAAGTTTAAATTTTATGACTGGGGTCACAGTGCAATTATACTAATTATACAGTGTAGATCTATTAAGCATTTGCTCATTTAATTCGTAAAATGGCGAATTCAGTCCCACTACACCTTGGAATTACCTTGTTCCTAAGCACAGTTCTATTTCCGTCAAGTTACTATTGTCGCCAAATTCCATTCACATCATTGCCTATGCCGTCATTGCCGTCATTACCTTTACCATCATTTCCAACGCCATTGAACCCACATGGAATTGCTGAATCAATGACAGGTACAGTCAAGAAGGGCATTAGGATCAGGAGTGGACAAGATTCAGAAGATGACACAGAGTTTGAAAAACTTTTGGCAAGGCATCCAGACTTATTTAGAACAACATCTTCAGGTTTAAGGGATAACATTACTTCAAGGATACTTTACAGGTTTATGAGGACATACTTCTCACAAGACCCCAATGAAGCCGTTAGGTTCTTTTTATTTAATGATTCCAGGTAAATATGTACGAGTATGAAAAAAGTTTCAAGCACGTTTAAATTTTAGGCTTTATCTAACGCTAACCTATGTTTCCTATTGCTCCAGCGATCCTTCATCTTCAAATGAGATTTTTATTGATGACCAGGATTCGGTGAAGTCCATTATGGTCCCAGAAGGCTCCCATTTAAAACTTTTAATTCATGGTTTCACAGGCAGCGTTAATAGCTCATTCCCGCAGGATATGAAAAACGGTATATATTCTACGTAAATTTTTAATTCATTAAACAAATCATATAACCCACTATTAAATGGCATGATATTTTATATTATAGCTTTCCTGGAAAACACCAACAATCCAATCATTTGCGTTGACTGGAGTCCTATGGCAGGAATGCCCCGTGCTCCCCTCCGTCACCTCACTGAAGGCCTGTTATATAACGGTATTGCTGATTACAATGTTCCAAGAGTAGGGCACCACGTAGCCAGGTTCATTTATGAAGTGAGACGAAACAATGTGGTTTCCTCACTAGACCAGATTCATTTAATCGGGCACAGCTTGGGTTCTCACGTCTCTGGAGAAGCTGGACAAAAATTACAATTGGAGCTATCACCGGATGAGAATATGGTTGGACGCATCACCGGCCTGGACCCAGCGAATCCCCATTTTGAAAACAAGGCGCATCAGCATCGACTTGATATGTCGGATGCAAAATTTGTAGATATAATTCATACAAGTCATTTGTTGGGTGATAGAAGATCCGTTGGACACGTCGATTTTTACCGTAATGAATAATAAATATTGAAACATAAAGCTATCAGGTTCATGTCCACTAATAATTCTCATTCAAACCGATTTTTAAAAACAATATATAGCCAACCCAAACTCATTCCCCCAACCAGGATGTGAAGAAAAGAACCAAACGCTGGGAAGAGTAGTGCCCTACACGCTTAGAAACTTGATAGGTTTTAATTCATTTTGTTTGTATTTATTAAAAATATTTTGTCATAGCCTCTTCACTAAGAAATCTTTGTTTTTAGGAAGTTGTGACCACCACCGCGCAGTTGACTTCTACTCAGCTTCCATCACCAACACGGATTTCATCGGTTGCAAATTTCAAGCCAACGACAGCGATCATAATGATGCTGATGATGAGGCAATAGAAGAGCCAGATATAAAAGAAGAAGAAGATAATGACAAGAAGCCGAAGAAGCCCAAGGAGTTTCGTAAATGCAGTGATGATTGCAATACCTCTGTGGTTTTTGGGGAGCATGCGAATCACAGGTAATTTTCATAGCTTATTACATGTTAACAAAATACATTATCCTTTACGTTTACATTGTCCATAAACAGTGGAGTATAACCTTTTTTCGTATTCCTTGCAGCGTCCGTGGAGAGTACTGCCTAAAAGTGGAAATTGAGTAAAGACAAAGCTATCAATACAAATCCAATTAGAACACATGAATATAAATGTTGCCGTTGTAAAAAATTGCTCATCTTCGTCTACATTGACATTTTTTAATAAATCACACAAAGTCAAATGACTTGGGGAATTTCTATGCCGGTAGCTACATGCTTATAAATTCAGCCAATCACGTGAGGTGAAATGATGAAATGCATCAAATGACCGTCATTTAATGACGACGACGGTCTCAAAATGCAACTTTTCAGCGTGTTTTTACTGCACAAGGCACATGCACTATGCATTTTGCATTACAAGTTACGTCACGTAGAAAGGCACACGAATCTGCAGCATAGCAGCAACGTAGCTCAGTGAGTCTGACGAAGTGTTTTTACGATTCGAGTGAAACAAGCTTTGTGTTAGGCACAACTAACTGTTGATTTGATTTGATGTTGAGTTGTTTGCATGTTTTTAGTAAACTACCTGTGCATCGAGTAATTATTAATAATTGGTAACTGTCCTTCAATATTAAGTGTTAACTTTAATTTTAGTGCTTGCATAATTATTGTGTTTCATTTGTCATCTTAATACTATTATCTTTCAGGGAGAGTGAAATCGGTCAGTCGAAGACTCGATTCACAATTTGCAAGCTTCCAAAAATGAGTGATTTTAGAAGGGATATGCCTCGTGAATCGGTCATTGTTTTTCATTCCACGGCGTGCATTGACTTGACGTCGGTTCCGAACATGCGACCTCCCAATGCTGTCAGTATTACAGGTGCTCGAAGGACTACTTCTATATCTACTCCTCCGGAAGTCATAGATATTGAAGATGATGATGATTATGACATTTATGACCGTCGTCCGGAGGTATCCGTTGAAGCTAATGAAGTTAGGATAAAAGAAGAAGATCCACTTAGGAAGGAAATTGAAGCCAAATTTGAAGATCTGATGAAGGGATTGAAGACTGACAACGATAAGCTCAAGCAGCTGTTGGACTCTAAGAAAAATGTTGACGTTGCGCTGGAGGAAAACCTTGAACGCTTGCATAACCTTGAGACGGAGATGGAGGTGAAGGAACGGGAACTTAGTCAATTGAAGGAACAACTGGTTGAACTGGATGACAAGGATAAGGAACTGGAGGCTAGTAAACTTGAAATTTTAATGCTGAAGGAAAAACTTGAAAAGTCTGAAAAGTATGGAGAAAAGCAGAAATTACTTTTGGAGCAGCAGAAGAATGAGAACAAGAAGCTGAAGATTGAAAAAGACCTTTACCAGGAAGATTCAAAACGCTGGAAAGATGTTGGTACGTCGATTTCGTGTAGTCGAGCAACAATACGAATACGAACTCCAACTGACAATGAGGAGGTGTGCAGTAATGGGGGCGTTGAAATGAAGGTAGAGCCGTTAGTTGCAACAGGACGTAAGAAAAATAAAGGGGGAAAGAAAGACTCAAAAACGTTGATCCATCTGCTAACTAAACCTATAAAGAAGCAAGCGAAAGGACAAGGATGTAATGAAAATCATCAATTGGAGCACTATTCCACCGTGAAAGTATACCGATGCTCCTGTGGTCAACGATTCACCAGAAAACCTAGTTTCCAACTTCATTTGAAGCGGTACAATGGTGGAGCAACTTGGAGGTGTCTGAAGGAAGAATGTGGAGATGTATTCTACACGGAGTATCACTTTAAAGCCCACACCTGCAAGGCTTTAAGGGGAATTGATCTAGGGCATCCGATGACATGGAAAAATGCCCATTGCTTGCTTCCATACGTTCCTTTGAATCAAGTAAGTTATTGTCTTTTGTAAGCTCTTACACACGAGTACTAAACATTATCTAACTCAAATGTCATTGACATCGATGGATTATATTTTTTTTCTAGGGGAAAGTGGGCGATGAAGATTATGTAAAGTGGCGCATCAACCAGAACTCTTCTGAATAATCTTCTGAATACTCAGCTCTCCAATCGAGATTAAGCAAGTGTCCATCCAGCATCAATTAAATGTTATTGTTCACAATTATTATTAATTATTCTATTTTATGAATTCGTGCAATCTTTTAAGCAATTTGTTAGGTTTAAAGTAGATCATAGTAGATATTAAGATACGATGTGCCACTAGTATTAATTTTTAAGAGACTGTTTGTACAACCTCTTCATTGAATCAACGTAAAAATTTATAAAATGATATGATCTTTATTTACGTGTGTAACTGTTTCAACTCGACATAAGCGGATTTCCAAACATGGACAAGAGTAAAAATGTACTAAAACTAAAGGACGAATTAATTTTAATCCAACTAGTTTCATGTCATAACATACTGTAGCATGATTTTATATGAAATAAATGTTTGAAAATTACTTTTATTACAGCAAATAAATGACTTGTAATCTCCAATAAAGTATTTTTTTAGTGTATGGGTGAGGGTGAGTTGTATAGATTGGATTAGCCCAACCCAGCCCTAACCGCTCCAAATACTGGTATGACATCTTCCTATGTAAGATATCTTGAGGTCTGTAATAAAAAAGGAGTAAAAATCGGCATCAGGTCACCTATATTTGTATAATTGCATGCTATTAATTTTCAGTTTGGAGTTAACAAGAAATACATATACATATAATCGAAACTTACCAGGATTACTATGTTTCCGGTAACATTGCATTAAACATATATTCTCGAACGTTTTACCGTTGTTTCCACAAACAGGAAACGAATGTGGGGCACAATGGCATTTGGAACTAGATTTTGCTGTTAGTCCCGATTCCATTAGATTGAATAAAATGATAACGACAAGCTTAGTAAAACTTGAACCTTCCGGATCAGCTTACAAACTCATTGTAAATACTCATCACATTTTTTGAGTTTAGTTCTACTGTTGATTTTTGGTACATGGACAAAGTTGGAACTGAAACACTGGAAGCTTCAGCGAAAGAATTCGGATGTGGTTGTGGCTTCAAACTGTACGTACGTAAATGACAAGGTCAGGACGTAGTACATATACTTCAAGATTTATGTTTTTTGTGCTAATTTTCCTCTTAAAATGTAGGTCTCCAGTTGTCCTACTAATCATATACATTGTTCATTTTCTTCCTCTAAATGAAAATCTTTAAATACATTTCTGCTCGATTCTTCTTCCACTAATCCGACAACTTTTTGGACAACAAGTCCTACAATGATTTAAAGACTGTTGGAAACGGTGACAGAAACTTAAAATAGTTTGGAACCACGCATTTCTTGCAAAAACAACTGGTTCTATTAAAAATCCTATGAATCCTACTAAAATTCCTGCCATCCAAATGAAAAACAATAGCTTGAAACTAGTAGTCAACGCTGTGGGTCTAAAATGACTAGTTTTCAACAAATATATCAATTTTCCTGCATCCTTGTACGCATTTGCATTAAAATTTTCATACCAATCCATAATTCCAGAGGTATACAGAGCTTTCATTCTAACCACTATCTTAGGATTCACCCAATTCAACATTGTTATGCCTTGGGTTATGGTAGCCAACACGTCTTTTCCAAATGATAAGGGAAATTTGAACCTCGGATCACGTCCATATTTCATAGCATACATGCTCTGAAACTTGAGCATTCGAGTTCTCTCCGCAATCACTGCGTATCTCGTTGTGGTGGAACAATTGTAGAGGAGAGAAAGGCCAGAGTAGGCAGTCCACTTGGTCCTCTGCGCGTCTTTAATGGGGAGTTTTAGAAACATTCGAGAATTATTGAGGATAAAATGTTCACGTTCAGAAAGCAATTGCCCATCATCATCATGTCTCAAGTAAGTGGCCAAATCTGACATCATTTCTAATCTGAAGGTCTTTCGCTCTCCAGTCTCCTCATCCAAATCCAATGAGTCGGTTATATCAAAGTAATGAACCCCTTTGGAGTTGAAACTCTGGTTTTCTAGATAATCGGGACGGGCCTTGAGAAGTTTACCACGTGAAATGTTACTTGAACTTGAGATTCTGAGAGGCTTGCTGAAAATGTCATAATCTTTGGAAACCAATTCTTCATAAAGGGAGAAAGGAACTGGGGGAATGGGAGACACTAATTTGGTGATGTTTTCCCCTTTGTAACCATTACTTAAAATGATAACCATTAGCAAATAAATGGTGATTGAAATTCGAAGTGGAGTATATGATGCGAAGGATTCAGATATTTCATCTGGGCCCTGATCAACCAAAGGTTTCATAGAACCAAGTACATATTTGAAGTATGTGGTTCTCCATCTCGACTCAAACTTTTGGGACTCGATAGTCTTGGACAAACTGGGTTGTGTTTGTAAGCTGTATGAAGTCTTATCAATCACAGTGAATATCACAGGGAGAATAATTAAGCATAAAGAGATAGCCAACCATGCGAATATCTTATAGGGAGATAGAATTTCCATGTATGGTAAAGTGCCAATCAAATGACCGCAACTTGTCCATTGCAGTTGCTTGTAATGAAATGGGAAGTGGATTCGCTTGAACGAACTCTGTTTCCGGTAGGATAGGAGAGGATATAACGATTTGAATATGTCGTTGCACATTTCGAGCATCTCATTTCCATCCCTCCACTCGCAAAAACTAGCATTCCCAATCGCATGAAAGAGTAATTGCTCATCTTCCAGTCTACGAAGTCCGGTCCCTTTACGGAACAACTGCCGTTCTTTCTTGGTTTTTGGGTATTTGAAATTTCCAAATACCTTCTTGGGATTAAGGTGTTTGTAGAGTAGCCACGTAATTTCATCAGTGTTTGAATTCAGCTTCATGATAATTTCATGTAGCTTTTCTTCCGTGAGAGGATGATGATGAGTCTGTTCGTCTGAATGATTTATGAGGATTGATTGAAGTGGGTATCGTTTAGGATGGCAATGATGACAAAGTAGCTCCACCGTTTTGATGACATACTCTGTTTCTTCTTCTTCTTCTTTTAGTTCCCAGCTGGATACTAAGACTTCCATTTTTAAGTGCAGCAGTTCCCATGAAACTGTGGGAGGAACTGTTTTATGCCCTATGTCTGACATGGAATTTTCCACCACTTCGGCAACCCAATAGTCCACCAAGTATGATTGATGATCAACGGCGGAAATGAGAACGTCATATCGCATTCTCGTAACAAATATACTTTCCATAAGAAATTCAGAATTAATTGAAATGTCCAATGGCCATTGTGCTCTGTTTGGTACAGTAATTACTGTATCATTCTGTTCTTCTGGGTCCAAAATGAGTATGTGAACATCACAATTCTGCGGCCGCGCTGGACTTTTGATCTGCTGATGGTTTTGTGCAGTCCTATTCTCGTATGTAGTATTAATATTAACACTGTAGTTGTCGTATTCATATTCAAATTTTGACAAAATTATTGGCTGCCTGAACTCAATAAAATTCAAACCATGATAAGTAGCAATGTCGATGAAACAGTTTTGAAACAGGGTCAAATACAAGTTGAGATTTGAAATCATTGTATTGATGTGGACGCTATAGAATAGAATAGAATAGAATAGAGTCTTTATTTAAGTGTTAAATGATATCAGTCACCCTTACAGCAATTGGTCTCCCTACCATAACACCATACAGCATAATCATAATTAAGATTGTGCCAATGCACCTACTACTATATAGGAGTCACTACTACTAGAATCGTTATTGTTGAAGACTAAAACTAAAAAAAAGCTCGAAAGCCACCACGGTCAGTTAGCCTATATGTTTAGTTTGCAATATATTATTGATGAATAGCTCATTTTGGACAGGAAACGATTCAGACTTTAGGTAATTAACATCTAGCAATACTTATGCAACCACAAAATACATAGTCAGGCCTCAACCAGCTCACACTCGAATATATATACTGAATAAACATATTTTATTTTACTTTTATGAGTTTTCACGTATGACACATACATACGCATATTAAAAACAAGTATACTTTTTTACAAAAGTTTTAATTACAGTTTTGTGTACTGGTAAAGTTAGTAAGCATACTATTTATATTGGAGACGAAATATTTTTTTAAAAATGTTAGTAGTTTTCATTGTAATATTTAGTGTTTGTTATACGAGATAAATGTGTTAAGTACAATTTGTATTGTTTCAGCTTTGACACATTCATAATATAGACTCAAATCAAAGGGGCTAAACTAATTCCATTTCTTCCATTTCATCGGCGTACAAAACATCTTGCTGGTTCAATCGAATGTTGCGCACGATTAGAGCACTTTGCTGCGGTTCGTCTTCATCCGAATCCCCATCATTGAAATGCGAGTGCAAATCCTCCTCTGGCTCTTCGCCATCCCTATTCTCATCTGTATCCGCTCCACTACGGCGATTTTCAATGACCGTTTCATCTTCTCCTATCATTAAGAAGCAGGATATGTAAGCAAAACCCTGAATGAGTGCTTGGTCCAGAGCTTGAATGATTCCGAGATTCCGGAGGTCCTCTTTTTGGCCACGACGCAGTCTAAAATAATCCAGGTTTAAAATTTCAGTAAAACACAGAACCCAAAAAGAGGTCAAATCATATTTCATACATGAAAGGTGAGCGGATGATGTGGATATTATGTAGTAGTTACCTATTTATTGGTTCTTTCTGAAGCATCACTTTCGGGTGCACTTTCTCAGCCTCGCACTGTCGCAGCTTATCAGCCAGTGTTTGGAATTCTGTGCCTTCTATAGCCTTGCATACAAGGTCGGGCAAAAGAGTGGCCATTGGTACAAGAATTAAACCGATCCAAAAGACGGGGGCAGTGAAAACTAGCTCTGCCATTCCTAACATTTCCTGTCCAATTGGGAGATATAAGTAAGTGTAGCTGTACACCGTTAGAAATAGGAACCAGAGGAGGATAGAGCCCCATATTGATATATGTGTAAATACAGTCCAGGACTTGGTCTCCAATCCACTCTTGAGGCTGACTACGACCACAACATACGTATAGATAAAGTTTCCCATGACAAGATATCCTCCTTCCTTTCCATCACTCCAAAGAACTCCCGTTCCAAATATCCAGTAGGTTAACCAAAAGAGGGAGGCTGAATGTAGCAAAGAATTGAAAATCCATATAAAGAAAGACTTCAGGTTGAAGGCGTCCTGGTTCTGTTTGTAAAGGATGGGATACTTCATTCTCATTTCTTGACTGCAGTCTCTATCACAGATTCCCATCGCGATTGGTTGTGCTGCCGTAAAGATCATATTGTAAAAGCTGATGCTCCATCGTTCAAACACTATTTGGCCAGACCAGCCAGAGTACATGGCAAACCAAAGCTCGATAATATAGAGGCAAATATTTTTATAGTAGCTGTAGAAGATAAGCTTCGTCATCCGATCATAGCTCCAGGCACCGTGAACAAACAACAGCTTTTTCAAAAAATGAAACTGGGCAATAGCATAATCCGAGGCCAGAGCAGCTTGAAGTCCTTCCATGCCTGATATCCCGATTCCAACATGGGCCTTTTGAATCATTGCTACATCATTAGCACCATCTCCAATAGCCAACGTCACAGCACCTGTACGTATAGTGACTAATTCCACTATTTCTGCCTTTTGCATAGGCGATGCCCTACACACAATGACGGCTCTGCAACTACAGCACAAATCCAGAAAATCGTCTTTTATTTCATCTTCAAGTGCGAATTTCAGCGTTGCCCCATCGACTATCACAGCTGCGTCGTTGTCCTTCGGAAGATACCCACTTGTGGCTCCCGCCAACTGGTCAATGTAATTGATAATACATTCCCAAGTTGTTTGAAGACTTTCCTGGTTGATTACCAATAGTTCCATTGTTGGGCTAAGCAGGCGACACGAATATCCAATATTAATGGCCGTTTCTTGCTTATCTCCTGTTAAAAAAGTAAAGTAAAATTAAAGTAGTAATAGTAGTAGTAAATAGTAATAGTTAATAGGTAGCAGCAATACCTGTTAATACCCAGACTCGAATTCCAGCCTTGAGCAGAGCAGCAATGGTTTCCGGCACCTTTTCTTGAAGTTTGTCTTCTATGGCGGTTGCTCCCAACAAGTATAAATCCTTTTCTATAAGCTCAGCAGCATCCTCTAGCATTTGCTCTCTGTCGTGAATATCCGTTGCAGCCTGTTGGTAGATTTCTTTCCACTCCTCATAAAACTTTTCTGGAATCTCCGCCATGGCACAACACAATGTTCTCAGTCCCTGAGTTGAGAATTCTTCCAGGTGATCATGAGTCTTTTGTTTAATTCTTTCATTGGCCGGGTCCGCCTTTAATCTTTCGAAAATCATGGAGTCTGCTCCTTTAACGTACACCCTTATTTTCCCATCCGGTGCTCTCACAACAACAGACATTCGCTTTCTCTGGGATGTAAACTCAAGGGTGTTCAGTATCTCATATCTTTCCACCTTATCCAGAGCCTTGATTTCTACCCAAAGTGGAGTCCTTTTCTCAAAGACATAGCCAAGGTGTCTTGCTCCACTAACAAGGGCGACTTCATCAGGTGAGGATGCATGATAAATGGTCTCCCCGCCATCCTCCGGATACTCGGGTATGATAGAATGACAAACGGCGAGTAACGTCAAAAAGTTTCGAATGTCTTTAGCAGACTCATCCCCTTTTTCCAGATTAGTAATGAGCTCATTTTGTCCATGAAACAAATCTTCAGGGTTGTAAATCTCCCCGTGTACTGTGCATCCTTTGAACTCCATTACATTGCGCGTCAGAGTGCCAGTCTTGTCCGAAAAGATGTAGCGAACTTGACCCAATTCTTCGTTGAGGTTGGAGGTGCGAGCGTTTGCAAAAGTTTTCGTTGGAGGGTGATACATGTCATAATCCCAATTGATAAACAGAGCCTGGATGTATCGAACCACTTCCAAAGTCACTGTTAGGCTTATCGGAATCAGGTTATTGAAGAGGATGATGAATGTCATGAAATTATATACGAATGACATGATTCGTTGCCCAACGGTAGCTTTACTCAGTTCACGATACTCTGGAATGTACCACATGCTCTCATCCGCAACAATAAAATTCATAGTGGAGCACAGCAACGAGACACCAATGAGGAGACCAAAGAGCATCACAATCTGCTTGTTAGTAAGCTTATCAACAGTACTCCGCTTGAGTGGCACTTTGGTAGAATTCATCATCAACTTGGACTCACTCCCCGTGTAAATCACCAAACCGATTATCCACCTAGTGTTCTGAAGCTTTGCTCCGCGAAGAAGGATTTGGTCGGGTCCCAGTGCAACATAAGGGTCTTGATTTAATTTCAGTTTCCCCGCAAAATCGTACAGGTGCCGGTTGGGTAATTCACATTCTAACTGTCCACTCAGCCCCCTCAGGTCCGCTGCTTCAACCAACTCAATAGTCTCAGGTATCCCCTGTCTCACCTTCAGATTGGTTTCTCCATCAAGGTTAGACGTTTCCACATAGCAAAGGCCCAAAGGTTCGCTGGAGGAGAAAATGGCAATGTCCGCAGGAAAGAAGGTGTCATTGGTAACCTTCACAAAGTCTCCAACTCCCACGTTGATCCACTTGACCCATCTCCACTGACCGTCTTTTAGCACCTGAACCGTCCGATTATTGATCTCCCTATCGGCATTATGACGTTTCTACAAAGACATAAAAAGTACATAATTTAATTGGAGGACTAAAGAATAATAGAAATACTTGGAAACTAAAATAATAAATTGTACTTACAACATCTTCAAATATTTCTTTAATTGCTGAAACCGACAAGATGAAAAGCAATGGAATCAACGTCGTAAATCTTCCAGTTGGTGACACATCCGGAATCTGCTGCAGAAGCGTAATCACCAAGAAGAAAATATTGGAGTATCTTCTGAACTGCTCGAAAAGGAAGGACGGGATGAATGACCAAATTGAGTATTTGCCTGTGTTCACATCATTCCCAATGAACACTTCCGGCTGCATTGGGCTGTTGAGGGCGATAATACGAGCTCTCGCAGGTGGATGAGGATGCGTAGAAGGAATAATAAGTGGTCCAATCCGGGAGAATCTGCCGCTGGGATCAATACTCACGCTGGAACTTGCTGCCATCGATCTAGCTGATCTGTAGTTACGAAGGGGTGCTGCCGCTCCTTCATCTTGATCAGAAACCGTCCGCCGGTTGTTCGAAGCCATGATAATATTATGACCTCACTCCAAATCTAATAAAATAGTCAAATAGAACACTTCAATCAGTCGTGAGCTTTAAATGAGTGACAATTAGAAGTAGACACTTATCAACACTTATCTACTTCCAAAATTATCTTTGTTTGCCCAGCACGACATGGTAATAAAAGAAAGCATTTTTTTAGTGCATTTGACAATGCATTCACATTGAGTTTTGTGAATGTTGCGCTATTTTTGAGTAATGACCAGACACCGTGGTGGTGAGTGACCATGACGTTTTTAGTTTTACACTTACAGGAGTGAGCAGGTGACAAGTTGTACGAAAATCTTCTGTAGCCCCCAGACCTTATCGAGTTTTGGTTGATATAATGGTTGTTGATGTCAATTCAATTTGTCTGAGATTGACCCAAGCACCGTCAAAGTGAAAGTTGTCCACTCCGTTCGAAAAGAATCAGGACGCCCCAAAGAGAGTAATAATAATTATTGTAATTTATAACAGTTTTAACACTTTAACAGTAAAAGAGAAACTCAAGCAAAGTGCATTGACAGAATTGACACGTCACACCTGCGTCTAGATCGAAAAAGTGATTTTGGTGAGTCAACGATTTGATTGAATGACGAAAAAAATTAGGGATTGAAAAAGATCAAGTTGTTATTTTGGTCTGGTTGGATTTCAATTTTGGTAACCATGTGAACCTTTTATAATTTTTCAGACTGACGATTGAAACCCCCACTGACCTGACTGACCACCACCATTGACCATTATGGTTCGAAATTACAAGAGGAAAACTGCGGACGCCTGGACCAAGCAGGATCTTCTGGAAGCTCTTCATTGTATTAAAAACGGGATGTACAAGATAAATGATTGTGCTAAACACTTTGGGATTTCTCGAGCAACTTTGTATCGTCACTACGAAAAGTTTATTCGTTTCGGTGGGAGGCCGGACTACTCGGAGCATATTCGCACTTGTGGAGGCAACCCTATTTTAACCAGAGTGGAGGAGCAAGTGATGACAAAGACTGTATTGGACTTGAGGGCCCAAGGCTTCACCGTTACCTCATCAGATATCAAACGTATCTGTTTTGAGTATTGTGACTCGAACGGGATTCCAACCCAGTTTCGACCGGAGAAGAGGATGGCAAGTGATGACTGGTATTATGGATTCCTCAAGCGGCACCCGGAGATGAGGATTTCCAAACCTGGCTGTGCAAATGAAGACAGTTGTGAGGTTGACGGTGGTGGTGATGATGATAAGAAGAAGGTTATCAGTAAAGTGTGGAAGGAGAACGGAAGTGGTGCAAGTTTGTTGAAATCTCAGGATCCCCCTCTGAAATCTAAAGCCTCCAAGAAACCGTCGGGTGAGCTAAAGAAGCCTGTAAAAAGGTTGAAAAAGAACACCAATGCTAGTAATCCGTCACAATCAGAAGGACAAAATACCTTATCGAAAGATGAAAGTCTACAGGATATTGACACCGTTGAGGAACTCATGGAATCTGAGAAAGGCACTGAAGCTATGGACATTGAAGAACCTAAGAAAGAAATCGGTGAAAAAGGAGAGGATAGTTGCGAGGAAATTAGCGAAAATGATGTTGATAGTCACGACATGGAGGTGAGTGAGAGTGAGTCAAGCGAAACTGAACAATCGGAAAGTGATGAAGAGGAGCAGGAGGAGGAAGAAGACGAGGATTACGACGAAGAATCTCAAACTCAGAAGGTGGATGAATGTGAGAAAGCGGATAACTTTGAAGATATTGAAGAAGCAGTAGTAACCCAAGAACTAGATGAGAACGTGGTGGAAGATGCGATGGACACTGACGACGCTGAGATTCCAAAACTGGAGGCAGAAGAAGATGATGATGATGAAGATGAAGATGATAGTGAAGTTATTGCTGAGACGCAGGTATCGGTGGACGATGATGATGACAGTGATGACTGTGTAGAAGAAGAGGAGGAGATTAATAACGAGTGTGAGGAAGATATGGATGCCGAAGAATCTGAAGGTGATGAGGGAGATGACGAGTATAGTGCAGAAGAGGAGGTGGAGGAAGAAGAAGAAGAAGACGAGGAGTAAAAATGATGACTATTGATATGATTTTTTTAATAACAAATACGTGTACAATTGTTTTATAGTTACCTGTTTATATCTTAATCATGAATTTGCGGTATGCCAAGTTCAGTTTTGTATGCCTGTTTTTTATGATTTATAATATATCTAGTAAAGTTTCAGAACCGGAAGTCATTTAACAGTCTTTGCATTCAAAATTTTCCTTTTTTTATACTTTTAGCAACCATTTAATATAAACCTAATTCAACTATACAATAAATTACATGCAATATATACTACAACAAGAATAAATTAATATCAAGAATACACTAGCTCATAAATAAATTACTTAGTCAATTCCAAAATTCAGAACGCAGCCAGTTACAACATCCCATTCTAGCCTAGTTTCAAAATTTACCTTCCAAGATGATTACATTTAACTTTTCTAGTTCTATACTTACTCTAATGTCTAACAAATTGCTAAGTTCAACAAACAAACCAACATAAAAACTGTTGTTGTTGGTGTTCACTCATCTAACTCAGATGTCTATTAAGTACGTTTCCGGAAGTTGTGGACCCATGGCTGGATTCGCCTGCAACATTCTGGCCGATCGTCCACTGCAAATTAAAATTATATTGTGTATTTATCAACTTAATTATGACGAAACGCAAAGGGTAAAAAACTTGTGGATGCGATTCTTACTGAAACTCCCAGAAATGGGAAGTGAACGCTGATCGAGTCTCATAAAGTTCTCCACAAGCTGAACATCCCGTTTTTGTTTCATTTTTCTCCAAATGTATTCCATGAGCGTTGGTAAGGTGCCTCTTAAACGCCGAAAAGTTGTGCCAGCGGTCGGTGCAGAGTTTACAACCAAAATTAAGGACGGTGTTCCTTTCAATGTGTTTTGTGAGTTCAGCTCCGTCAAGAAATGTCTTCCCACATTTACAAATCAGCACAAAATCGTTTGAATTAATCCTATCAAATCCATGAGGCTTCTTGCGGTGACCAATGTATTGATCCTCATGCCCCGTAGTTTTCTGAAAAAAAATCAGTTATATAATTTTGAAAAAATTGCACTTTTTACTTTTACTACTCATGTCAACGTTATTTGAAGCACCCTTACTGAAGAGGTGCCTGCACGGTTGATGCATGGCGAGAAGAGTAGTCCAGCAGGAGGGTTCCATGGCTGCTTTTCCATCCCGATACTTCTTCCAGTAGCTGACGCACCATCGACTGGCACTGGAGAATGACATTTTTTACTGAAAAAAGATTGCGACAAATCCATTGGTTCTTCTTCCGCCCTCTCGCCCATCGTCTCCTTTTCGAAATCAAGGGTCTCCTGGATTTCGTCAAAATCAATTTCCGCTGCCAGTAGCTGCGCTTCTGCACACATTCTTTTCTGGGTTTCCTCATCCAATTTAGCCCTCAACTGCTTAATTTCGTCTTCCTTCCCCGCGAGTTGTTGTGTAAGGGTAGTGTTTTCTTCCTCTTTCTCGGTCAGTTCATGACGAAGGGCTGAATTTTGTCTTTCCTTATCAGTGACTTCTTTTCGCAGGTTCGAAATCTCACTTTTCTGCTCCAAATATGCCTTCTGAACTTTTTCACAGCTTCTTCGGGCATTAACAGCCTTCTGCCTCAATGGCAATGACATTTTGACTTTGTCAATCAATGCTCTATCAATGACAGCTCTTATCGTAGTAATTACAAATAACTATTTATTATATCAACTGACAATTATACAGAATCCTATAGATCACGTTTCTTTCACCTTTCACAGTTGGCAAACTAAGTTCAGGTTGAAAATATGTTAACTTTAACTAGCAGCTTATGCATATGATCTAATGAACGATGGAAACTGCCGTAATGAGAATGATGGTAGTATGAAAAACGTATATACGAAAATCAAACACAGTTCAAACAGGTAGGATTTCGCAATGAGCAAAATCTACGTCCGACTCGACTAGCGCCTGTTGATTGTCCATCCATCTATCATCCGTAAATACATGTTTATGTATGTATATGATTTGTATTTGTGCCCTGTAAATGTTTAATGTAGAATAGTGAATGTACGTTGGAATTTAGCATGCTTCACGTTTTACTTCTGTTCCATCAGTCAACTTTATGATCAAATAAAATTTGATTAATAACGTAACGTCGCAAAACTGTTAAGATCGTGATCATCATCTTCATTTATGGTGTAACTGATAAATTAATGCAGTAGTTAGTTAAGTATGCTTAATGAAAGTGAAAAAGATGGGTATTAGCTTAACGAATAAAGTGCTTGTAGAGGTTATATACATGACTTTATTAAGTTAGTTCAATTAATTTTTAAAAGAGAAGCATTTGAGAAATTTAAGATGCTAAATATTTCAGGTGTATTCTTATTGGCATGCAAATACGGGTGATCGTCATTCTTCTGCCGTAAGGATAAGGATTGATAGTCCGCCAGATCAAAATGCGTTTTCAGACCTCCGTACTCCAATGTAATTCGAAAAGTTTACATTAGAGACGAATTAGTTCCCGATTTCCAAATGCAGATGCTGACATGTCAGTGTCATCTCTTGACCTGATCAAAGTACCCCAAAATGGATTTATTTTCTAAGTAGTACTTTCTTTACATGGTTGATGACATCAACTTGATGTATTAAATTTTGTGAATTTTTTAAAACTTACAGGTTATGCAGTCCATTTTCCATTCTTCAGATTGCAGAAAAAATTGTTTTTGAACATTCTGTTGGCATTCGTACACACGAGTTACCTATGTGTTCACAATTAGTAGGTTTCTGTGTAAAGTGTGAAAACAGAATGACAGAATCACTGTACTTGAAACTAAAGGTTACTTGATCTTTTCTTACGGAGTTTGAATCGACTAGAAAACATTTTTTTCAACGAAGAGAAAGTCAGAATAGGAAATATTGTCACACACAACATTGTAGTTTGTAGGGCAGAAACTAGAATGAATTTTTCTATGGATTATGGCTCTTTTAAAAACCCGTGTATAGCCTTGATAGTGGTTGAGGTTTGGTTTTTTGTTTTTTTTTCTTTCGGGTTTTGATGATGCGTCAATGGAAATGCATAAGGAAGTAAAGTCTGAAAATATGCAATATAACATATTTTATGCTACACTTTTACTTCTTTTGTCATCATGTATTATTGCGTGTGCTAAAATAGACCATGGTCACGCTGTACTACTTAAAGTAACAGTCACATTTGCCGTATCTTCTTATATGCACAAAACTGTTACAAGCTGCTGTAGTGTGAAATGAACAAAGAGTAGAAAGGCCACATTCCTGTGACATTTGTAGAAAGGTAAAGCTTCAATTTGTACTTTGTGACAAGAAGTCCAAAACTTTCGCGCATGGAGATCCCTAAAGGATTGTCGCTGAAAATGATTGAGAATTGCATCTGAATTGTTTGTCAAGTCCGCCGCAAGCCTCATGATTTGATGTAGTATACCCGCCAACAAAGCCATTCCACTGAAAGTTTGAAGTAGAGCCATCACCAGTGCTACTGGTGACATTGAGCCAGCAGCTTTGGAGAACATGACAGCATACAGGGAGTTCATTAAAAGTAGATTGAAAGCCAGAAAGTAGAGGGTGGCTAAAAGCAAATAGCTTCCTTCGTTTACACATCAATTTATATAAAAGGCTTCATGTCTGCACGGCGGATTCTCATTTTCTTGCTACTAATAAAGATGAGGTTATATTCACTATGTTTACAAGTACTGAGTCAATGGCTGAGCGGCTAAGGTAGTCGTCATGAGGGAAGCGTCACAGGTTCAATTCCTACTAAATGTTTTTTTTTGCAATAATTAAAAGCATTTTCAGCATTGCTTTGCTGCTTGCATTCCTTGCTTCTTCCTTCTCTTCCACATGCTGCATGTAGCCATCGTGTACACTCCTGTTTTTATGGTCGTATCGTACGAATCTATGCAAGCACGTTGGATGGCTAAAGTAGTTCGTTCGCAACGAATCAACAAATTCTTCATAAGAAATGAGTTCGTTCGCATCGAACAACTACTATACCTCTTTCTCACACATACTTTGCCCTACGAAAATGACCGAAAGTTCCAGAAGGAAAGCACTCTACACGAGTTCAGACAAGCCATAAATCCACCACACGACATGCACATACAATGCAATGGCCATACATAGATAAATTTATGCATTAATTATCCGAATGCTTATATCCTGATGCTCCTAATGTCTAAACTACATTAACTGAAGATTTTTTCACTTCTCCCCAAAACGAGCACGGCCAAAAGCTAGATTTATGCGTACACTATTTGTTTACATTAAAAAATTAATTAGGAATGAACATAACAGGATTTTTAAGTTCAGTCAAACTGCTTAAATTTCTTTATAACATTTTTAAAAGAGTTTTTAAAAGAGACAACAAATGAATAGAAATATAATAAAAATATCACAATCCCGAATCATATCTCCTCTTCTTCGTCATAAGGCTCCAAAAGATCCTCCTCAGTGACACCAGCCAAAGCAGCGAAAGACCTCAAATGAGCAAAGTAATTATAATGGCGTGCAAACAAAATATATTTCGTTTAATAAATAACCGTGGTATTGACATACTCACTCCTGAGATATGGGAACAGCAGCATTCTGACCATGGGTACTCCCATCCGAACCAGATTGACTATCGATGCAAGCGGAAGTGGATTGACCACAACTTTCATCAGAAGCTGTACTCTGTCCTCTCGCGTTTGCTGCTCCACCCTTTTCAACTGAGGTGTCAATGTCCATAAATTGATCCCTCTGTTTCCTCAAATTCTCCACTTCCATTTTCAGACGCTTATTTGTCTCACGTTCTTCTCTAAGCGCCCGTTCGTTTGCTTCGTTTCGTCGTGACAGTCCCTCCTCATTAGGGTTTCTGCAAACCTGACAATACAAGAACGTACCTGCAAACAACGAAAAATATTTTTTACTACATTATATATTTACGGCACAGCAAAATAAAGTTCTAAGGATTAAAGTCTTTACGGTGAACGAATGAATCACAAACTGGACAGCGCCCCATCCCCGTGTTATTGCGTTGAATCCAGGTGCCCCCACGTAGAGGCAGTGCACGTTTACAGCCCGGATGAGGACAGTTCGCTTAAAATTATAAAAAAACAAATCATAGTAATGAATGAACCAAAATTAAATAGTGACTTTTTGATATAATGTACATCATCAATATAAATTGTAACATTACCACTTTTTTGCTGATTTTGACGAGGAATCAAACCTCCGCACCAGACACACCAACGGTCGTGTTTGCCTACAAAAATAGGCAAGTGATTTGAAGCGCCTCCTCCATTTCCCCGAATTGGATTCATATCAAAATCAGAATTTGAAATCAAAATCAGATAAGATAAATACGAGCACGTTTAAATAGAATAATAACAAATAAACTTCTGTCACAAAACTTCTCTATGGAGCACGAAAAAAGAGTTTGCTAATTTACACAAATTTTAGTGAGTAGTTATGCGTGACCACAGAACAAGTAGACTGATCTGAATGAGTGAGCAGGATCAGCTCAATTTCTTCTTTCAACGCGTGTAGTTTTTCTCGGGGTCAATGTCCATCAACGAGATTGGTGAAAGGAAGGCTTTTTTCCTGGCGATAGGCCATGATTGGTGGACCACAACTAATAAAATCTTATTGACGTTCCTTCATCTTCCATCATCCAATATTCAGGTTCAGAAGCAAGCAATAATTTTATGAATGCGTAATAGATGAACTCTTATGTACGTAACATGCTACTGTACGCGCGATTCAATCCATAATAACGCAAGGAATATTTCATAAAGCAACCAAATGTGTTCGTTCGCATCGAACAACTACTACTTATAAGAACAAACAACAAATTCTTCATAAGAAATGTGTTTGTTCGCATCGAACAAGGTATTCGTTCGCATCGAACAACTACTCCATGGTTACATCCTTTATTCCGGCCACTTGCCGCAGTGCTGAACCAGCTGGAAAATCAAATATGCAGTAACAGAATTTTTGCTTTATATCAACAAAACAATTTTCTCATTCATCTTTTTGCGTGGAATTGTTATTGAAAAAATTTCAACGATCAAATTTGCGTGAATATTGTCGTGGATAAACTGTCAACAGTGTTAAAACAACGTAAGGTATATTAATAATTAAAATTATAGCAATTGGCATATCAGTGGGAATAAAAATTTTTTGTAGTAAACCAGGTGACTTTTGGGTGACGGAGAAGTGTTCTTTTAAGAACAATTGACGAGTGAGATCAGTAGGAACCGAAGGTAAGATGTATCACTAACAGCATTTTTTTCCAATTACCAATGTTAGCATATTATGTTGTAAATTATAATATTGTGTTCTATGTTTTAAGTAATCGAGGTGCTTTTCAGCTTTACGGGAAGTTTTCTTCTACGAACAACCACAAATTCAAACCAATTGTCGTTTTTGGGTGAACTTTGATGTAAGTGCCACAACTTTAATACAGTACCCATTGCCGCAGCTTTTGATATGAAAACATTAGCATTTTTAATTTTTTACAGCAATCAAGGTTGTTTAGGGTGGTGAAGTGTTCTTTTAAGAACAATTGGCGAGTGAGATCAGCTGAACAAAACCTATCTACCAAACAAAATTCTTTTTTGAGTGAAGTTTGAAGTGACGGCAAATACATGTAAAAAATTATATTTTCTTTAATACATTAATCCTTGCCATAACTTGATGTAAAAACATATTAGGTGTCAATTTTGATTTTTTACAGATTTAGAAGCTTGAGCTTTGTCATCACAGAGTGATCTACTAAGTAAGGGTTAAGTTACACGCAAGCATTTATATTAAGAAGCTAATTGTTGTCTTTTTAATTTTTCAGGTACAGCCACACCATAAACAATCGTGTGTACTAAAGAGCAATTAGTACATACGCCCACACTCTGCTTTCGTGCATACAGATCAGTTTCGTACTGATTGCTGCCATTCGTGGACAAAGCCACACATTCGTTGTGTTGGTTCCTTTGGGAAAAAATCTTCACATTCGTTGTGTTGATTCCTTCGGGGAAAACATCTTCACATTCGCTGTGTCGATTCCTTTGGGAAAAATTTTCACATTCGTTGTGTCAATTCCTTAATTCTGCTGTGTTGAATAATTGTATTGATTGCTTTGCAATCTAATTCCAACAATATTATTTTAATCAAAATGGAAAATTGTGTACAGTCCTGTGGGAAAAAGAGTAGTACTCGACCTAATGAGACGCCTGAACAGAAAAGGGCAAGACTTGATAGAGACAATGAGAGTCGACGAAATAAAAGAAAAAATGAAACCCCTGAAGAAAGGGAGCAACGGCTTGATAAGGATAGAGAACACCGTAATGAACGGAAACGTATGCGTCAAGAAAATGAATCAGAAGAACACAGGAAGGCAAGGCTTGCCAAAGCTGCAGAACAAAAAAGGGTTTCACGACAAAATGAATCAGTAGAAGCTAACAGAGCACGCATTGATAAAAATGAAGTTTTTATGCAATTAGCTTTAAAAGCAGAAAATGATGAAGCTTCGGTTCCAGAAAGCTATTTAGGTGCTTTAAACGTTGAATGTGCTCAGTGTCTTTCACTTAACTTCACAGGTGAAATGACGGCTTCAAACAAAACCGAATTTACAAGATGCTGCCAAAAAGGGCAAGTCAAACTTGATCCATACAAACGTTGTCCCGAATATCTTGAAAAATTAATGAAACGCGAGGTACCGGAAAGTACTAATTTTATGAACTACATAAGATCTTACAATAGTTCATTCGCTTTTGCTTCAACTGGGGCTAATGTAAAGCCCCCGCCTGGAGGTGGAACTTACTGCTTTAGAGTTTGTGGACAAATAACACATCGTACTGGGGCTTTGCATCCAGAAAAAAATGACGTGAGAAAATTTTCACAGATTTATATTCTTGATCCAGAAGAAGCAATATACCAACGAATGTCTTTGCCTGAAAATAAAGATTGTACTGAATTATTGATGAGAAAAATTGCTGAAATTATTGACTTAAATCCATTTGCAAAATCAATGAAAATGCTACATGAAGTTGAAAAAGAAGCAAAACAACAAGCTGTAATAAACGGTATACCCCTAACTGAGGTAAAATTAGCTATACTACACGATAGATCTAAGGATCAAAGAAGGTACAATATTCAAGCCGTAAATGAGGTAGCCGTGGTTTTCCAAAGCAGGGACGGTGAACCTCCTTTTGAAAGAGATATAATTATGCATCTAAGAAACGATTCGACCAATACGTTCAAATACCAGAGAATTAACATTCTGAGTCCTAACTTGGATCCCCTTACCTATCCATTGCTTTTTCCAAATGGCGATATGGGTTGGAGTACTGATCTTCCAAGAATAAATAAAAAGTCTCCCAATAATGAAGAAAATGAGGAAGAAGAGGAATTACCCGAACGGACTGCAATAAAGTCCCGTAAAACCATTAGTATGCGTGAGTATTTTTCGTACAGATTATCTGTTCGACAGGAATTTAATCCTCTATTGAACGCTGGAAAATTAACTCAGCAGTACATTGTTGATGCATACATAAGAGCTGAAGCAAATGACCTTAATTACATTCGCACTCATCAACCACAACTTCGAGCTGATAAATATAGTAGCTTGGTAGACCACATAAACAATGATGCTATTGGAAATAATGATAAACCAGGAACAGCAATAATTTTACCTTCAACCTTTCAAGGAAGCCCAAGAAATATGCAACAGCATTATCAAGATGCAATGGCTATTGTTACCAAATATGGTAAACCAGACCTTTTCGTTACAATGACATGCAATCCAAAATGGAAGGAAATAGTTGAAAATCTTGAGCCATGGCAGAAAGCTGAGCATAGACCTGATTTAGTAGCAAGAGTTTTTAACTTAAAATTAAAACAAGTATTAGACGATATAAAGTCTAAAAACAAGTCTCTATTTGGAGAAGTTTTGGCAATTATACACGTGATTGAGTTTCAAAAGAGAGGACTTCCTCACGCTCACATATTAATTATTTTGGCGAAAGACCATAAATTAACTTCAGTGGAAGATATTGATCGTGTTGTGAAAGCTGAAATTCCAGATAAGGTCAAGTCACCCAGACTGTTTGAGATCGTTACTAAAAATATGATACACACTCCGTGTGGCAAGAGAGGTCCTAATAGTCCATGCATGGTTGATGGAAAGTGTTCGAAATCATTCCCTAAGCAATTCCAAGATGTTACATTGGGAAATATTGATGGATATCCACAATATAAACGCAGAAAGGGTACTACTGCTACTGATTCTAGAGGCAATTCGGTTGATAATAGTTGGGTAGTCCCTTACAATCCTTATCTCAGTCTCAAGTACAATTGCCACATAAATGTCGAGATTTGTGCTTCCATTAAATCCGTCAAGTACCTATTTAAGTATGTTTATAAGGGTCATGATTGTGCAAATGTACAAGTGAAGGAAAGTAATATCACAGATTCTAATAATTCTGAAAAAGTTAAAGATGAATCCAAAGAGTATGTAGACTCAAGATATGTAAGTTCACCTGAAGCAATATGGAGGTTATTCTCTTTTAGAATGCATGAGCAATCTCATACCATTTATCGACTTCCTGTACACCTTCAAGATGAACAAACAATTTGTTTTCAGGAAGGAAATGAAAATGTAGCAGTAAAAAGTGCAGAATCAAAACATACAAAATTGACTGCTTGGTTTGAATTAAATAAAATTGATCCAAACGCCCGTGAATATAAATATTGGGAGATACCAATCCACTTCACATGGAATGCTAAGAATACAGAATGGAACAAGCGTAAAAGAGGTGGCGATAAAGTCATTGGCAGAATGTATACTGTTAGTTTAAAAGATCAAGAAAGATATTTTCTTAGACTTCTTTTGTCACATGAAAAGGGAGCAACGTCATTTGCAGATTTACGAACAATTCATAGAGATAATGAGACTATTATTCTGCCTACATACAATGAAGCTGCTAAAGAAAAAGGTTACTTTTTGGATGAAACCATTTGGCAAAGCACAATTGATGATGCAAAAACTTACGCTATGCCATATCAATTGAGACAATTATTTGCATACATTTGTGCGATGGGCCCTCCTTCAGATAAACTGAAACTTTGGAACGACAACAAAGAAGATATGATTGAAGATTTTTGCTACAAAATACATCAAAAGCAAGGAGATTGTCGCAATTGTGAATTATACGCTCTTAAGGATCTTAAAGAAACTCTGGAATTGCTAAGATGCACTTTGACATTATTCAATCTCCCATGTCCCAGTGAACTTGGCAGTTTACCAGACTTAAATTTACAACATTTTGACCCAGAAGATGAAATGTTAGTAGCACAAGAAATGATCCAATCCTTAAACGATGGACAAAAAGTGGCATTCAATATCATTATTGATTCAACTAAAGATGCTGCATTGAGATCAAAGTGTTTATTTTTAGATGGCCCGGGAGGAAGTGGGAAAACGTATTTATACACTGCCCTTTTGCATTACTTTCGTGGAAGAAATGAGTTATGTTTAGCATCTGCTTCAACTGGGATTGCAGCTAATCTCTTGATTGGAGGAAGAACTTACCATTCTTTGTTTGCACTACCAATCCCTATAAATGAAACCTCAACTTCCAGATTAGGAATGAGAACTGCAGATGCAAACAATATAAGGCAGTCAAAACTACTGATAGTTGACGAATGTACGATGGCATCAAGTCATGTTTTGGACTGTATCGATCGTCTTTTACAAGCATATGGATAATAAGATTCCGTTTGGAGGAAAAACTTTGCTACTTGGAGGGGATTTCCGACAGTGTTTGACAATTGTACCTCATGCAATGCGTCCAGCTATAGTAGAATCGTGTTTAATTAAAAGTACTCTTTGGGATCATTTTCAAAAGCTTAGCCTTACAGCTAACATGAGATCTGTAGATCCATCGTATAGTGAATGGCTTTTGAAATTAGGAAGTGGACTTTTGCAAAATGAATATGAATTGGGAGAAGACGTGATAGAAATTCCTAGGGAGTATCTGTGTCAAGATTCATTGATTAAAGAAATATTTGGTGAACAAATTTCATTAGACAACGTTGACTTATTTACTAATCGAGCCATATTGTGCCCCAAAAATGTTGACGTTGATAAGATCAATGAGGAAATTATTAACATTATTGACGGTGAAAGTCGTATTTATTTTAGTGATGATAAGGTTGTAACTGATGATGACGATGAAAGAGCTAATTTCTCAATAGAGTTTCTAAACACTCTTAATCTTTCTGGAATGCCGTCTCATAAATTGACTTTAAAAGTTGGTACAATAGTAATGCTCTTGCGAAATCTGAACACTAAGAAAGGTCTTTGTAATGGTACAAGATTAGTAGTTCGAAGCATGATGAACAACGTTATCGAAGCTGAGGTATTGACTGGATCCGGTAAAGGACAAACAGTTTTAATTCCACGCATTGACTTGACAAATTCTGATAATACAATACCTTTTACTATGAGACGCAGACAATTTCCGCTTAAACCCTCATTTGCAATGACCATTAATAAGTCGCAGGGTCAAACGTTAGATAAAGTTGGAATTCATCTTTCTGAGCCCGTTTTTGGACATGGACAATTATATGTTGCATTTTCTCGAGTTAGACGTGGAGTTGATGTTAAGGTCAAAGTCTATGACACTGCAGAACAAGGAAAACTTCTTGAAGGGCGTGATAATGTATTCACCAAAAATGTCGTTTATAGGGAAGTCTTTAACAATTAACGACTTAACGCAAGCGGTATCCTTAGTATAATAACATGTACTGAACTTGGGAATGGTAGTTTCATTGTAATGCACATCACGCATATCAAGTTTCCTTTCGAACTCTTCATAAGAATTGAGTTCGTTCGCATCGAAAGACTACTACTCATAAGGCAACCAAGAAATAATAAATTTGTTCGTTCGCAACGAACAACCACTACTCATAAGGCAACCAATAAATTCTCCATAAAAAATGTGTTCGTTCGCATCGAACAACCACTACTCATAAGGCAACCAAAAAATTCTTCATAAGAAATGTGTTCGTTCGCATCGAACAACTACTACCAATAACGACTTCCAATTCAATTAGGTCTCACATCCTTTGCCCTGAGTAGTAAGTTATTTTTTTATTTCAATTGAACTAGCAGACCGTGTATACACGGGCTTAAGATACTGGTTGAAAAAGAAGCTGAAGAACTCTATACTGAAGCCTTGCCTCCGTGTGGCCGGTACGTTGGGATAATATGCTTATCCTGCCAAAGTTTAATAATGGTTAGCTGGATAAAAAAATAGCAAGAAGTAAGTAAAAGTTTGAAATAATTAGAAATTTCACCTTAGCGTTTTTATGTAGAATTGTAGCACGTTGAAAGTGGTGCCAAACAAAGCTATGGTTGTCGTCCACGCTGCAGAAGCTAAATGAAACACGTTTACCAGTTGGTGAACCCCCAATAATATAATCACTAAAGGAGTGTCATAATATTTTCCAAATATCCATTTCAAATGGCTCCATCGACTACTATTTCGGGTCACAAAGAACATTACTAAAGGAAATATAGAAGACTGAGTTAAAACGTAGAGGCTTGTGACAGCTAGTATGATTGTAAAACGTTTTGCAGGGACTCCTTGGAACCCCTTTTTAGCCAATTGGAATCTAGCTGTGGATAGAGAGAAACAAACCGCAACTCAGACTTCAGAAAGAGCATTTCATTCAATCATTCATACGATTGGCTTATGTAGCATTATATTAGCATATCGTTTCTTACCCGGATCACTGACAGCCATCGACATGTTGAAAACCTTTAGAATTGACTCAAGTCTCCACCAAAAGAAGATGTATAGCCACCACAAAATTGCTCTCGTAAATAATTTCAAGAATAAGGATGGTCCATTGTGAGATTCTCCACTGAACATATGACGGGAAGTGATAAACGGTGATAACCAGTCAAGCAGGCTGAGGAATGCGATGATTATATGAAATGTGTTATAGAGTCGCGAATTAATTGGCATGAAAATACGTTTCTTTTTTAGATAACAAATTGGTAAAGCAAAAAACAAGTTTCTGGCTCGAAATGAAAGAATTAAAACAGAAACCCACTCCAGTTTTATAAATTTCAGTGCACTAAGCATCTGAATTGACCCGTAGAGTTTAGAATGAAACACACGACACGTTCTGGAAATTTTATTCCAGCGCCCCGGGCCCATTGTTTTATGCTATCCCAAAGAAATTTAAAAATTTGTTGGTGTACAACCTTGTAGATAAAAATAATACAAAAGAACATGTAGTTTTTGAAAGTGTAGTTAGTTCGACATCACACTCAGTTGGATACTGCGAGAATATATAGTAGGGTAAATAGTACAGGTTATTAAACTGAAGTTGGCAGTCCAGTGTATTCCAAGAAAGCCCCAAATATTTTACATAAATGGATATAATCATATAAAATATACCATTTGCAATACACATAAACTGTTTATTTTCTCATATAAGCCCAAATCACTCTGTAGAAAAAATTTAGAATAATTATTCTGCAGCGAAACAAACTCAATTTGTATATAGTTGCACTATTAAGTTAAGTAGAGGTAAAATCTCAAAAATTATTATAAATGCTGAAAAATTAAATAAGTATACCATTTTCATTTTAACAACTTCAGTAAAATGACCTTCTATTAGAGTGCTTCATTATACGAAGTTAAAACATATTAAGTATATTTAAAACTAAAATTCAACTAAGTATATAAATTCAAGTATAGTTGTAGGGTTCGATTTAATTTAACATTTTTTGTTGTATCTCTCTGTTAATTATAGGATCTTCTCTGTTAAAATTATAACAAAAACATGACAAAAACGATGTTTTTTGAGTCAGGTTTATATTTCAATGCAATAAAGCAATTTAAGATCCTATAGCCACTGCCAAATCTGTTTTTAATGTTTTACGTCACTACGTATCATTATGTTGAAATAATGATGTATCTTAATTAATAATGTTACTGTGAAAGCACGTGCAAGGTTAACAGCTTGCGAATTCGTTGATGAATATGAATAGTATTCATTGAATACCCATCATTTACAAAAGTGATATTTAGTAAAATTACGAAGACGAGCCGTATTCTAATGTACACTCGTCTTTACTGACTATAATGAAGAAACCGCACTTCCGCTTACTTATGATTGTGATGATGATGCAGTTTACGAAGTATAAATTATTTTTTATTCGAGTTCCTTGTTTTACGTATTGTATTTACAATCTTATCAAAGAGCTTTATATATATTACGCAATATCCATACTATACTATTGACAATGGTTCGCTAATGCGAGAAAAATGAACTTTTGGAAAGAATTGAGACGTGATCATTAATATCATTAACTATTCTGTGCATTACGTATTTCCATTGTCAGACATCAAAAATACAAACACGAAGCAATAAGCAGATAAATTATAGGAAAATGGAAAAACTGGAAACTGACGTCTGCGATTTTTTTGTTTACTAAAAATTGACACAATGACAAATTTTCTAACGTATTTTATACGCTGCTGATTGTAACATGCAAATAAATAACTCTGTTGAAAATTTTAGTCTTATACATATGTATATTGATGTTTATTTCCTGACTGACAGTCTTTGGTTGGTTATATATTGGCACATTGACCTAGACATTACATTGTCCATAGTTCAATTTGTAATGCACTTTTGCAATTTGCAATGACGAAATAGCTCAAAGTTTGTCTAGTGTTCTATTTTATTTCTTATACTCATACTTATCCTCACACATTATTTCTTTCACATGCTTCATTTTAGTACCAAAATCGACTCGCAACAAGTAAAAAAATGGAGTCTGAAGCAAATACTGTTGAGGGATTTGACCTGAAATCCAAATTTGAAACTTTTTTAAAAACTCTAGTAGGAACATTTTGCTGTGGCATTTTTCTCATACTCATACTATGTAACACCCCTGTTTACATTTTTCGACTAGCTGCTATTCTCCTAGCAAAATGGTTTCGTCCGGACCTTGGAGAAGTTTTGAACGCTCTTAGCAGCATCCTTGTAAATGATCTATTTTCTGGGAAAATACCAAGGAGCAGCATTATTGTTCCAATGACTTTGCAAGGTCATTGGACACAACAAGAGTTTAAAGGCATTGTTCAAGAGAGATGGATTAAAGCAAAAGACAAAAAGACTGAGGAACCAACTTATCAGAAATTCTGTCAGTATCCCTATCATTGGCTCGGATTCACGTTTTGGAAGAACAATGAAAGGTTCAACTTGGAAAATCATATTCACTACCACGAAAGCCCTTTAGAAACTCCGGTGTCGAGTGAGAAACTGAATGAGCTAGTTGAAAACTTACTGAATGAGAGATTTAAATTGGAATCGAGTCCATGGGATTTGCATTATGTTGCCAATTACCGTAACACCCAAGATGATACAAAAGGTTATAATTCAGATGAACCAACTTTTGCTTTAGTCTTGAAGATTCATCACTGTCTTGCCGATGGATTTAGCCTACTTTCTGTATTAGTGGAGGGACTAGGGGGACAATCTTTGGATAACATGAAATTGCCATCTCCTCAACCTCCCAAGCAAACTCTGATGGAGCAGATAATTTCCATCTTAAGCTTTCCATTAACAGCCTTCTCTGAACTGCTACTTGTGGCTTCACAGAGTTATAATCGATGCCCTTGGAGGGTTTCAGATAAACGGAAAGCTTGGTGGCAACTGTATGGAAAATCTCAACTCATTCCTATTCAGCAGGTAAAGGATATTAAAAATGGATTTGGTGTCAGTTTCACGAGTGTCCTCCTCTCCGCCATTTCCTCTGGAATTCATAAAGATCTTGAGTTAAGGCGGAAGTCCACTAATTTCCCAGATACGGGATACATGCCATGTTTAAGTGTTCTTCCAGTGCCTGGTCATAGTCGGCGACTTACCAATCGCGCGTAAGAACATTTCTTCATTTTTTTCATCCTGTTCTCTTTTAGGCTTTGATTGCATAATTAATAACTGTGATTGTAACAAGGGAAAGTTTATAAGAATGATTATATGCCTCTGTATAGAACTGGGGCGATTGTAAGCCTTCCTACAAGTTATATAGACCCAGGTTGTCGCTTGAGAGCGTGTGATCTCCTGCTCAGGAATGGGAGAAACTCGGTTGTACCTCATTTAGCCAGATTGTGTCAAGCGGTATTGGGATGTCATTTTTATAGCGTTTGCAGTGTTTTCTCCAAGAACACAATTGTTTCAGCTGGTAGACCATACAATATCATATCATAAAAATTCAAGAAATTTTCGTATATGCCTATATACATGCTCATTGCTTCACTTTCTCATAATATACATAGGTTTAACAAACTTCCCAGGCATTCCCATTAAAATTAAAATAGGTCGCAATGCTGGAATTTCTGTTGATTTTGCTGCTGGTGCTTTGGAAGGAAACGCAGGTTTCAAAATTTCACATATTTAATTTAGACCAAGTGAAACTGTGAAACAACTAATAATGAACTATTTACTAATTTTACTCAAATAATTTTTTTTACACAGGTGTTGCATTCATGGTTCTTAGCTTTGGAGAGCACATCAGAATAGCTTTGACAGCAGAAAAGGCTGTAATGACCAGAAAACAAGTGGATGATTTAATTTACTATATTCATGAAGAAATTAAAGTGTTATATGACGAAGCCAAAACTCTTACTAATGACAGTAAAAAGCTGCGCTGAAATAGGCAAATTGCCCCACGTGTAGAGAGTAGAGAGATATGCCAGAGATATATAACACATAATAAACAGTTTAAACAAATCATGCAAATTTAAGTTGTTCAAAACCTTCTTACTCCCATGCAAAGAAAAACGTTTAACCTCATCGTTATGCATCTAATGTCGGTAAATCTTAATATATGTACCTATGTACCTTGTTATATCAACCTTTTAATTAGAAGTTTGGTAATCAATAATTAAATAGAAAAATATATAATTACTGGGGTATTGGTAAACAGTTACATATATATAACACTCTTGTTCATAAATTAAAGCTTGATATTCGCTCGCAGGTATGCATATAATCATAGAATCGGATTTCGATTTCAAGTATACATACATGATATGTGACATATAATTTCATAGAATTAAAACGGACGTTGACATTTCTAGACAAGTTCTTTACGTACCCAATTATCAAATTCATGCTACTTCTTCACAAAATAAAGGATAACGGTATTACTCAATAATTATTGTTATGTTGACTGATGACTGGATATTATGCCAGCCTCTTTTAATTAATACTCAGTTATGAACAATGCGCACTTCCGTCTTGATATGCTTAGGTTGTTCAAATATTTAAAAAAAAATTACTTGAAAGTTCTGCATATTGCACCTGGAATGCACAAACACTCAACCTGACCAGACGACTTGTTTTATTGCAACATTTGAAGCGAATGCACTCAAAAAATTTTAGTTCCAGAGTGAATTGCGAAAAGTTGGTGAAAAATGGTGCTGCTAGACAAACACGGTCTTTTGAATGTGTTTGTACAAACTCTTCGAATATCCGACTTACTTTCAGTCCTTCCCTTCAAATGGAATTATACCACTCGTCGGTTAGAAATAAAGAGCGATTTTCAACTTCGTATTTACAACATAAGACGAAATTTTGCAAACGCATACCTACTTTTCTCCGTCATCCAAATAATATGGGTATGGGGCGAAGCAGACAAGTTGGTAAAAACACATAGTGCACTATTAGGAATCACTTATTTAATTGGTGCCATAGGACAATTTCTTTATGCGAAACAAAACAAAGCTCTAATTGAACATTTTAATTGGATGATTGGGTTCGAGAAAAGGCGACAGCGACAAAGTAAGTTTTATAAACTTGTGGCGGAAGCTGATATTGAATATATTATGAATTGTGCCAGCGTACTTAACTAAAGCGGTTGGTTGGATGTCTTGTTTTTTGCAGAGTGGTCGCAAATCGATGACCAAACGAAGAAACGCAACTTTGTGATGAAGCATTTTATGCTAATGTTAGCAATATCTGGGATATCTGTGACTATTTTTGTTCAATTGGATATAATACGGAACCCATGCTATCCAGTCTATGTAGGCTACTGGTTATCCAAAGTATGTCAGGCTAAAGTTGGGTGTGCGGTGGAATCCGAATGGACACTGAGAGAATTTCTAACGAAATTGTTCATTTTCATGTTTTCATGGATAAACTGGAGCTTTGTTTTCTCAGGTCATTGTTTTCATGATGCTTTTGACATCATGCTCAAAGGGCACTGCTTCCGCAGTTACATTTTAAACTATGGAAGGTAACAACATATTATATATATATAATGTTTCAATAAATGGGGAAAATCTAATAAATTATTTTTCCTTATAGAGAAATGATGAGTTTGAATACCAAAAAGTTAAGCAATGCATCAATAAACAAGGCTTTAACGTTTCGGGAACTTCAGTTGATGACTATTCAGCACAGAATAATATACTCTAAATATTTTTTCGCCTTGTACACCACTACCAACGTTGTAATTTCTGTCATGTGTTTGTACAACAGTATTACAATGTCAACAGAGACAACGGACATCACGTTCTACCTGGTGAACGTGTGGGGCGCAATGACAACAACTTTCATCATTCTGTTTATAATCGGAATACTCGCTGATGTGTATAGAGTTTCAAAGCGCGTAAGTTACTATGCATTAAATTTGTCTTCTCTAAGTTCTTTCAGTGCTATTTTTCTATTTATAATTAAACTAATTTCAGGTTCACAAGAAAATGAACACCAAAATACAGTTTAAGGAAAATAAATGGTTCAGAAGGTTTCTCAAAACTTGTCCCATGCTCCGAATTTACATTGGAGGATACAATTTTTATGATGAATTAACCCCACTTAATCTCCAGAATTTTATTCTTCTTCAAACTGTTAACTTGCTGCTCGTACGTAACTAAATTTACCTAAAAGCAGGAACTTGCTGCTCTTAAGCATTTAAATTTTCCAATTATATTGTTCTTTTAACACAAGATGAATGTTATTATCTGTGGAATTGTTTTTATGTATTTGGATAAGGTCACAATTTATTATGCAATTGACAACTTGTACTTTCTCCGTGTAATTTGTTGCCTTTTCTGCATTTATATGCATATAAATATGTTAAACTGGTTAGTGGTCTTTCTAGTTCTTTATATTTAAAATTGCTATTAATATTAAATCTAGTTGGTGGCTAAATAAATAAATAAACAATTCTTCCACTAATGTTTTTTTCACTCACCAAAAAATCCCAATTTTAATTGTTGAATGATTATATGTATTTTTTGAAAAGGGGCATGTGTGGAAAAATCTACATTCACATACATAATTTCATGTTAACTCGACAATAACAACAATCAACGCAATACAGATATAATTATGAATCACGTGACAGCTAGTCATTTTCTTCAAAGGCGCACAGATTGCATTATAGTTATGTCAGACAAGCCTCAATTAAACATTCAATTTCTGGTTGCTTGTCTTAGACTTTTTACTTTGTTTTCAAGTAATTGCCACATGCCCTATTTGGTTGATGAAACTAAGATAATGAAGACTTGTATTGAGAATATTGAGATAGAGACAGAATAACATGTCCACGACTTAGATTTTTGTAATGATAGGATATAAGACTCAGACACTCAGATTAATATAATATGCGAATATACGTTTGCAATTCGGTTGTGTTTAATAAGACACCAATAATAACTATTATTAGATTGTCATTTGTCTGTGTTAATGTCTATTGATGGGAGAACTGCCTTCTTTGGCTGATTCTTAAGATTGATTATCTGTTTTATTGTAGAAACACTCAATATATATGTTTATTATTCATGATCCTCAATTATGAACATTTTTATGACTCAGTCTTACATCTTGGAACTGGCCTAACATCATTGGATTGACTAGTATACTCGTACTGTTGTAGGGAAAAAGCCTTTTGGCCAGAGATTGGTAACTGGAAGGTTTTAGTTACAAGTTAAGTTACAGTTACATTTTGTTACAAGCTCAGTTACAAGTTACAGTTACAGTTACATTTAGTTACAAGTTGCAGTTACAAGTTACAGTTACAGTTACATTTAGTTACAAGCTCAGTTACAAGTTACAAGTTAAGTTACATTCAGTTACAAGCTCAGTTACAAGTTACAGTTACAAGTTATGTAACTTAACTGTAACTTAACTTGTAACTGCAACTTTTCAATAAAGTTACCCATCTCTGACTGCCAGATACGCCCTGAAAGAGTATGGATACATGCTACTGGACCCAGCTACAATTGCAGCCTTCCAAACTAGCCAATTTAAAATTGAAATTATAAAGAATTCTGTCACATTTCTGTCTGTCATACATTTTGTAACAGCCTCAGTTACAAGTTAAAGTTACAGTTACATTTAGTTACAAGCTCAGTTACAAGTTACAGTTACAGTTACATTCACTTACAAGCTCAGTTACAAGTTACAGTTACAAGTTACATTTGGATACTCGATCAGTTACAAGTTACAGTTACAGTTATGTAACTTAACTGTAACTTAACTTGTAACTGTAACTTTTCAAAAAAGTTACCAATCTCTGCTTTTGGCTGATATAAGAACTAAGATATAAGACATTTTTTATTATTCTATTTATTAACACAATCAATGCCTATAAGAAGACATGACGTTATTCTAGAAACATTTCAATTAATTCCTTATCTACCTCTACGTTGTTTTTATCGATCACTCTCTTGATGATTACGTAAGTTACAAGTAGAGCAGACCAGAGCAGAGCATAGTCCTTTTCTTGCATTTAAAAGAGACACTGTTCATATTCTTCTTGACACTGCGCTGTTGTTTCCGTGCTTCATTTTTGTGAGGGATTTTGAGTTTAAATTAATTTGGCAATTTATTGCCTCTAATTAGGTGAAAAAAAATGTTAATTCAAGAAAATCTAGTTCGTTTCATACGTGAGCACGTAAGACAGCAACAGACATATGGAACGACTCCATTTGAGTTCAATCCTGAGCAAAAACTACGAGAAAAGGAATTGAGTAGAACTAAAAAATTCTGTATGAATCTTAAGAAAAAACTTTGTTACTTTAATTGTATTGCATTATTCCTCCAATTAATCCATGAAGTAGGGCATGAGCCGATGATTGCTACTATTAAAGGGTTTCTTTACGCAAACACCTTACTCATAGTTTACTCCGCACACTGGACAGTGCGCAACAGAGTTTCAGGTATCGTTGAGATGTTCAACGTGAATTTGCAATTTGAGCGTCGCCATCTAAAAGGTAAATGCAGTGCTTGCCCACCAATTTCTCCATAAACATTAAAAAATATTTAATATCTCTTTTAATTACAGGTAAAGAGTCAGCAACATTTTTAAATAGGGCTGAAAAGCGGCTACTTCAGCTCGTCCTGTCAATAGGTACATTGGGATCGCCCGTTATCGAAGGGATGTATAGTTTACAACGGTGGCTTACGCCATGTGACTCATCTACATTTGGCTACTTTCTATTTTCGGAGTGCACACTTTCTGAGGATGTCAATCTTAATGTAGAATGGGGATTAGTTTCTAAAATTATATTGGCTTTTCTATGCTTAGTTGGACTGTGGTTAAATATTGATGCATTTGGAACTTTTTCTTATTATATAACTACCATTTCACTACCTGAATGTTACTGCTTACGAGTATATATTAGACTGTTTCGACGTAGAATGGCTGGCAATCTTCAAGATGGAACCAAAAGTTCGATTTTGATTTACAGAGAACTCCAAATTTTGAATCGTTACTTGAACTGTATTCAACAAGGGGTACTCCTTCCCTCAATAGTTTTGCTGGATATACTAGGGTTTGTAATCGGAATGTACGTGATGATATCAAGAGGAGCAACTTTACCCTTGCCTGAACTACTAATGTTTTCTCTGGCATGTGTACAATCTTTCATGGTAGCATTGGTATACTTTGGTGTTTTGGCATTGGTTAACATGGATTCAGAAGCTGCTATTGACTATTTAAAGTCCAAAGTTGCACCCCGAATCCAACAAAAAAGAGCTAGGAATTGGAACAGAAAGTTTGTTCGTTCATTGCAACCCCTTAGAATTGCCTTTGGATCTGTTAATTATGTGGATAAGTTGACACCTGTTAATTTATTTAACTTCTGTCTTGCACAAATTGTAAGCTTACTGCTAGTAGATAGGAAAATGCATGCTTAGTTAGGGTAATGAGTATTGATTTTGACAATTAGGAAGTTTTCAGTTTATGATGATTGTCTTACGATTACAAGCTAATATGAATAATACTAAATTGTGTTTTCTCTCATTTTTAGATTTTAAGCTAGCATCAACATGACTAATATCTATCTGTATTCGGTGTTGGGAAAAATTATGTACATAAGTATTCTTATAATAAAAAAAAGCTCTCCTTTCAACGCAATATGGAAACAATTGTAAGAGTCAACATTTTACGTAAGAATTATAATTAAAAACCTTCAACAGACACGCTTTTGTCCTTTTTTTCAGAAAAGTATATATTATATACTTAAATTGCATTCATGCATTCTTTATTCACACAAAATGACAGTCCTACATACATATCATATAAGATATACATATATCACATTTTCTGACTTCATCCTATTAATTAATGCTTTTATATACCAATTTACTTATAACCTTCAACTTTTGAAATAAAATGACGAAAAGGGTTGTACTATTTTTAAATATTTTTATAAATTAATCATTGTCAAACTTCCATAATGCCAGGTTATTTATCAATTTTATGTTATGTCGAGTTTGCATAAGGTAAAGTGAAAGCTTAATATTGGTGTTCAATTGAGAAGCTATATAAGCACCAGTATAATATTTATTATTAATTGACTCGGAGCAGTCATACATTTTTAGCCTTTTCATTTTCTTCTGAACTAATGCCAAATTCATAAAAAAAACGTGTAAATGAGATACGGATCTTCATCGCAATAACTTATTGTGCTCCAGACTTTGAGAAATTTAATTTCTAGAAATGCTACTTCAAGAAAATCTTGTTCGTTTCGTAAGCGAGCTAATAAGGCAACAACAAGCCTATGGAACGACTCCTTTTGCTTTCACTTCAGAGCAAAAACTGATCGAAAAAAATTTCAATAGTACTCAAAAATTCATTTTCAAGCTTAAAACTTCACTATGTTGCATTAACTGTGTTGTTCTATGCCTTCAGCTATTACATGGAATAGGAAAGGAGCCAATAATTGCCACCATGAAAAGTTTCTGCTTCTCCAACTGCTTTATCATAATATATATTGCACAATGGACGATACGTAAACGAGTTTCAAACATTGTTGAGCTTTTCAATTTGATATTACAGTTTGAGCGTCATCACATGGAAGGCAAGTCCTCATATAAAGCTACTTGCTCATTAAGATATTTTTAAATGAGTTTAAATTTAATTGCAACCTTATTTCTTTCAGGGCATCATGAAGGAAAGTTTTTAACACGAGCTGAAAAGCGTCTGCTACAGTTTTGCATTGTAATACCAACAATCGGAACGCCTGTGATTGAAACAATGTACATTGCGCAACGATGGTTTTCTCCATGCGATTCAGCTACATTTGGCTATTTTCTACTTCCGGAATGCAAACTTTCTGATGAAACGGAATGGGGATATTCTTCAAAGATTCAATTGGCTATGTCTTTATGTCTGCTTTCCTTTTGGTTCAACATTGATGCATTTGGAACCTACGTTTACAACATTGTTTTTTGCCTCGTAGAATGTTTCAGCGTTTGCGTATATATCAGGTTATATCAACGAAAAATGGGCATTAGTTTGCGACTGGGAAACAAAAGCTGGATTTATATTTACAGGGAGCTTCAATTGTTGAGTCAGCTCCTTAACTGTATTCAACAAGGGGTACTCCTCCCCTCAATAATTTTCCTTAATACGGTAGGAACTGTCGTTGGAATTTATGTACTAATGTCAAGGGGGACAAGTTTGCCTCTCCCTGAATTACTCATGTTTTTCCAGGTATCTATTCAGTGTATTATGGTAATGTTTGTGGTTTTCGGTGTTTTAGCTTGGATTAACATCGATTCAAAATCTGCAATCCATAGCCTAAAGTCTACAGTTTTGCCCAACATCAGGCAAAGTAGTAGAGTTAGGAGTTGGAGTAGAAAGTTTGTGCTTTCATTGCAACCTCTCAAGGTTGCTTTTGGGTCGGTTAACTATGTGGATAAGTTGACTCCTATAAGCTTGTTTAACTTTTCTTTTGCACAAATTGTAAGCTTACTATTAGTAGAAAAATGAATATAAATCAATAAATATCCACCAATATGTGCATTTGATGGTTAGCACGCTAATAAAGTCAATACAATACAATTCACAACTTCGTGAAATTCCATTTACTTTATTTCCAAAAAGCAACATTAATAAATTATCCAAAAAGCCATGTATTATTAAGCATAAACAGGTTAATATCTGTATTAAAGTTGATTTTGCATCCCAAAATTAAATGTAAGTATTTGTTATTTGATAAGTGTATGAACTAATTCCTTCCGTCTACTTCTTCTTCAGGTGAGAACATCACCGCATCAATTATAACTTATCTTCATGACTCTCTCGGCTAAATGACGTAGCGGGGCAGGTGATGAACGATGATGCTTTCTCTAACGCCGCTTTAATGCTAAAGTGAAACAAAACAGCTTGCATTTGGTTATTAGACTTGTTATAATTCACATTGAAGCAATATAAAAATATAATATGCGATTAAATAAAAAAAAATATTGCTTTAACTAACAGAAACTGGACTCTCCCGATCCCGACCTGAACTGTTGTATTTATCAATATGTTTGTGGAGAACCTGGATAGATTCAAAAAAGGAACCACAGACGCAACTGAATGAGTGTGCAGAAACATCCAAGGCATGAAGCTGCCTGGGGGACTTGCGTTCCTCTTTTGCAACCGGAACCTGTAGTAAAAAATTTTGAGGCGTGTTTTTAATATTTCAAGTTCCCTTATATATTCTTGAGTTAAGCTACAAAAAAAGCTCAATATAATATGAATATTACCGGGGAATGGTTAGTGTTGGAATCTTTCCTATTCTTTTTGGAACTCGTAGAATCTCTGACATTTTTCAGTTTCTTTCCAACATTTGATGATGATGATGCAGCCTCCAGATCCAGTTTAATTTTTAGGCCAGCTAAAACTCCAGTTACATTTTCATTGGCGTCTTCTTCTGCTTTAACAGCAGGGATTTCCTGAGGTTGTTGATACTCCAATAACATCTCCATTGGAACCCCTACTGGCCACTCCGCCCTCAGTCTACCCTCCACATCTTCATCAAAAGTAAAGGATGCATCCAGCTCCATCTCCATCACCATTAGCTTCGCTTCAACTTCCCTTTTCTGTTTCTTGATGTTCTCCAACTCCAAGTTAATCCGAGTGAGCGCATCCTTCAAAGCCTTATTCTTCTCATGAGCGTCATTAATTATTTTCAGATGATCAGATGATGCTTTACTCATAATCACATTCTCCTGTCGCATCTTCAAGTTCGCCTCCGACGCCTTAAGCAAATCATTTCGGAGGTCCTGCTCCCTCTGCAAAAACTCAGCAGTGCTTTGTCTCCGAACCAGTTCTTCGATGGACGCAACTTGCTGCTTCAAGCTCAAAATCTCGTTGTTCTTATCAACCACCTCTTTGTCACGAGCTTGCAACATCCGGACTAACATAGCAGACACTCGATTCTGAAGATTCCGAATTCGCGGATTGGTGGGGGTTGGAGTTATCTTTGTTCGCTTTCGACATGGATCCATTGTTGCTTCGTCCTCAACCTTCAATATTAAACATCAAATATATCAAAACCCAACAACTGACTTCCACTGACACTGACTTGACACTTATTGACTTTTAATTCAAATATTTAATAGACCTACTGAAAACGAGGTGCCCACCGACTGACTGTCAGATGCGTAAATGATAAACGAATATAAACAAAACGAGAGCGATTGTCTTACTTTACAAAAAAGGGAAATACTTTTTGATCATGAAATGCATGGAAGGAAACCCAAACGGACACCAAAAATGAAGTACAAATCAGAGCCAAATGCACACAAAACGCAGCTAGTGATGATAGTCAAGTGTGGCTTTGGTTGGGGAATCAATAAAAACATGCACAAAAATGCGGTCAAAATAAGTTTACGTGCACTTTATAGTTGCTGACTTTTGCTCAGAAAAACTGAATGCGGTGAGGTGGGGCAACATGAACACCGTCTCAGGTGGTCGACAATATTGAATGGAGGTGGTAGATGGAATGGTGGAAACAAAGGACAAAACAATAACTACAACAAATGAGACATAAAGTTGACATAAATTTAGACTTATCATATCATACAGTACAATTTTATTCATTATAAATTTTTGTTAATTGAACATTATTTTATTAAGGTCGATGTAGAATCGGGTATATCCTTGGATGACGGTCTGTATTCCATGCTGAGACTGAAAATGACAGTAACAACGTTATGTACAGGTATTGGTACATAGATAATCTCTGTACTTTCATTATATTTATTACGCATACACTACGGACTACGGTAAACCAACCTTTTGGAATTTCATAAGGAACTGGCTTTGGCTTTGATGACGGCTGTGCTACTTTGACGCACAAATAATAGTGCCAGTCAACGCATGATACTGTTTTAATCAACCTATTAAAACCAATTTCATCCGCTGGGCTGGACACTTTGCATTTTGAATTAATATTTTTATCAAATCCTTCCTCATCAACTACCCAGTATGTTTCCAGATAGTCATATTTGTATTGGTATGTGCTATCATTTTCCGGTTTCATGTACCAATTGGTGTTATTGAAACGAGCCATTTGGTAGTGCCTTTTGCAAACTAGGCTGCCAAATGTTTGCTGAAATGAGTTTGCCATTGCAAAAGATAAAGATAAGCAAAATCAGACTAAAACTACATACATACACTAATTAGATACTATACATGGAACCAACTTTATAGCGACTTCGCATGGCTACCCCGGAGTTTCCAGCATAGCCAAACTCGACTGTAGCCTCATTTGGATCCGATAGGAATTCATGTGTTTTGTCAATCCAGCTTGATTGCCAAGTACATTTTCCTGGAATTAATTCGTTATTTTCGATTTTGGAACCTTATTTTAATCCAGTTTAATTTTATGGACTTTATCAAATGAAAGTTGCGTACGATTCCAGGAGTCCGCATGTTCACAAATGACTCCTTGCATGTTATTGCAATTTGCTGGCACATACTGGATAAAGTTCCAGTAGCAGGATTCAATCCCTTTCTCAGGATCAGGACAAGGCATTTGCGACTTTCTAAATTCATATGATATTTGCATGGCCACGCAAAATTTTTTGTCTAATTTATTTGACCTTCCATCTGCAAACTCTGTGCCGTTGGTGAAGACAAATGCCGTTCTTTCTGCCATCTGTACACGTTTCTGGTCATAAAATTTGCCAATCTCCCCCTCTATTTCATATGTCCAAGTAGTCCAAAATTGAGAAATGGTTAGACCTAGTGTGAGTTGTAAATAACAGGATACCAAACATTTGTTTTTAATCGAAAGCTTACAATTAGACAGAATGCAATGCATATACCTCTTGACCATAACTTAACATGAGGAATCACACACTGTTCATTCAACGTAGGGTTGAATAACCTGAGCCCAAGTTTCCTGCAGTACTCTTTTCCATCTTTGTGTGACATCTGGAAAGACCAAATTCCCTTTCTAAGTAATTTTTCTAAGTACGAACGAATTTTGTACTATATACTATACTTACACCCTGACCCTACCTGTTTCCAGCTTAGGATATATTTTCTGTCGCCAATTATCCAGTTTCCTTCAGTAAAATAATCTTCCATATCTGAAAAATTGAGAAAAGCATTCAAATCAAATGATGTTGTAGCAAATAAAAATTATTTGGACAGGCCAATTTACAGTATGCGACATAGGCACCAACCTTCAGATATGATAAAGGGGTCATTCGCAGGTGGACTGCATTCTGGAAGTGTCGACTCACACATTGCGCGTCGGGTTTGACTTGACTTGCACGGCCTTTTCGAGTTCAAAAAATAAATTAAACATTTTTATGAGTCCTAAGTCGTTAAAATGATTATTAACCCTGTTTTCATTTTGCATACCTTTCATCAAAGGTTGTGGCATGACCGCTGAAAGAATCAGGGAATTTTTTTAAACTTTATAATTTGCTTTGGTGTAGGGTACCAATAACCTTGTACCAGAAAGTATGAAACTTACAATATTGTTTGGCCAGGATACTTTAGTGATGTGGCTAAACCTGGATAAGGTAACGCAAGAGTCAAACATTGTTCTTCCTTGGCTTTCAAAAGGTACGTCCCCTTATAATTTAAATGGCTGCCTACGCCTGTTGGTCTATGAAATGAATGATATTTTTGTATCCAAATGTCAAAGAAGTTCATTGATAATTTGGATAATACCGTGGATATCTGTAGAAGAAGTTGGTATATGTCAACGGTAGATTATGGTCCCCATTCCATTCATACATTTCCGTGACCTCGTTGAACTTGGCGTCAAGCCAATCTGTTTGAAAGTCGAATGTACAAATTTATATTATTGGAAATGTTTTACAAACGTGAAGTTTGTTTGTAATACTAGCTAAACATACTATGAAATACAACTTACACCAGGTATCCAATGCTTTTTGATCATTCACCCAGTTTTCCAACTGCCTCCCAACGGATGCCAAAGTTGTGAGTTTTTCTATGCGGGCCATTCTGAAGTTGGGTTCTGATGAGCAAATCTTTTTAGCTTTTTTCCAATTCATGTGATACGACCTATTCTGGGGAATGTGGTAGATGTAATATCTCGACTTCCCGACTCTATGCCTGTAGTTGTTGGACTCAGGACATGATGCTGCTGTTGAGGTGGTCACTGAAACAAACATCAATATTTTACATTTAAACACAAGTGGAGTCGCACTAGTCCTATTCGCCTTTTGTCGGCAATAATATCATATTGTGCGCTACCCGATTCCAACAGAACTCCAGCAAATATAATCAGTTTGATGATATGCATAGTTCAATTGAGATAATTTTTAGTTTGATTTGATTTATAGGCTAAAAAATCAGAACTTTGTTGAGCTAAATCGTAATAATGTTCTAATCACGCATTGAATAACAGTTCAAATTATAGTAGGAATGTTGTAAAATAAATGATCTCATTATATTATTATATAATGACTCAAAAAATAAACGTGAATATCCGTCTGATGTAGATACGCAGAACCGTACTCTTCTTTAATGAGTTAACTTTAAAGCTTGACTCAATCACTTAAAACCTTTTCAAAGGGTTCTAAACCATCAAAGATTTCACTATCATGAAAAAATTCAATCTATTGAGATTTTTAAACTTGGAGGAATTGATTTACAACTTCGCACATATATGTGCTTCCAACTATTTTATAATAAGCTCGTGAACAAGGTCGGATTCTACTTACCATTTATTTAATATGTCATTTGGTCAATTAAAAGGTAATTAATTATTACTAAACGAAACGACGCATTAAACAGCCTCACAAAATATAAAAGCATAACATATAATATATAATGTCTGTGCTACATATTTCTTAAAACTAAATATAATTTTGCATGATATCCTATAGCTCATTCACATATTCATTATATATGAAGGTTGGTTATTGGGGGCCGACTCACTTCAAAATGTTATTCAGGTTGATTCTTGTTCTTACAACGTGTTATATGAGTTTCCTAACAATAGTATACTCATCGGAATCATTTTTGGCGAGGATGGAAAGCGAGGTGGAAGACTACTGTGATTTAAATCAGAAAGTTCGGCTCCAGTTCTTATTTGTGTATGATAGAACCTATACATTTGCCCAAGTGAGGGGTATATTTTCCCTATTTTCCTCCCAGCTAATTCCCAAGGTACAGAAAAGGTTTCCCGGTTCTGAATTCGGAGTTGTAACATTTGCCGACTACGATCCATCTGCAGGCCTTACGGATCCAGTGGAACATAGGCAAAATGGAGCACCACGAGCAGAGAGTGAGGTGGGATATCCAATCGTTGGACCGTAAGTTAAAAATGAAGATTTATATCTTCTTTTATAAAATTGGGTGGCACAATACCAATTATCAAATTATGCTTAATTTCATAGGCACGATTGCTATGAAGTTCGTCAAAAATTCACCACAGATATAAAAACCATCAGAGATTCATTTCACTCCATCCAAGGACGAAAAGGTGCTAACGGTACCAATTGGCAAATTGCTGAAAGTGGGCTAACTGGGTTGATTTTTGCAGCAGCAGATAAGTCCATAGGTTGGATAAAGGGTTTCAAGGATGCTAATGGGAACATTGTGCGGAAAGTCCTAGCATTTGTCACTGACGCCACTTCCACCAGACGATTGCGGAACGAAGAAGGTCGCCACGAGGTCAAAGGGGATGGTACTGATCTATGCAACACCACGCTACCCCCGTCAGATCAACTTGTGGAGAAAATTTTGAAAGAAAATCACATGGCAGTGATTGGACTGTATCATATTGACTTTGAATATTATAACATAAATATACTTGATTACTATCAAGGTATTTTTGGCAGAATGGATATTCCATATCATGCCTTTGAAATTGACAAATCAAATGAGAAAGACATTCTTGATAAAGCTTTGTCAAGTTTACAATATACTGTAGAATGCACACCAGGAGATCCAGTAGCATATAATACGGTGGGACTGTGATTATTAGCAGTAAACTAACATTATATGACAGAATATATTTTATAACGAGTTTCGGAAGTTTTGTGGGTACATTATTCTACATGCGACTCGCTCATGTGTGAAATAAAATATAATGGATAAAATACATTGGATAACTCACACACAATCATTTATTTTTCATCATCTATCATTCATTTGCAATTTTCATTGACTTATCTTGCCAGACAGACAAAAATTATGTAAAAGTATTAATTTTTTCAGAATTTTATTGAATGTATTATAGTTTACAATATAACATTTACACTGAAACTTACAAATATACTCAACTTGTTAGCCAAATATACAAAGAGCATCAACAAGTCGGTTGACTTCATTATGAAAGAGAGCCATGATTAATCCCCGATCAATCTTTAGAAAGGGTTTATAAGTAATTGTAAGTGGATGTAGTGCTTTAGCTTCCATTTTCAAAGCCAGTTTCTCTTTCCTCGACTGCTTTGTCTCTAACATAGGATACGCAGCCCTACTTTCCTTTCTACATTTCAACACAACATCCTCACAATGCTCACCTAGCTTAGTCATAACGTGCATAGAGCAAACATACACACAAACAAAGCTACCTCCCAAAGCACAAGTAAGCAAATACATAAAAAGCGGTACGGTTTTATATCCCTTTATAATTACCCAAAACTGCGCAATAATTATCCAGAATACAGAGGACACAATCAGAGAAATGAGGTCAATCATCAAGGGCTTGTACATACGATACGCTAGAATGAACTCTTTGTAATATTTCAACACACGTTGGCATCCACCAACTTCATTGTGATTAAAAAGGACGTGAGCACATTTTTCCATTCTGTTGATAACGACCAGAAAGACAAACGCTACAAAACAGATTGACCTAGCACACTCAAAGCCTCCAAGGATGAAAAAGGTTCGGAATGCAAAGGAACATAATATTTCTGTGGTTGATCGGTCAAGGGGGTCAGTCAAAACGAAATCTTCAAGGATATAGTAAATTGGATCCAAATTGAAATACAGAGCACAATAGAGAATGACCCATGGCACGCCCCAAACCACTACTACCATTACAATCATCAATATGTCGAAGATGTCCGTTTGCTCTTGCCAGTCGAATGCTTTAAAAAATATTATATTTCAATGACAAGCATCCTTTCAAACTTAATATTAATTAATGGTTATATTGCATTTAATAACTTACTCCGAACCAAGTTTTCATGCCATCGAAGAAATGTGTTGACTCCTGGAATGGTGCTTGTATGCTTGCAGATCAGGAGAATTCCAATAATTGCGTCTCCCATCAATAATGCAGCATTGAAATGTAAGCACGATATTCCCACACTGTAGTCCTTTCTTTGCTCCGGAATGATGATGAATGTAACCATGTTGTAAATGTTTGCAAAAGCCATGAGCAGGTTCAGTAGGAGTAATGAAACAAAAAAGACAATGTTTATGACCCATTTAAAAGAACGCTTGGTGACAATTAGTTGACTATAGTCTGCATCCCACACTACGGGAAGCGGACACATAAACCAGAAGCCTAGTTTATGAAGATTGAAAGCCGTTTTCTGGAGTGGAGAAAGCATTTTGACGTGCTAATAATATGAGAGATCGCAGGTGACTGAGCCTTGAAAGTCACTTATTTCTTTTAAAAAGGAATATGTTCCTGGCTTCGAGAATGTTTAAAAAATGAATATTTTATGGCTACTCTAATTTAAAATCATAAAATAATCGAATTTATTGTTAAGTTTTTTTAGGCTAATGAAATTGTTTCTTTTAAAAACAACCTTCATTTATTCTAACGTGAGATTCACGGGTTTTAAAGTGATCTAAATTTATTTAGCAGTTGGCAGTAGTATACATCATGTATCATAATATAAAAATCATGGTTTGTCATGTCATGTGGTTTATTGATTTCATTTTTTCATACATTTTTCATAATATTTATAATATGTAGATTGATTTGTGTAAATACGCATTTATGACAAAAATATTTTGATTACAAAAGTAAAAAGACTACAAAAGTTATAATAATGTCCTTCCTCATAACAAAATCTGTTAAAACTTACTTCGATTTGTTTTTATGACTTTTAATATTCTGCTCAATCAAGTCCAAGCTTTGTTCGTTACGATACTTGTACTAATTCGTCTCACATAAATATTTTATTCGTCAAGGTAGGGGAAGCTTGAAAGCCGTTTGCTGTAGCTGAGAAAGCATTTTGAGGTCATATGAGAAATCGTATGTTAACTTTAGGAAGGTAGCTGTGACTAACTCATAAGAATGAACTTTCATGGCTTCTATTCTTCCAGTCTTTGAATTTTTGCAAGGTTATCCAACTTTTGTTGCTGCCTCCTCAATTTTTTTATGGATTTATATGCAATCAGGATTATATGATCTATTGATTAATTACTATAAAAGATTTAAACAAGTAAACCTCATCCAGAGCTTGAATTATATGGGAGGAAACTGGGCTTGATCAACGGAAGTCTGTTCAGTTATATATTTCTTTCCAACAACAAGGGGAGGAGTATGGGATAGAAACGAGTGAACACGAATCCGCCAACATTTTAGCATTTGCAGGGACTTTCATTCTGACCGGCTTTATGCTTGGTTTAGCTCTTATGATGCTAATATATGAGATATGGAGATGTTAGACACAGTGTAACAGTACTTATATGTAATTATAATTTCTAATTTAGTTTAGGTTCATTTCAAATACACATACAGTTTTATAAGCCCATTTTAAAAACAAAAGCTTTATACATAAATTGAGACACTTACTTATCACGCATTCCTAAACACTAACGCTATGTAGCTGGTGCCGACCTATGCTGTCTAATCAAATGATGGTTGGTTGCTGGCAGCTTCACAGTAGGACTCATCATGGTAATAAATTAATGTTTTGTTTTGTTTCAAACTTAATTATTTAGTTCATCAGTTGGTCCTTATCTTTTATCACTGACAGTTATCTGACGCTTATCAACTTTTCAAAACCCAGCAGCTCAATCTCATGCATCAAATGGAAGGCGGGTGACTTGCTTCATTTTCCATTTATTTTTTCACACATACGATATTCAGCTACCGTTCACCATTGCATTCGATGCAAATGGACTTTATTCATCTGCAAACATGAATTTTTTACCTATAATTCTTACGTTTTCTCTTTTCCTAATTAACTTTGCTAATTCTAAACGACTTCGTAAATCGTTCGACGAGTGTCCAAGCACTAGAGATAATAAACCCATTAGTCTGGGAACAGTTGAGGGGAAAACCTACTATGCTGAGCAAACCAGGCGGGTAATAAACTCATTGTTGACCAATAATTGGACATTTTAACGACCATTGTATTCATACAATGATGTCAAAAACTTTTGTTTAAATTTTTTTAACTACTCATAATGAAGACATGGCACGCAGCTCGTTCTTATTGTAAGGATTTGGGAATGGAACTAGCCACCATCACTTCCCCAGCTCAAGCAAACTTTCTCAAGTCGGCTTACGATGCAACAAAATTTTCAGAAGAGTTTTGGCTCGGTGGAAGAGATTCATTTCAGCCCAGACAATTTTCCTGGGACGGATCAGGCGAGGCAGTCAAGACATTAAATAATTTTTTATGGTTTAAGGAAGACGACTTGTCGTATCAAACTTGCCTTGTTTATGAATCAGAAAAGGTTCCAAACATTTTGATGTATGACTGTGAGTTTAATGGCATGCAAACTCTATGCGAAACACTTGATTTGTAATAAAAACATATATTTATAAAAAAACCGAGACAGTTTTTTAATTATTTATTTCACATCGCATCGTATCAATTTATTTCACATTGCATTACCACAATAGCAAAGTGATAGTGTAGTCAACACACTGTTGAAGAAACTGAAAAAAAGTATCCTTCCGTATCTTAAAAAATGGATACGCTTCATCAACATACAGTTTCTGGCAGCTCCGAGAAAATTTTCCAAAGTAGGATTTTCTTCCCATCAACTTTATTCCTGTTTCCTTGAATTCTTGTGAAATATCAACCAACTTACCAAATGCAACTGCCTCAAAGAACTCAATTATAAGAGGGCTACAGAGTCCCCCAAATACTACCACATAACCGAGTACTCCAGCATCATATAATACGGCCTGGAATCTGATACCGAAGTAAGCCAACACACAGACCGTTGCGAGACAACCCACATGGTGAAGAGAAAGAAGGAATGACTTGACAACATTGTTGATAAGAATATTAAGGTATTGCTGAATCCTGTACAATTTGATGATCTCGTTGTCTTCAAGGACGCCAAAATGTCTTGTAGCCAAATTATATTTCCAATATCTTCCAGCGTAGTAGCTCCGTCGGTGAATTCCCACTGGGGTAATTGCAGTCAGACACGGTACTGTGGTGAAGATATAGCACAATGCAAGAAAACCAAAAACATAGATATCATTTCCTGCACAATATGCTGCTGCAAGAAAGATTGGGACTAGACAAATGTGGGCCCATGTAATATTAGAAGGGATGAGTTCAAACTCAAACCATTCTCGAAAAATTACATGATTGGGTTCCAAAGGGTGGAAGATTACTGCAAGAAGGGCAAATGGAAACGCTGCTGTTAAGAAGGAAAAAAGAAACGTGAGAAATTCTGCGGTTCTCACAGTTTTCCTTTGTTGGGCATCCATCATGATGTTTCGAATCTTCATCATATCTGGAGAAAATTTAATGAAAAGCGTTTCAAATTTGTGTGCATTGTGCATAATAATTATTATGTATCTCGCCATACACCATAATGCATACCTAAAATAGTTTTATTATAAATGAAAAGTTGGTTGTAGGTATAAATGATTTCATCTCTCCGTTGCAATATAAGAATGCCAAGAACACACACCACAGCCGCAACTATTATTTCTCCGCATTCAACCACAAGAGTTGCAAACTTCCTTACATTAAATACTTGTTCGTTTCCATCCGTTAATGACATGTGTACCTGGAGACAATGGCACAATACAAACATGATCCCACCTAAATTTGTCAACCACCTAGAATTAATGAAATGTAATACATTTGGTTAGTAATTTACCAGTATCACAATGCCCTCATAATGTGAACATAACTTACCAGTTCCAACGTTTATAAACGGATGCAGGAACCAGTTGACCTTTTGACGAGTCCCAAGTGTAAATAGTTTGCCCGAACAATGCCATGATACGAACTCGAATTTCAACTTGTTTCATTACGTTTTTAGATAACATGTTTCTTGAAGATATGTTTGGTTTGGTTGGACCGTACGTATAGTTGTCACCTGTCCAAGAATTATGTAACTGACCGTATAAAGCAAACTTTCCTTCAACCAACTCGTACGAATTCCTTATAGTTTGTGACATTCCAGAACATTTGACATGACATTTGTGTTTATAAACACATCACTTTTGGTAGATAGTAATAATAAATGTCAGCAATTTAGAAGCTTTATTATCTCCATTTTCAGCACAGTTTAGTCATTGCTATTATTGCTGACTTATTACAAATTTTCCTATGCACATAGAAATTTCCGGAATATACAATAATTAGGCTTTAGAAATCGCATTCAGAAGATTTTATAAACATGCCACTTTTAGCTAATTCCGTAATAATACGTAATGGCATAATGACAAATATCATAGACCTTTACGTATAAAATATGGTTCGAAGTTTGTAGTTACATACACATAAAATTATCATTCTTATTAAAAAACTGGAAAAATTATATTATATTTTGGTCAAGCATAACATTTATGTATGTATGACTTACATGTTTTGTAAAACCTGTTCTATACATATGGCAGAGTACTTGAAGTGTACTGGGTAATCATTGTGTTAAAAAGATGAAATTACTTCTATAAAATCAACTAATGATGACCATTGTCTGGTAATGGGCAATAGTCCAGTGATTCACCTGACCATTTGCTATGATATTGCTATTTGTATATACTTACGTATCCATCGTTTAGGCTGGCACATGCAGTGCTTATCTTTTAAGTACGATGGTTACTCTTAAGCGAGATTATACTGCAGCATGGTTTACCAACTTACCAACTGCTTATTAGTCCAAGGCACGTACTAATTTACAACAAAAATGTTTTTTTTTAAATTATGGGTGTAGTTTGAAAAGCTGGCTTCTGACTTGCTTTAATTTTTGAATTATTGTTTTTATCTTTGTCATCAAATGTAGGCCGCTCTAACTGAGCCTAGTCAACCAACTATAATTGTCGATATTTATGTCATATTCTAAATCGAGGCTCATTTAGCACAGTCTTACATACAATTACCAAAGTAGTATCTGAATAGGCTTGTTATACAGTTTGTACGTCATATCGGAAACTAACTAAATGTTCTTCAGTGAATGGTGTGTTATTATGGTATAATATCCGTTTCTCAAGTAAAAGGTAGCCATGATTTATGGTTACATTTCCCCGGTGTAGTAACAAGAATAAGTACCCATTCCAAACCCCTTTCCTAGTAGCTTTCCCCATGATTTTTCTCAGTTTGGGTCTGGCGTTTAGAGTTACTCAATCAATATAGTATCAATATCGTCTTACTTCAATAGTTTTTCAGTCAACATAATCATATAACAGCATAATCATGTTGTCTAAGAACGTGCTAAAGCTAACAGCGATTAGAATCCGTTCTATGGCACTGCTCGGACAAACGATTTGCAAATGGGACTCCAAAACAAATCAAATGATTCCAGCATCACCATACTTGCGCTTCAATTGGTAAAGAAATGTTACAAGAGACAAATCAAGCAAAGACAACATTTTTTTCGTATTATTTTTACATTTTTCAGGTGGTTCTGTGCAATTGGTTGCTTGCAATTTGCTTTCTATCACACTCTAAGGATCTATACTTCCCTAACTGATGAAGATAAACCAGAATTTGATGGTGGAATGTTTGCAACTCTCGCAATTGAATGTACAGAAATAATAGTTGCAATGGTCATTTCCCTTCTTGTCTTTTTGATTTTGCAACGAAGTGATGACATCATTTTCTTATTCAATCAGATTTGGTTTGTCAACAATTCCATGCTGGGTACTTCCAAAAAGACTATACCTTCACCTATGAAAAATCAAAAACTAAAGCTTAATGTCCATAATAAGTATATGCTCATATGTATGTTCATTAACTTCTAGATATGATGAAAGCTCGGAACATTGTGATGGACTATGAGCAACGAAAAACCATGCGCTCTGCAGAAAAGATCATCTTCACCACTTCATTCCTCACGGCTGCCTTCCCATTTGCATTAATTGCAATAATATTCCACCCTTTGGAACCAAATAATGTCATGCTTCGCGAATGGTTGGAATTTGAGCTCGTCCCAGAAAAATTCCAGATGACACATTTTATCGTCCTCTATATATTCATCGGAGGCTTCTATCAGGCAGCCAATGCAATCTATCTATTCGGCTCTATTGTCGTCTGCTACTGCTACCTTGCTATACCATGTCTCAGTGGCATGACTCCAGTGAGCATCCATCAAACGAAGGAATCCAAAAGATGTGGTTTGGCTACAAGAAAATATGGTGAACTAAAGGATGAAGAGATCATTCACTTGTACAGAATTCAACAGCATCTTAACAATCTCATGAACAACGTTGTTAAATCCACTCTACTTTCTCTGCATCATGTTGCGTGCTTGGCAGCCACTTGTGTGTTGGCTTTCTTTGCAATTAGGTTTCAGCCTGTGTTGAATGATGCAGGAATGCTTGGCTATGTGGTGGTGCTTGGGGGACTTTGTCTTCCCCTAATCATTGAATTCTTAGAGTCTGCCATGATTGGCGAGTTGGTTGATAACTCAGAGAAATTCAAGGAGGCTGGAGTTAAGCTCATGCCAAGGAAAACTTTGTTTTACAAATTTGCTCGTAGTTGCCAAAAAATGTATGTGGAGGAGGCGTACCCATTCTTCAAGATAAGGAGAGAGACCATTTTTGAGTTTCTCTCAAAGGCGTTTGATTATACAATCACCTTATTACTGTGGTAGTATGAAGGGGAATTGAAAGGTCATGTTTGAATTGTACATTTAATTATCAGATCAGAACCGCAATCACAAATAAATATAATTTCAATTTAATAGGCAAAAACTAGTATAAAGTATTCGCGCATGTATTAATCTCATTATTTGTAAGTCAAAAGTTATATTATAAAGTTTACTATCTTTCAAAATAATCAATGCTCGAATCAACGTGGTCGTGGTAGTATGTTCCAATGTTTAATTGCTGAAAGGAGGCCGAACCAGCAACAAATTCGTGCATGTGCTCCGCAATAAAATGTACAAAGTCTCAAACTATTATTCACTTTTACTATCACTGAATGGATGACCCCATTAACCCCTGGTAGTTCATGGCTGATTCGCTGTCAACTTGTCAACACTATAGGGTCAGGTCCAGGTCTATGATATATGCATTATTATGGCTTTGGAGTGCTATCGGGCAAAGACCTGGCTTTACAATCATGAATCATACACAACCACAATCAATGACTTCCTTTATATTATATTACGCTATGGTTATTTACGAAGGGGCACGAATTTTTTTTTTGAGAACGATGAATCTTTAGTTTTGACGAGATCAATATTAACAACAAGTCAACATTATTTGTTCTTGTGTGTAGAAAGTCTCTATCAAGGATTTATTGTGATTCAGAGATGTTGCATTAGAAACTATATATTAGCTCATTTTTCTACAGTTGATAACAGCCACCAAGCCAAAAATTACAAAAATGAATGGAGCAACACTTCCCAGTCTTACTACACCATTGCACTCATCAGTATTACAGGTACAGACGGTTGTGTCAACATCCTGTTCAAAGTGGTTGTTAGCTTCCAAAGTGATTATTTTTACCCACATCCTGATATGATCTTCCTTAATATTACGTCCAATCCCATCTTTCTTATCTTCGTAACATTTATTGGGCAATATTTCTGGTACGTCCTCCGTTTCTCGGAAATCATGATTGGAGCGAACACAAGAGCGAGTAACCATTTTGATTTGGTTCCCCGTCCCCATATGTTTGCCAGAAAAAATAATTTTAATGCAGGAGTAGCTAGGCTCCGGGTTGTCGATGGGATCCTCATCGTACTCATAGTATTCAGAGGAATTTTCATGTTCGTTCGTGTGTTTATTAGCCCAATGGGGATCATTGGGGATTATTACATTCTCAGGTTTGACAGAAAAATGGTAGCTTAGGAATTTACAGCCAAAACTAAGCTCCTTATTTGGCTCAGATGTACCACACGAATCATCGAAAGGATAGCTGTCATCATTCGTGTGAGTCTCGATCCCATCTACGTATCTGCAGTGAAAGCAGTTCCGAGCTGGAGAAAGGGGCCCGTGATTAGAATAGATTTTGCAGAAAATCCTTATAAAATAATATGAAATATTCGTTCATTTCTTTACCGTCCGCTCCAGGAATATAAGACGAGCAGTAGAGAAAACATGCCAAGAAAACTGTGAATTTTAACCATGCTGATGATTTTGTGCGAAGATAGGACAGGATCCCAACCACAGATACCATCTGAGCAAAGCTTCCAGCGGCAGACACCCTACTAGTCCCGTTGCACCCTGGTTTATTACAGATACACACGTTAATATCAGTGTCACCGTCAAAGGTGTCTTCCTGAATCCACGATTTGATTACTTTGTAATCAATATATTTCCCAATATTTGACTTGGTGCCGTGATAGCACTCCCTTGGTAGCTTAGGTCTTGGATAGCTACCGAAATAGTTATTGTTGAAAATGCAAGAACGAACAGTCATTTTGGTTTGCTCTTTTGAGCTCAACTGATCCCCGTCTAAGGTGACCTTCATGCAATAAAAGGCATTGTCATTTTCCCCTTTACCAGTTCCGCTTTTGGGAGGAGGAATATCTTTTTTATGTAACTTTGTTGGACGACCGAAAACGTCGTATTCGAATTGATGACATTCGGCAAGCAGTTCGTGTTTTGGATTGTCTGAAATACAGGAGCTGTCTAATGGAAAGGGGAATGGGTATTTGGATTCCATTAAGGCAAGGTCATCAACGTACTTGCAATGATAGCATGTGGATACTGAAAGGAAAATTTGGGTCCTAATTTTTTAATGAAACTTTTCAAATTATATAATGACTTGAGCGGACTTACTATAAGCTAAAACCGGATTATAAATACAAAGATAGAGAGAAATCAACACAATTGTGAACTTTTCCATTTCATCCTATTAATAAAGAAAAGGAACACGTTCCATGAATGCCCAGTGAGTTGATGTGGCCTTCAAAGAAATAAATAAAGTTAATTGCCCTTTAAAGTTAAAAATAAATAAAGTTGATGTGAGTGGTGGCTCCTCACACTCACTGGGGGCACGCATATTTATAAATGCATTTTTCATCCTTAAAAAATGCATGAAGGATGCTATAAAGCACCTTCATGCAACACTATTTAGCTGCGCGTGCCCCAGTGAGTGTGAGGAGCCACCACTCACATCAACTTTATTTATTTTTAACTTTAAAGGGCAATTAACTTTATTTATTTCTTTGAAGGCCACATCAACTCACTGGGCATTCATGGAACGTGTTCCTTTTCTTTATTTTAATTTTTCAAAAGTTATATTATTATCATTTGGATTGGAGTGGATTGGCAAAAAATGACTGGAACCAGCCCAGAGAGCTTTTAGTTCATATGCTCATTGCTCAATTTTGTAACTCATGCAACGACTTTTATGCATTCAAGATAATTGCGTATATAATGAAAAGATCTTAGAAGTAACCATGATGCTCATATAGTGTTAGTCGGTAAGAGTCTGCACATCGCCATAGCCCATAAAAATCTACAGTGTAGAGCATAAAAAAGAAGCCAGGAAATTATATGCATACATGTTATTTGTTAACTTTGCCTACTTTGTGAACGCATGCATATAACATTAAACGTAGTAGGCCATTGCATTTTCTTGAAATGCAATACAGCACACGAGTTCTTTTGGCTTACACAAGCTTGTCTTGTTTGCATTTGAGTGAGGTAATGTGTAGCTTATCGTGGTTTTACGCATTCACGTTGTTCAACATAAGACAAAGAATGAATGAAAATGGAACTGTGTGCATACTCGTTAAAACTTGGAAAGTGAAGGAAGCGTGTTAAAGAGCTACTCGTTATTAGTTTTCTTCCGTGTTAGATTATGGTAATCATAAATTATTTAAACCCACAGTCAACTTTGATGACCGGATTCTGGAAACGTTTATCACAGAGCTGGATTTAGAAGTGATGGAATATACATTGATGAGGATATAGCGGGAGCAGCCACGCTTCAACATTTAAACATAAGCGCATATCACCAAATCGATTCCAATTACTTTTGATTTTTATAATTTTTTAAAGATAATTTTTAAATACAATATACATACATATAATGTGAAATTACATTGATGATTGAGCGATACCTAAAAGTTTAATACGTAATAACACACGCAGTTCTTATATCAGTGGTATTAGGTATTAATTTAATTTAAATGTTTTAACCCTTTGTTTAAGTATACACGGTAATAATTTTTTTACATGTTTTTTATTAACATACACATAGTTTTTGCAAATAACTTACTGACAACTGAAATAAAAATTGAGACCAAGAAAACTAGTGAACACATTGGAGGAGCATAATAAAACTTTTTGCACAGCAAAAGGTTTCTATTTAGTAGCAAAGAAAGGTGATCTATTAAAATGACATAATTTCATCTTCAACTGCAGTTTAGTAAACCTTTTACATCAACATCATCACTAATCTGACTATAGTTAAAAAATGTGCATGATGGAAATGGAAACAGAAAATATTATATTTGGTATCATGTTTCCCCAGTGCTCTCTCTCATAGTTCCATTATAAATCCGGATAAGAAATCTCGTAAACATATGCTTTTCTATAACTCTAGCTCAGACTGGCTGGCTATTCAACCTAAAATCGTAAGTGCATGCTTTGCTGGAATGCCTTTTTGTAAATTTTTGTACGCACGAACGTGAATGGTTTGTCGTTTGTTGAAGCCTCGGATGATGCAGTCTGTGTATTTATTTGTGCAGCTAGGTGCAGAATCTTCTAACTAGAAGTTTTGTTTCTTTTCGTTCGTGTTTGTCTAAATCTTGATTTCCAAGTTATATTTATTGTTGTGAAAACTAAGGTTGAAGGTAATTAAACGATTAAAGCATAGTTGATGTTGTGTCTGTCCTGTTATTTGACTGGGCGTTACATTCATAAATTGAGCGATACTAAAGCAAAACTGCATTTTTACACATGTCAATAATAATTTATTTATTACTAATAGTTGTACATTCATATATCATTTTAATTGAATGTTTTAAGGCCAGGATGGGCGATCGACCAAATAGAATAAGATCTGAGCCAGGAATATCTAGGCCACAGATCCCGATTGTTACTTTAAATTTAAGTGACGACGAGGATAATGAAACAGTTGAGTTTAGTCCATGTCCACCAAGAGGAATCCGCATAAGCAATGTGAGGACGATCGATCAGCCGCGTCAAGCCAGTGCGATTGATTTGGAACAGCGACACAATGATCCATCGCGGAGAACGGGACCTGTTCCTCATCATGGACTAACTAACTTAATGCCTCAGGGGGATGCGACGTTGCGGAATATGAAAGTTGAAGAGGATTGGAAAACAAGAATGCTTCGAGAGACCCAATCCCGGATTCTAAAGCTGGAGGAGGAGATAGAGAAGCTGAAGAATGAGAATTCTTCCCTAAAGGAGACCACTAAGGAAGGTGACGCAGATGCTTGCAAAGATAATACGGAGGCTGAGCAGTTGAAACAAGAGAATTTGGTTCTCCAGGAACGATTAAGCAAGGCAAATGAAGACAAGAATAAGGAGGTGGAAATGTTGAAGAAGCAAAATTTGATACTCCAACAGCAAGCTTGCAAAACTGATGCCGAATTAGAAGAAAAGGCTACGGAAGTTAAACAATTAAAGATGGAGCTGACGCTGGCTATCACCCAACAGCGAGAAATAGAAAGCAGCAAGCAAAGTGAACTTGCCCAGGAAAAGCAGAATCTGATCAAAGTTACGGAGCAGCTTCAACACAAGACAGTGGAGTTGGAGAAGATTAAAAAGGAGCTGGAAGAAGAGAAGGTCACCACTCTTAAAGAACGAAAGAGTATTTTATCCTATCAAGAACGAGCTGTAACCGGCTTAAAACAGGAATTGAAGAGAAAGGATAATCAAATCATCCTGATACAAAAACTCGCGTCAGAAACGGAGTCTGATCTTCGCCAAAAGCTTTCCAAAGCTGAAACCAAACTTAAAGAATCTCAACATTTGGGATCAAGGATTAAGTGGATAAAAAATGTTCTCCAGAAGTCCGTGCGCCTTTTAAATATGGAATCCAATTCAAAATCAGGAAACTTTGAGGATCATGATGATGATGACGAAGAAGAGAATAGTGAGATTGAGATACAAGATAATTCCGTACCCACACTTAAAAAACGTGATGCAAATCAACAAGGAAATGCCTCTGGGATTAGCAGCGTACTGAAAGGGAAAGTGATTGAAAAGAAACGAGGCTATGAATCAGACGACAGTGCTGATAGTGTTGAAATTTCAGATATTAATGAAATTCCATTGAGCTCATCTGCAGGAACAAGCACAGAGTCTGCAGAAAATCCCATTCTAAACTCAACTGCTGTGAAGGACGAAAAAACTGGACGCAAGTCATCCGCTTCATCAACAAAGCAACCTTCTCAGATCAGATCAAGTACAAGACCAAGGCGATTGACAAAACCTAGGGCACCTTTATCACAAGGTTCAACTACTTTTAGTAAGGCAAAAGGGCCAAAACACCATGCTGTGGACAAGTCGACGAAGGCAGGCGTTTATCGCTGCATTTGCGGAAAGACGCTTAGTACAGCCGCAACACTAAATTATCATGTTCAGAATTTCGGGGGAGGAAAGCGTCCATTTGCTTGTGATAAATGCCCTAGCAAGTTCATAACTGAGGGTCGGTTGACGCAACATAAAAGGATAACACACCCTGAGGAAGCTGCGCAGTAAGTGTGCTAATTTTATTTTTAAGTTTTGGTCAAAGAATTTAGTTAGTAAATTGCTAAACGCATTGTCTAAAAACCTTGATTTGTGATTTTTAGTTACCTTAAGAGTATCCCGGCCGCCAGAAGAAGTGTCGTCAAGAGAAAGCGCCGTGATTTAGCTGAAACTGGAAGTGGTAATAATACTACTAATAATGATGTAGCATTAGCACCGCTGATTGATTTGATGCAACGTCATCAATTTTACCTTCGGCATCACACCACCAAGAGGAAAAGTAAACTGATGATGATTTTACATGTGTTTGGACACATTTGGATTCTATTCTTATTCAACCACATTATGCTTCCCTAATAACTTATTATAAACCTTCAGAATAACATTTAGAAATAATTGTTTTTTGTTTTATTTCTTCAAGCAACTACACGCGTCGAAACTCAAACTCGTTCTGCTGACGACGAAGAACTGGATTACGGTGAATTACAAAACAATATCGACGCATAATTGACTGGAGTTAAAGAGATTTCGTATGGCGAATGGTTTAATTATGAATCTTTTTTTATGTATCAAGTGAGCGTTTTGTTAGATCGATTGATTAATTAATTATAATTGTTCATAGTATATAGTAGCAGTAGTTGTTGCATGTTATGTGACTGAAAAGACTGACTCCAATCAAATGAAATTGATAATTATCATGTCATTACTCCTATGAATGTTTAGTATAACATAAATTTAGTTCTGTATTGAAATATGAATTGTGTATTTATTGTAATAAACTGTTACTTATAACCATGTAGCCAGTTTTATTGTCAGTGTTATCAATTTCACTAATATTTTTCTGATAGACGCAGTTTTTGAGCGCTGAGTTGAATTTTATTATTGTCTTTAAGTACCCCTGCAAAGCTGCAGAACAACAAAATGAATATATATGTAATATTAGATTGGGGTTAGCAACAAAACTTGGTGTTAATTTAATGGGGTGTAGCATGGCTTACGTTGGAAAAGTTCCTAGTTAAACACTTTACAAATGGATCGTATCCCTTGCAAAATTCATCCTGAGTTGGATTATGACCTTTGAAATGCATTGATTTTTATTTAGTCAACCAAAATGCTATTATATAATCTTATATAATATTATTTTATAGCTGCTTTACGTTTCTTACCCATCTGGAGACAGTTTTGAAACGTCACATTGGCTCTAGAATGAAGATGTTCTGGCCACTGCTCAGTTAAATACTTGCTGAATTGATTTTCATCTACGGTACCCTCATCACTGAGCAATTTCAAATTTTTGAGAACACACACCATCACACAAGTTGATTTCTGAGTCTTCTCCCGACCTTTTGGAGTGCATGAGAATAATTCATTATTTAGTTCATACTTAGGAAAGTATTGTTTAATACGATATTGAATGTTTTACTCAACAACATACCTGTCTTATAACCAAGTTCTTTAACACACTGGTTGATCCATGTTAGCTGTTTTTTGTTCATTTCTGAAAATACTGTTCGGCATGATTTCTGTTGTCCACCTGCAGAATGTACAGCAACCTAAAAAAAGTAAATATATCCGTGATGTGTGGCATAAAAATGTTTTAAATTGATGTGATGAATTGGTGAAATGAAACCTGTTGGTAAAAACGCTTTTTTTCTTACCAGTAGTATAAGGACGCACACCACCAAAGAAACGCTGTATTTGTACATGATTTTGACTATTTCACTATTTTGACTATCTCAGTAGCAGCAGGAACCTTAAAAATTGGAACATTCAATCAGGGAATAATGCCGACGATTGTGGAATGAAATATGGAAATTCAAGGATTTACAGAGCTGAATCAACCAATATCACCTGCACCTCAGTTATTATAAGTTCTCATGAAATCCCTGTAAGTGATGAGAAAATCAAGAGAATTAATTTCCCATCTCTCACGCTTATTCGTCATACCATGCAATAATACAACGCATCACGATAGCATGCGGTGATATCTAAAGAAAATTCTCACCATACCATATATTCTTTGTTTCACCAATTAATTAAATTCTCATCACATAAAACACACGGAAGATTGATGATAAAGATTCCAGCAGGTTGGGCTGGAAATACTTGACTTGATGTAACGTGCAAACGAAATGAATCGATGTACGCCTTATTCGTTTTAACCTAACCGATATTACTATTAACAAAACAAATTATTCGTGTCAATAGTTCGTAGTGCATGTCATTAACTGCAATTTCGGAGGAAGTTGCGTAAAAAATAAATATACCCCATAACATCATTCGTCTTTTTTCCATTGATCTCTCGACTTATAAAACTTCCCGTTTTTGAGTTGGACATACATACTCCCTAATTTACTCTTCAGTATGGTCGCAAAAACATAATCATAGGCTGCGATAGTCGGTTTTTAGTGGAAAGGTTGTTTGTATAAATCTTTAAAATCTTCATGTGTAATCTTTTATTGCAATATAGCCAGACTCGAGAGTCTTCACCTTCACACATTGACATCCTAAAATTCTGTTCTCTTTCCATTATTTCCATGCTTTCATTCTCATCATCTCCTTCTCCTCACACAGACTGTGTTTTAAATAGGAGGTTGGAGTTGGAATTAAGTAGATGTATGTTATATATGCGATGTTCTGTATTTTATACTAGTATTACTAGTAGTACTATGTATAAACTAAGTAAATTTACTAACACTATTAGTATATTTACTTGTGTTCGATGTTTTACATTGTCTGTTTGGTATTCCAAGTACCAAACTCTGAAATAAAACCAATGACAATGACCAAACCAAATGATACATACGTAAATTTCCTACCGGAAGCTGAAGTCTGAAGGATGTAGGAATGGCACATAGGTTTACTTGGTCGGATTTCGTAAGCGCTTACTTTCCAGTTCTATGTAAACCACAATACACGAGGACATTGCTCTGGTTAATAGCAATAAAAAATTTCCTTCTTCCTTCATCTTCAGTAACATTTTTCCCTGCCTACCGCGTAGTAATCAAAAGGACAAATATATTTAAGAACACCATCAGTTTGTATTTACGCTTTTTATATGTCAGAGGTTGAGGGAGTAACTTCATCATCAGGCTCATCTCCTTCAATTAATTCCATTACCATTACAGTTAGACAGCTCATCATGAACCGATTTGTGTTTGCAACTGCGATATTCACCATCCTCCTTGCGGTATTTTCAAAAAATAATGAAGAATTAAGTTTAAAAAAAACATATATAGAATGTATTTAATGAAAATTTTATGGTATTGTCTTGTTAAATGCAGGCATGGGCTCAAGAATTTGAGGATGATTACGGGAATCGGGAGGAAAGACAAGCCGCCACTTACGCGTACGAGGCTCCGTCACAAACCTGTGCTAGAGCTGCGTTTGGCAACAGTTATTGTGGAGGATTTAGCAGCGGAAATGGAGGAGGCTGTGATACTTACTGTTCTCAGAAAAACTACCCCCTGTCCTGGTGTCGGCCCACCTTTTGTTTATGTCACAGAGGTCGTGACCTGGGTGCAGAATGCGAAAGAGTGTAATAAAGTGACAACCTAACAACAAATGTAATAGTCAACCGTTTCCACTCCCATACACAATATCTGTTTTAACAATTTAAGCCTCCTCGTTTTAGAACTTTTGACCTTTATATATAATATATATCCTCATTTTTAAGGAACAGACCAATAATTAATTACATCTTTACATCAATAATTTAATAATAATAATAATAAATAATCAACATTGAATACTATCGCAATTCAAGACTTTCATTAAAAGGCAAAAAAATAACTATCATTATCATTAAAAGCTCAGCAACTAATTATTCGATCTGTCGCTCGATATCGTCTTCAACGTCCATATCTTCTTCTATCATTTATCTTCTTCATCTCCTTCAGTCCCCTGAATGATACTGATCGTCTTCGCTTATCATTTATTGAGAAACTGAAGTATCTTGTTACCCCATTTGAAGTTCTGAATACTTGGATCGAGCTGTTTGAGACAAAACGTTCAACTGATAATTGATTAGTGATAAGATTAATGATTATTCTGACTCGGAGACTACGAAAAAACTAACTAGGAAATCTATCAAACTCACACAAACACGATGTGCTGGTATAAATTCACTTGGAAATTAAATTGACAATAATCTCAATCTCATATGCCTGTCACCTGCCGTGTTCAAGTATATGCATTGTTGCATCATTATCAATCATCAATGCTCACAGAATCTTCAATGCACACAAACTACGTATTAACATAACATGTACGTTCTCGTGATGATTCCATCCATTACGGTTCCAGGCATACTCGTGTCTGTAATCATTCCTTTTCTTTTCATTAATGATCATACAAGGTTAATCCGAGTCCGAGTTTCCCTTCACCCCGTATTCATCAGTCGATCAAAGTATCTTTAACTTCAACATTCAATGATTCAATATCTTAGCTGATATATTCCGTACATTTCTTCATGCACCTTTTTTAGTTCATCATTCATAATATATACGTTCGTAATCACAACTATAATCCGGAAGCATTGTCATGATGGCATTACAGTGAAAAAGCTAAAGCGGTAAGTACATAATAGGTAAAACGTAATTTAATGAATAAGTCATAACGAACATTGTTCATTGTTGATTGTGAAGAGAAATTTAATCTACTTTTCAGCAACTTCACAAACCTCCGAGTGCAAGGAGAGTAGGACTCTATATACCACACATTTAGAAAACGTGTTCAGCTAAGATTGGTTGGTTGGTAGTGTATTTTTTAAATTTTTGTAATAGTCTACTCCATCGATGTTTAATTGTGAACTCATTCATTAAAATATTTATTCTTTTTCAAAATTTTAGTGTGCTTAATCATCGGAGATGAGTTTTCAACGAGTTACCAGGCGAAGTACTACTGGTGGTGGAGGTGAATCTTCTGCGACAAAAATTGTTGGTAGAGGTGGAGGAATGGAGGAACGTACTAATACTGTCCAACCTACAGTCCGTTCTACTAATCGGCCCCTTGTTGCCCTTTTGGAGGGGAAGGATTGCTCAGAAGAAATGCCCATCTTGAAGGGCATCGCAGCGGTGGCTTTCTGTGATGCCAAAACGAATTCAGAAATCCATGAGAGAGTATGGAAGGAGGCTTGGGGCGTATTTTTGTGGGACAAGATTCAGTTGACTGCAGAAGAACTGGAAAAATTTTCCTCCCTCAAGGTAGTTGTCAAGATTGGACCTGGACTGGATAATGTTGACTTGGAGGCGGCTGCTGATATGGGAATTGCTGTTTGTCACGTGAATGGGTATGGAATAGAGGAGGCTGCAGATACCACGTTAGGAGTTATATTAAATCTGTACAGGAAAATCAACTGGTTTGATAAGATGGTCAAGACTGGGAACGACTTTAGAAATGTTGAAAGTGTATGCTAGTTCTGTTATATTACAAATAAGTCATTATTATAACATGTTCTGATAATCGATATATAGTCATTGGTTATTTTTTGTAGATTGAAGCGGCAGGGGGTAGCTGTGGCAGGATTCGTGGACAAACTTTGGGAATCATTGGTATGGGCTCAGTTGGAGTGGCTGTTGCACTTCGAGCAAAAGCTTTTGGATTTAATGTAATCTTTTTCGACCCATATTTGACGGATGGAATTGAAAAGAGCTATGGATTGACTCGAGTACACACTATGGTTGATCTACTGGTTCAATCTGATTGTGTGACCCTTCACTGCGGACTCCGTGGAATTGAAGGCAGCGTTATAAATGATTATACTATTCAGCTAATGCGCTCAGGTAATCAAAACTTGAAGTGCAATACAAACGAATGGCGGTTTTTGGGTTCGGATGTTAAATGAAATGTATTTTTTATATATAGGGTCCTTTTTGGTGAATGTCTCCAACAGCAGCCTTGTCGACAACGGTGCTGTCATCAGAGCCCTAAGCGAGAAAAGAATTCTGGGTGCAGCTTTAAGCAGTGTGGAACACAAGGTCACCAGAACTTTGAAGGATGTGTCCAATCTCATTTTCATACCCCAACCCCACTCTGCTTTCTTGTCTGTGGCTTCTCGAGCTGAATTCAAGTACGTAAAAAGTAAAGTATATTGCTGCGGATTGCATAATGTAATTTCAATTTCCAGAGTTTAAATTTTTGCCATTTTTTTTTCAAATAAAATCAGGCAAGCTGCAGCAGTTGAAATGCGAAGCGCCATCATTGATGGAGTTCCAGGAACACTTCGATATCTTGCCAATAAGGAGTATTTTGTAAAGAGCTTGAATGATCAAAACTAAACATCCATCTACAGGATCAAATTTAGTCGGAGCTATAATTACTCAGCTTCACTATATTCGGCTACTAATGATTAACATTATGAAGGAATTGGAATATTGTTTTTTAATGATTTATTATTCAATGAATAAAAACTGTCCTCGATAACATTATGGTGATACTTTGTATTTGTATTATACTAAACTTTCTCTTCGCCTTGTATCATTGTCTGTTTTTCTCTAATGGTTTCATTCTTCATTGTTTGTTGTGTTAAAAAAGGTATTAATAGTATATCCTCCGTTATATGTCGAACCAAGGATTCTTTTGACATCCGCTTTGAAAATGCAGCACAGTCAATCAATACGATAGCGTCTCTTTGAAAGTATTACTATAAGCATCAAATTGCATCAAAAGATTTTAATTGCAATGTATAAATTATATTGGTTCCACGCGTGTTTTTTTATATGCATTTACAACTGTATGTGGAGGCAATGCGGCAACTATAGAACGTAAGTTGTCAAGTTTTCCAAGAGCAGCTTCGTAGTTTTAGATTATAAATTTCTTTTTTAATTGCCAGAAAGAGAGGTGTCTACCTGTCCTCAGGATTCCGAAAAGCTTTTTCGCTTGGGGAAATCAAGGTTTTACATCTATGACATCATGAGAGACAACTTTTCAGCCTTTGACAGTGACGGAATTACCTGGATTCAAGGATACACGTTATGCTCTCAATTGGGGAAGAAGCTTCGGATGGCCAAAGATCTCAATAAAGTCTCCACAAACGGTTTGATAGCAAGAGGTCTAGAAAGAAAAGCGGTCGAAAAGAATTTACGACAAACAGTGTGTAAGTTGTAGTTGAAAAGTAAAACATTATTTCATGACATGACTGACAAGGCTCATTTAGAATTCTGTTTGTTAATTTTGTGACTCACAAGATTGGATTGACGCTCGGTATGACAATTTCAAACGAAGATACTATTGGGGGACTAACAAAAAGGACATTGTCCAATACGGCAATTTTTACTACAAGCAGCCCCGACCAATTGGTGTGGCAGCTCATTTTGGATCCGAATATTCAACAAATCCTTGGAGTTCTAGTGAAAAATATAATAAAAAGACTAATAAGGAGCAGTGCTTGGCGTTTGGGTTGCCTTTTATGAACCGCAAAGAATTGTAAGAAAATTTAATCTTTCAATCTCCAACATAACTGAAGACCCAATATAATATGCAAAGTTGGTTAAAATTCCAGCGGATTTCAAGCTAGTTGGTTGGAACGAGCATGTAAAGGTAAAAGTTATAGACGAGTCCTTTGCGAAAGCACAAATCCTGAGTGTGAAGAAAATGTCGATAGAAATCCTCATATACTTACTGAAGGTATTGTAATGTAATCATAAAGAACCAAGAAAAGGTTTGTTGTAAATACTTTAGTAATTACTTACTATAGAGGATGCACTTTTGAATCAGTATATTGAATTTGACTTGCAGATAAGGAGTATTATTTTACAGACGGGAACTGGATTTTTGCAAATCGACGATTTATTGTCAACTGGTTACCGGTACAATTTATGTACTGTATTTATTATGATTCTTGTTTCATGACAGATAGGTATAAAATGTTCATCATTATGCATCCATTTCAAAGAGACCATACGTGGAAGCAGAAGCGTACTGTAAAAAGTACAATTTAGAGCTATTCCGCCCCGTTCCAGCAGATGAATGTCTACTACCATATTTAAAACTATGGGCACCAGTTCTCTCCACCTACAACTTTTGGACTGATTACAGATACTTTGAAGATAAACAAGAATTTCGGGACCAGAAAGGCTTAGTATTTCAGAAAGGTGCTTCCCGCAAGCATGAGTATTCTATGAGAACTGATAAATCAGAGAATAGATTTTGCGTAGCTTATCAATGGACGTATGAGTTCCAGAATGAAACAAGATGTGGTATAGGTAATTCAGAAGGAAATAAGTGTGACTGGTTGTACTACATTCTTGCTCCGTCAAACTGTAACAATTTTATTGGAACTGTGTGCCAGCACTCTACTGAAGATAACACAAGTTAGTAATAAAACTGTGGTTTATTGTAAGGTTTATTTACGGTGGTCCCAAGTTTACTGATATTTTTATTTTTTGGGATTCATAGGAATTTGTGATTTTAGGCGAGAGTGGATAACTGATCCCCATGCTGCAATTCAAAACACGGCTGTGGTAGAGTTTGGATACAAAGGGTCAGGACTTTGGAGGAGTACTTACAAAGTATGTCGCACGTTTCCCCGTTACAAATAAATAAGTAATATGATTTCATGCTCACATACATACATTTGTCTTTTTCCTAACGTTTGGAAGCAAACTTTTGGAAGTCGAATCTGTGGAAACAGAGCCCGACAAATGATGGATTACAGAACAGAATACTGGAAAGTGGATCCAGCCTCACTTGAGTTTACTTATGACTATGAGGAAACTTACTGGGTAGTGGATGAAGAGCTATACCAAAATGCTGGACAAGATAAAGATCTATGCACAGTATCTACCGTCACATCAACCCCAGATCCGATTGACAGTTCCAAGTTTGTGTATAATAGGAAGTTAAAGAAAGTGAATTGTAATGAATGGCATTTTTATCTTTGTGAAACTATAATGTAAACGAGCTCTAACATAACAATAATATAATTACGCCCTACAGTTGTGATGTATAGTCTTTATTGTTTTCAGTAAAAATAGTTGAGACACATTAATCGAATGTTAACACAAAATGCTTATCCATAACTAACCATGACATGTATCCATTAGCCCACTAGTTAAAAGAATACGAGCATGCCTTAATCCTAAAGATGTTTTAAAAAAATTATTATGAATGAACAAATTGAATTAAATATTCGATACTACAACAAAGTACTACAAAACCCTAATAAGCAGTAGTAGTAGTAATGTCTTGAGGGGAACTCGTAGCTTTTGCCGAAGCTGTAACAACAGCAGCGTAAGCCGCAGCAGCATAATAATCTCCGTTGAAATTAGGAGGGACTCCGGGTGGTGAAGGTGTTGATTGACACGGCATTCCAGCTTTATTCAAATAGACCCTGTTCACAAGATATCGAAGTGTTCCTGGAATCCCATCAATAATACCACGTCGCATTTCATAAGCCGCAGTTTCCCTGAAACAATACATGAAACGTAAAAATAATTAATAATAAAAACGGAAGCTCATGTGGAAAAGCCAAGAAAAAAAATTACTTTCTAACCGAAATTGAACAAGGGACGCCCGAGACAAGAACGCAGAATTGGGATTACACGTGAGATTAGGTGCACCCTTCAAAGGTCCTCGAACCAGATCATACCCGAAAGTATTCAGTGCGGCACCTTGTAACGTCCCATCCTTCAGAGCCACAGCTAGTGCAGTTTCCTCAACAAGCCTGCTGTTAGACACATTTACTAAGAATGCTCCTGCTCAATCCAAAATATAAGCAACGAATTAATACTTTTAATCAGTTAGTAACGTAAGTAGTAGTAGTATAGGCGAGTCACCTGAACGCATGTTTTTAATGGTGAACTGATTGATAATGTTGGCATTTTGTGCATTGAGTCCACAGTGTACGGATACACAATCAGACTGCCCCAGTAGGTCAGCTAACGTGTACATTCGGGTCAATCCATAGCTCTTTTCGACTCCGTCCTCCAAATATGGGTCATAAAAAATGACATTAAATCCAAAAACTTTGGCTCGAAGTGCCACTGCAACACCAACACGACCAAGACCAATGATTCCCAAAGTATCTCCACGAATTCTGACACAGTTACCACCTCCAGCTTCCAGAATCTGTGAAACCAGAAAAGATATTTGTGAATCTTTCATTGCAGTAATGATGTAATGAAACGTACTTTGTATAATTAGAATTGATGCACATGGCTTCTTCTTACAGTTTCAAAATTCCGAAACTCTTTCCCTTGCTTTGCCATTTTATCAAACCAGTTGATTTTTCGGTAGAGATCCAATATCAATCCTAAAGTGGTATCCGCAGCCTCTTCTATTCCATCGTCATTCACATGACAAACAGCAATTCCCATATCACCAGCCGCCTCCAAGTCAATGTTATCCACCCCAGGCCCAACCTTTACAATAATTTTAAGCGCTCGAAACTTTTCCAAATCCTCCGCCGCCAATTGTATCTTGTCCCACAAGAAAATTCCCCTAGCATCATTCAAAACTTTCTCATGGATTTCCGCAACCGAAGTGGCATCACAGAAAGCCACCGTAGAGATGTCCTTCAAGATAGGCATTTCCACTGAGCAATCCCTCCCATCCAGCAGAACCACAAGAGTCTGACAACAAGAAGGCGTAGAAGGCAACGGCGTAGGAATATTAGGCACAACTACTTCCAGCATCGTCTCTACACTTCCAGAAGCTGCTGCTGCAGCAGCAGCCGCAGCACTCTTCTTCTTACTATTCCGTTGTTTCTTCGGAGCGCTAGGGTTGGAGCCAGAAGCGCTTTTTCCACTCTTTCTTCGTCGTTTTGGATTAGTAGCAGTTGTATCCATTTCTATAATTATTATTATTAAATACAAATTCCATTCAAATTGTGTGTTCAATTCTTCTCTTTAAAATTGATAAATGTTGAAAATTGCTAAACAATCAAAACCAAAAACAGACTATATAAATAAATATTACCCGTAAATAATCTAACAACTGTTGCAAATGATATGATGATAAGGAGAATCCGTCAGCTTCTCGTGCACTTGTACCAATTCAATATTCAATCCAAATTAGTCAGAAAATGTGATTGAAAATGAAGTGAATTCGGAAATTGTAATAACGTACCAAAGAAAAGACCAACTGTCAAGTCAAGTATGAACAATAAGCAATGAAGGAGAACTTTTGACTGGCACGATGTGAATTGATGAATTGAGAATGTGAAAGTTTTGAGTTTAGTCTCGTAATCTCAGCAAGGCAGCTTAGCACAACAGTATATTTTTATGACTTTTGTTTGTTGGCAAAAATAAATTTTACATTTGATGAAAAATATGACCTGATATGTCTAATCATTACAATGTCAAGATGTACTTTCCTCTTTGGGGCATTGTGCAAAAGCTGACGTTGAGGTTGAACTTGACATTATCCAGGTAGAATAGAATTTAGTGTGTGAGTGTGAGTTGTGTGGTATATATATAAAGATGAACATTTAACTCCGTATTTAATTGATGCCATTATAATAAATTATATTTATTGAACGTTTTTATCCCGAACCTCACAATCAATCCTTCACCTTTAACACACAGAAAATGCAATTTACATAATACAGATTCTTATTAAAGCTCAGTTATGGTTTATGGAATTACTTAACATGGTTTTAAACTAAGTAGGCGGTTGCATCTCATTTCCCTTTCCGTTTTTTGAATCCTTCTTTAGAGCATCTGCCTTTGTTGATAATACTATGTTGTTCTTATCAGTCTGCTGCTTATCCTCCACTTCTGGAGCTGGTGTGGGAGGTGAAACTCTTGAGGGAGAAATTTTATTCTCTTGCACACGTTTCTTTATTTTATCTCCAGCATACCGAAAGGACTTGAACACACCTGCAGTTAGCACTCCTTGAAGGGTTTGTCGAATGCTGGCTGCTCTCACTGTTTCCCCAATCGCTGCTCGAATGTGAAGCCGTAAATCAGGTAAATATGAGAGTTCACCCATGATGTCTTCAATGTCAAAGAATCTTGGATCTCGACAATGTTGTTTGGCTAAGCTTATCTGAAGCGGGATTGGAAGGGTCATGAGAAGCTTAAACCGTGAATTTGGACTCGTATCTTGAATCAACATTCCCTTCTCAGTATAATGTGCAAACCCAGTTGCATTGACGAGGGACACGTAAATCTTATCAAACTCGTTGACCAGAGGCTTCACAATGTTTGCAATTTTTCTTGGATGCTCTGCAAACAGCATTCTCGTATCACCTAAATAGGACAGCTCACTAATCCCCTCATATAGCTTTGTCTTGCTCATCTGAATCCCTTCCTGGAGGAGAACGGCCCTTAACGCTGTTTGATGATTCTTCCTGATTGCATCCTCCAAAGCGAGACTTGGACGCTTCAAACTTAGCACAGGCTTATGAAGTCTACCAGCAACATAGAGATGCTTCCAAGTTCGCAAGTCTTGTTCCAACGATGAAGTACTGATGACCCCGTACTTGACCTTCATGTCCAAGTCACCCACTTTACAATAAGGATTGTAGTATATTCCACAGGCCATTCGTTCTTGGGTGGATGCAATAGCCTTGGCCCCAAAATACCGAAGTTTTGAATAGTGAGATTTGTTTAACCTCAAATTCTCCGAGTGCCACTCCACAGGATCGTTTACGACGAAGACGAGGTCAATCATTTTTCCTGGATCAACCCCCGATTGAGCAAAGACGGCTGAGCCGTAGGCGAAGGCGTAGTTACATCGTTTAGGAAAGTATGTCAGGATTTCCTTTAGATAACCAAGATTCGCAACGATTGTCATATTTTTTGTTCCGGGAAGAGCACCAAATCAACACCAGATCAATAGTTGTAGTTAATTTTGATGAAAACTAGAAGCAAACAGCAACTATTCGTTAGACTTTAATTTATTCAAAAACAATTGATTCCCCTTCAATCAATGTAGTGTAATAAGTATAACCATAAATTTTTCATAAGCGTTTATCTTTGTTTCACCTACAAGTTTGTCACTTCTAACAGCTGTATAAATGTGTGCGTGTGTGGTCCTCATAGAGTAGGGTTGCATAAATGAGACGAAGGAGAGCGGGTGGTAGCAGAAGTAAAGATGCTTTTAGGTATTGTAAGTACACAAATATTATGTATCGACCGGCTCATTCATCCACGTATATCTCTATTTATACCTAAAAGCATCTAGAATCAAAACAAAACAAAAACTTAAAATTTGTGCATTTCGTTTTACCCTCTACAATTTTTGTTTTAGTTTTTTAATGAAGAAAGTTCATAACTTAATTTACTTAGCATTTAATTTTAGCAGTTGATAGCCAGTTGTCAATTGTTGATTGTGGTTAAAAGAAGGGAAGATGACATCAAAGGATTTGAGGGCAGCCTACTATCCAAGTTACTTCTCGGTGGAGAATATTTTGGCTTCCCAAACGTTGGTTCCTTGCCGAACTGAAATGAGATTGCCAAAATTTGGTAAGTAGTTTAATTATTAATAAGATCAATCGCTACGGTTGACGGTTTTTTGCTTTATCTTCATAGGAATCAGTGACCAGTTATTAATTAAATTGGGTGTTTGTTTTTTAAGGATTTTTAGTGCCAGACTGTAATTCAGAGGATTTGCCAGTAGGAACAAATTTGGAACTGCCGATATGGGCTGCTCGAGTACTGTGTCGACCTCGTCGCTCGTATGTGTCTGTTAATATTCCACCAGGGTTTAAGGAAGCTCATAGGTAAGCAAGAGCTTATTATCATGTTGTTGCTGAGATCGAAAAATGGAATTTGGAATGGAAGATAAACTTATTTGAATGCGAATGTTTATGTCTGATAATTTGTAGGGAAGTGATTGAAGAAGACCCAACGGCTGCGACTGTTGATCTCAGGAAAGTAAATGCGAATTACTATGAGACTGGGCACCTCTGTACATCTCTGTATCACGGTGATGCTGGAGAGTTGGCAGAAATGCTTCCGGAGGTTAGATGATGATTTTGAAAGTTGAAGTTAGATTATTTCATGCTTTCTACATAACATATCTATCTTAATTTCATTGTTTGGTAGGTTCTACAGCAGAGGATACTGTGTATTGGTAGTGCGACAAAGGCTACGATTCAACGAAATAGCCCACTAAACGGTGACATGATGGATGTACTCGAGGAAAAGCTATTTGTTGACTCTGAAAGCAGCGTAAAGGACTTGGAAGAATGGCTTCAGCCGTTTAAAGTGCCACCGGAAGTTGAGGCGGAACTACGTCGCCCAAAACCACCTCCTCCGTCACCACCAAAACAGCAAGCGTATCATCATCAGCAGCAATATCCGCAGCGGTCGCAAGTACATCATCTTCCACCCGCACCTGCACATTCTCAATTGCCACCACCAATTTACGGAAACCCTTATGCACAGTTGCAACAAAGTGGCCAACCGACTCCATACGGTTCCATGAGCATGTCGTCGTCTCACCAGGGGTTAGGAATGGCACAAAACATTCCTCCTCATCTTCAAGCTCACAATCTGGGCCATGGACAGCTTCAGAATACTAGCCACGGCCACTATTCTCATCAACATAATATGTATATGAAATAGTTTGGTTCTGTGGTTAAGCAAAGTCCCCCTTCCACCTTCTACCAATACTTTTTATTAAATTTTATTATATTTCTTCATAAATGGTATTGCGACATGCTCCGGAATCACGTTTAACATTATAGTATTATATGTATCTGCAGTGTTAGTGTATTTAATTTAAATAGAATATGATCATTTTAAATATAGTTAAGAGCTGCATTTTTAATCGCAACAAACATTTCGAAAAACACAAGAGTGCTCCTTCCTATTCTACATGTTGTGTTACTTCACTTCAGATCAACGTATGATATAGATTATTAATGGGTTGACGGCCCATGCCCATGTTTACTAACTGACCATAAGTGTTGTATCATATAAATAGATTTATATAGATTCTTTATGTTGTAATCAGTCAATAGAATTTGTAGTTAGTTACCACAAAATTGTACAAATATTGTTCAAGAATATGTTCAAATGCACTATCCTACCACCTCTGCTTACCGTACTGAAGCCTCTTACCTACAGGTAGATGACCCTATTATACATAGCATGTATTTGTATGGTTGAAGATTAGATTATATAGCCATATAGGTAACATTATCATCGCGTTTGGCGATATCCAGGCATGAACTGATAATGTGATAAGCCAGCAATAATTTCAATTCCTTATAAAATACTAGTTCACTCACCGTGTGTAAGCCTTTTTTGTGCTTTCACTGTTACAATAATATAGTTACCAGCAGCAGTCATTGCTCCGTGATGTTTCACTCGAAAATTATAAACGAAATAAAGTTTTATTACTAAATTGTGACTTTTGGAGTTTGAAATACAAAATTGGCAAAGCTGCAGTTACCTTTTTATATGTTTCATCATGAATGTGTTTGTAATTCTTGTTATAACCATCTTGGCATTGGCTGGATGGATTTTAATTAAGCGATTTCTCCTTTTCCGGAAAATGGCACCAGGTTAACAATTGTCTATCTTTACATATGAATATCATATCTATATATATGAATATATATAGCAATCGCTTTTGTACAAGTAGATTACGCTAAAGAAGCATCGAACTATTGATTCATTTAAATATTAGGTCCATATGGATTACCAGTGCTGGGCTCATTGCTCCACCTTGTAAAGGCTAACGCAATTGAAGAGCTTCAGAAATATAAAAACAAATATGGAAAAGTTTTTTCCTTCTCTGCAGGAGACTTTTAGTAATGTTTTTTATATATTGCAACGTCCAATTTTCAAATGAGGTGTATATACCGTATTGTAAGGGATTTCATAGTTGTTTTTTTTAAATTACAGTGTGACAGTGGTAACTGATTACCGTCTCATCATCGATAACTTGAAGAAAGATGAATTTCAAGGTCGCCCTGATTTTGGGCTATGGGAGAGTCGTAATTCTGGAAAGCGCAATCGCGGAGTTCTATTATGCGATGGTCCAGTTTGGCAAGAGCAACGTAGATTTGTTTTACGAAGCCTGCGAGATTTCGGTTTTGGGAAAGAGAGTATGGAAGGAATGCTTATTCACGAGCTTCAAGACCTTCAAAATGCTTTGAGGTGCCGGAAATAACTTGCTTCCATATTATGAATAAACATTTGCAATTTTGTCATTTACGATGATTTTATATACAAAAATAGAAAGGACATTGGACATCCCGTTGACTTATCTGGTGTTTTTAATGCATCAGTGCTCAACTCTTTGTGGCACATTGTGACAGGAAATCGTTTTGAACTAACTGATCCAACTTTGAAAAGTCTGATTACCTTGCTGATTGAGTAAAGTTTTACCACCTAAATATACAGATAAAATATAGTTTTTATATCCAATAGTAGTATTTTGTTGCATATTATTATATTGTCTAATAAAACTCATAATGACGTTCGTATTGCTTTTTAATATAGTAACGTTCGAAATCTGTTGATTGTCAATCCAGCATTGTTCTTCTATTGGCCAGTGAAAAACGGATTGATAGGACGAAAGATGTTTAAGAATAACCTTAAATTTCGTGAGCATATAAGAACTTTGTTGCAAAATGTGATTGACGAGCATTGGGATACTTATAAAGAAGGTGAAACTCGTGACTTTGTTGACGCTTACATACAACAAATTAAAGGGAGTACTGACAAATCCAGCTTCTACTCTGAGGAAGGAAGTAATAAGTTTTTGAATGAATTTACTCTCTATATACTTAACCATAATTCATGTACATCTATTTATACACTGTTTCCCCTACCAAAATGTTTCAGGGCAAAATCTATATTCCATTCTTCTGGATTTGTTCTTGGGTATGTATTTATAAGCATTATGATTTCCATTGCATTCATTTTAATAAGTAGTCTTGAAGTAAGCTTGATATTTTCATATTTTTTAACAGCTGGAGGTAAGGTTTTATAGGAGATGCTAAAGTTAATTAACGAGCTTATAACAAGTATACCACCAACATTTATGCATGTTTGACTAGCTGAAACAACCAGTACTACATTGCAATGGGCTGTTCTGTGCATGTCTCACTTTCCCCATGTTCAGAAGAAAGCTCAAGAAGAAATTGACAATGTTATCGGAAGGTCACGACCCCCGAGCCGAGGGGATAAACCCAGGTGAATAGTAATCTAAAATGCCATACGATCATAAATTGCATTAATTATAACTAAACAAAAACTCTTCTTATAGATTGGTTTATTTGGAGGCAGTAGTAAATGAAATTCATCGCATGTGCACCCTCATTCCCGTTAACCTTTATCACAAAGCAATGCAGGACTCAGGTATTTAACAACACAACTATTGTAAGGCTCATTCCAATCCTAATGTAATTGTAAACTATGAAATATGATTGTTTTAAGAAATCGGTGGCTACTTTATTCCCAAGAACTCGGTCGTGTTTTTTAGTATTTATGATGCTCATCATGACTCATATTGGGGTGATCCCAACAATTTCCGACCGGAGAGATTTTTAGATGCAACTGGAACAAAGTTGATACGTCATGAACCTCTAATACCATTTTCTAGTGGTGAGTGTTGACAAATTACACTTTGTTTTACCTTTTGCAAGATTATATAATTTGTGATTTTTAAAAAATTCAATTACGATATTTTCTTTTGTTTAAGGCAAGAGACAATGTCTTGGAGAGACGCTTGCGAGGGACACGTTATTCATATTCTTTGCTGGACTCCTCCAAACTTTCAATTTTGAAATTGATCCAGATAGTCCAAATAATGACTTAAAAGGTACCCCTTGTTTCATTTCAGCACCCAAGGCTTGCAAGGTTATACTCAAGGAGAGGAAATAGCTTCTTTGTTGATGCTACAAATTCAATAAATGTTGAAAGTTGAATGTTAGGTACACACACATAAGTACATATTGATATACTATTATACGACATACTATTAAGCAATATTCATTAAGTCATCGTGTTAATCGTAAGTCAAAAGTCATATAGTCTAGCACTTAATTTTAAACATTTAACTTTTCTATTCATGTTAATAGTCATGTTATTATGTCTCTGGAAATTTAATGTAATATTACATTTTTATATAGATTTATAGGCATTTATGCAATGTTCAACTGGCTACTATTTTTACATGCATGTTATGTATAAAAATATTTTTAAAATTCATTCAATTTCGATTTCTATTACACGTCATTAGACAAGCGATGCATAATAGCATACCGTCCGTTACATCTGCTGTCAAATGAGCAATATTATTTTTAACGACTTGATTGATTAGTGAGAAGCGTTGAATAAGAAAATTATGGTTCTTCTCTATAACTTTTCCCCACGTAAAAAATCAGCAGAATATATTCCTTATTTTACAACGGTACTACAGTGGTACATTACCACAGTTGAATGGAAATCAAAAATCATGTACAAATTTTATTCATAGATGTTTTATTGCAGTCATATAAAATCATTACAGAAAAAAAATATATGCAAGAAATCTTATTTCCTTTCACTTCACGCTTCAGTTCAGCTCTGTCTTTATTCATGTTCCTTTTTCCTTCTTTACCAAATATCATCATTAAAGCAAAAGAAATAAGCTCATCTCATCTCACTCAACCAGCCTTATCTACATTTAAGTTAAATGTCTTCATGCTATATGCTATGCATTCAACATTCGGCTCCACAACAATATTATTATGATAGGGTGGGGGATTGTTGCAGTGCAGTTTTGCAAATCACAATTATACAAGTCATCATCCTTCCTTTAGGATGCATTTTTTTTATAGTCAAGGTACAGTAAACAATGAATTAGTTTCCTTCAAGCATGACTGCCCTTCGTAAAACGGGATTAAAACATGTTGATTATGTTTGTTCTATGTACGTTACGTTACGTTACATATGTGGCTGTGAAGTAGTCTTAGTCTTATCATCAAATGAAGGCACAAGGAAAGCAAAAAATTCTTTTTAAAATCAAGTCAAGTGCAATTGCAATCGCAATCACCACCAATTCATACAAGAAAAAGACACGTCACGTCACAAACTACAGAAATAAAAATCAATTAAATTATTTCTTTTGTAATCAAGTCTCCCCAATCAATATGGATCACAGGATATCCTCATGGATTCAATGATCACATCATCACATCACACTACGAAGAGGAGGAACTGATCTAGAAATCAGCAGGTGTTTTATTTTACCTTCTAGAATTTGCACGAACGATCCAATTACTATACTACGCAAAAAGAAATTAAGTTGCTTAAAAAGGGGATTAAAGCTTAAGCCTAAGCATATTTATTTCTGTGGTTTTTGGCATGGCGTCTCGCTCCGTTTCTTTAACTTTTGATAGCTTCCTCAATCTTGCATGCTTTTGCTGTGGCTTAGCCGTGTTCACGTTTACATTTCATCAACTATATTTTGTTGTACTGTATGCATACATCCAATCCAATCGCCTATTCAACATCTTTCGCAACAAAAAGGCCCCCAAAAAATCTCTCCTACTAAAATAGAATCCTAAATCACGTACTTGGTGGTGCAAGCTCTAAAACTTAATTATCAGCCTCCTTTTCAATTTCATCAAGAAAGCGTAAAAAAGAGCAAGAGTGCATTGCTTCGCGTTACATATATGCATTAACAGTTTTTTCTCACCATTTAAATGGATCAGGTGAGGTGACAAAAAAAATGAAGATGACAATCACTATAATCATCACGAATTTAAAAAAAGAGGAGAAAAACCGCAAGACAAGCCAGAGCCAAATACAACATCCAACTTTTTTTCCCTTTGAGCTATAAAAGCATAACAATCAAATCAACACGATGATTATGATTACAATACATAGGTATAGGTTCTTATATGAAAAGATGATAATGATGATGATGATTAGAGATGGGATGATCAAGGTGCGTAAGCGTAACACATGTTTTCATCCCAATTGACTTTGCATATTGATTACTATTATCATCAGTGAAAGAATCGACAAAAAAATGAAGATGATGATGAAGCTGAAGCTGAAATGAAAAGGTTTTTTTCAGCTTCTTTTTCTAGTTCCCCTTCCCATTTGATTTGATTACTGGCATTATCCTAATAGATATATAGTACATACATTGTGATTGTACGCATTTCAAAGAAAACTGAAACAAAAAAATATTTTTGAAGCAGTCAGGACTTTACTTACTTATACAAAAAGGGGCATGTTACTGGGCCAAATGAGTAGGATTACCTTTTTTATGCATTTTCTTATGTCTGCATTCTCTATATTATGCACCTGCCTTCGTTTATAGTTTGGGATCTCTGTATAGCACAAGAACGAAAACAAAGACGACTACGATCTTCATGTAAAGAAGACGACAACAACCAGATTACCTTAATGTAGACGACAGCGACATAGACATTCCTTTGTCATTTTTTTACTTTGAGTTTTAAAAATATCAACAAAAAAGTGATTGTGTTTGTGACTTTGTGACTACTCTTCTAAATCTAGCCATATTCTCTTTGCAGACATTACTATATGTATATATTCATACAAAAGTGCATTTCACGAAACCAACCCAACTGCACGCATACGCATATTTATGCAGACGTAGTCAACTCAGTCAGTCATTCTCATTATCAAGAGATTTTTTAACTGTATGCATAATATGCTGCGCTATGCGTATAAATATTACCATGATGCTTTTTAAAGCCAGAGTCAGTCCATCCCATCCCATCATCATATCATCCCTTCTCTCTCTCTCTCGTTTTCTTTTCAACTGTAATCTTTTTTCCTTCAAGTAACTAAAAATCTCATTGATGCCATGTTCATACGCAAAACTGAGTTAGTCGCAGGGGGAATAAGATGATATCTCTCCTCTAGTCCTAATTTTTTTTCGTAAAGACGCACAGAATATAGCAGTTAGTTTTTAACAGTCATTCATATCATCATATCAAAAGCGTTGCGTTGCGAGTGTTGTGGTTTGGCATCGTTTTGAAGCGTCTGAGAACGTGAGTAGTGAACACATGGTTTGAGATTCTCATTTTTGAAAAAGACATGGTTCCGTGAGCACACTGCTGTACTTTAGCTTAGTTGAGGTTTATACACAAAATTTTTCCCTTTTCAACAAAGTTGTGTACAGTTAGAGCTCATCCGATGCAGAAGACATTGCACTTGGTTGCCTGCCTTGGGAATACAATAATATTATTATAAAGTTTTAACATGATCATCTTTTCATCATCATTCATGTTTTAGTATAACACTTGCTCATCTTCGGTGTAGTTGAGGTGGTGGTAAAAGTTTTAAAAATTGGTGATTACAATTTGGTTGGATTTTTTAAAAGAGTTTTGCATACAACCTTAATTATTAGCAGCACCATTTATTTTTCACTAGTGAAATGCAACGTGCTACTAACTAAACGTTTAGTGCTCGTCTTCATCCTAGAAAAGCAGAACAAAATAGAAAAAGTTTTTTTTTAAAAAATGGTTTAATAAAATAATGATGTTTTGATTTAGACTTTGGAAGTGCCGGCTCAGTTGTGTTTTAGAGTTTGAGCTGATCTGATATAAGCATAAACTACAAAGATTGTGTTTGTTGGTTTGTGACAAGACATACATTTGATTTTGACAGTGACATTGCATTTTGCATTGCAATCCCTTATTCGCTTTGGCATGCCCACACATCAATTTTAATTAACAATCAAAAGCAGTAGCGGCCAAATATTTTCATAGCCAAGAAAAATTTGGTTGGATTATGATTATTGTTTACTTGGATTGGATTTGGAGGAATGGAATCTAATTTTAGGATTTCTCTTTTTTATTGCTTGTAACAAGTAAAGTTTCGTACAGAAACTTTTCAAACCGTTTTGAAAGGTGGTGAGAGATGATCTAAAAGCTGATCCTATACTCACTCATCATCAGTAACACCATCATCATCATCATCATCTATTTTGTGATTTCACCTTTGTATGTCCCTACCAACTTTGTGTGTATGTGTGTGTTTTTTTTGTAGAAATACACATTCTTACTAGAGAGAAGACTGTTTTTATGACCAAGATATATTTTTAATGAGTTGCAATGAGAGAGTGGAAGTGTGTGGTGGTGGTCGTCGTGTGCTGATATAAGTGGAAGCAGCAGTGCTCACTGCTCATTAAGAAACCTCCAATTAAGAAAAAGGTATATATCCTTAGAAGGGCTCGACTTGACCTGCCAGAGTTAATAATTTTATTTAAATACAAAGTTTCAAGACGTTTACATAAGGGACAGGAAGTGTATCTTCTTGATCATCTTTTGATGGAAAGGACAGTCACGGCATATTCGTCTTAAAGGAAAACGGTAAGATTTGAAGATAAGATTAGCATACGCATACTATTTTTTTTAAAAAGAAACTTTAACTTTAGGAATCCATAGCTTCACTTTAGTTTACAGGTGGTTTGGTTGGTGGTTGTTTACCTTACGCTTCTTCTTCTTCTTCTTCTTGGGTTACATAATATTTGTTTAGTTAGAAAAGTGCCAGGCCACCAGACAAAGTCAGTTTTGTAAATGTTACGCGAGATAATTATGAGAAATTATGATAATAACTCGCTTTTTAACTTCATTATCGTATACATACTAAGCTAGTTATGCGTGATTTGCTGCTCTATGTCATATACCTTCTGTTCTTTTGACTTTGTCTTTTCTTATGTATTTTTCCTTTGCATGGCGAAAATGACGCATCTCATCCTCGCTCATAATTTACTTTACCCTTGTACCGCATTTCTATTATATTTCAATAGGCCAAACTACACATCACCTCATTCATCATCATTGCAGCTGCTGTGTTCGTTAGTCATCATCATCACATTCATCACTCATTATAGCTGCATTAGATCAGCGTTAGCGAAAAATATATGTCATCATATCCAGCCAATTTCTACTTGGAAAAGATTAAGAAAATGAGAGAGAAGGAGATGCGATAAACATAATGAGCATGGATTTACGCAAAAGAAAGAATTTTTCCATTTCTTTTTTTTTGGCTCTTCATTATATTCTTCTTTTATGCATTCCGTATTGTATTACACGTAATACATATAAAATGCCTAATTTGACGTTTATATATCAATCAAGAGGAGAATCCACGCGGTTGTTCAACCCAACAAAAAAAACGGCATTGATCGAGGACTGTTCGTCCATCCGTTTAGAATGCTCTCTATTCTTCTTCTCTTCTTGTACGCAAGTGTATAACTTGGCAGTGTCGACAACAGTAAATTACGCAGGAAAGCTTTTCGGAAGAAATAAATTCAGAGAAAAAAAATGTGGTTTTGAGTTGAGATGCTACTTGTTCCATTCAAATGTTTACAAACATTAGCCCCGGCTGAATACACAAAATGAAGGGATATAAAAAAAAACATTACATGCATAACTAACAATATAAATGGAATTTGAGACAGGAAGTGGCATTTTGATAAGAAGCTCTTTTCACTCACTCTTCTTCCTTTTGTTTTCCATACAGAGTAGAGCATAACATAACATAATATAACAAATGCCATATTTTAAACTTTTTAAGCTGTCTTAAAATTTTTACTTTTATGTTATGTCATTGTGGGATTGAAATCGAAATCAAAGCATCATTTTGCATTTTCACAAAAACGGTAGTCAACCATTAGAAATACGTGAGTGAATTTTTCTTTGCAGCCAAACTATTCTGCATACATTCATTATGCATTGTGTTCCATACCTACTCACTTACTTTATACATGATGTAAGTAAATATGCACGCAATTGGTCCATTACCACATCGTTTTTCATTAGATCTAAAGCCAAGCCAAACGGCAAACTAAATATTATTTAGTTCATTACTTACTTACAAAACACTGCATATTTAAAGTTATAACGAGCTTCCAAACTGCATCGCATATGAATATCAGCAGCAGTCAGACGCAGCAAGTGGTTAAATATACACATAGTAAAAGTTTTTTAGTTTGTGCAAACATATTAGGAAACGTGAGTCATTCTTATCCTTCCTTCCAATCTATTGTTCTTTGCTAGCTGGTAGTTATTTACGTTAATTTATTATCGAGCAAAAAAACATTTCGCAGGAATTATAGAATCAAAACCAACCCGCAAGAATAATGGGCTAAGCTACACTACTGCTGTACACCCACAACTTACAACTTTGATCAAATTGTATATATAGCGTGTTTTATAGCTTTTTGTAGGAGTATTGGATGCAAAGTCATTGCCAGAAATATCTTTTGAGCCTATATCTTTTCCACATAATACGGAAAGATACTTTGATTTTGATGATGTACTCTGAATTGTTCTTTCGCAGATATTTTGTCAACCAAACCAACCCAACCGAGCTGCTCTGCCGCATATCCAATCCAAGCCAAAGGAAATTGAGGAATTTTTGTGGAATTTTATTCACAACGACATTTTCTTTTGAAGTCGACATGCGTCTTTGACTGAGAAAAGGAGTTAAAGACAAAAAAAAGTTGACAAGATAGTTTTGTTCTTGTGTGTGCCAGATGCCAAATCATCAAGAACATTTACTTTACTTGAGCTTGAGCATGCGTCGTGCGTGGGCGTTTTCCCAAATATCGTCATAGTCAACTCATCGGCAATCTGTCTAGCTACCTCAAAAAAAATTTGTGTGTGACCTCCATCCATATTTGAGGTAATGATTGCAAGAAGACACACTGCTACATTGTTTGTGCATGATTTGATTAATTAAAAAGTATTTTTTTGGCCAAAAGAAGATTTGATTAGTTTTGTTGTGAAAGTGTATCCTCCAAATCCAAATTGAAAATATCAATATCAAATAAATCAAATATCAATGTGATACACGTTCATTGTTTAGTCAAGTGCCAAGTGAAACTCAAGTCAAGTCACTAAATATCGAACAGATTTTGACCTAGCCTTGCCTGAAGAATCAACGCAATAGCCAAGATGGAATCAAGAAAGAGCTCAAAAAATAAGTTGGACAATTTTCGTGATGACCATCATGATCATCATGATTACTTTGAGGATGGCGATCACAGTGATAAGGAGAGTATGCTCATCATCAACAAACAACAGCATCATCATCATCAGTCTTCAACCACTCCAAGGAATCTCCTAATGGACCAAAAGAGCCAACAGGTAAAACACACAAATCATTCTCTCTATAACTTTTATGAATCTCAATCACGCTTCAAAAATACTGAAAGCGCAGGTTTAGCAAAGTATTTCGAAAGACGAAAAAAACATGCTGCAACTTTATCTCCACCCTCACCTGATTCTTCAAGTTATTTGGTAGCTTGTTAAAGCGTTTAGTTAAAAAAGATTTTTGTAATTTGCCTCAAAGCTTATTATTGAAGATTTGATTGCCGATATTACGCTTGCATATGCATGCAGCGCAACAAAACGTAAACATGTATATAATGATTTATTGAGAGAGAGAATGTAAAATGTTTTATGTGCTCAAGAAATAAGAGAGAATATAAGGTGCAAAATAATTTGCATACAATCACAACCATCCCCATTAGGCATTTAGGCAAAGGATCTTGTCAAGTTGTCAAAGGCGTCCTGTCCCCCTCGAAAAATTGGGGATTGGGATTGTCTTTCATATTGGTAAACAAGTTCATCAGTAAACACAAATGACTTGGAGTGTGTGTGAGAGGATGATTATGATGAATTGCAGTCGCATTAAAAAGTGCGTATAAAGAGAATGATGGCGAGCGAGCTGATATGCGACTGCGATGGTATGGTATAAATAATGTTACATATGAAGACTTGGATGAGTGACAGAGGGAAAGTTTAGGGATGGTGGTACTGGTACGTAAAGTACTGACAGAAATGCCTTTTAGCAAGAGAAGAGGCTTTAAATCAAATTCCTATGCAAATTCCTCCACTCTCAATCTCGCTTTAGCAGAACAGAAGCTTCGATAATAATGATGTTTTTAGCACATGACTGTGACAATGACAAGAGACAAGGAGCTAAAACCTGTTTTCTTATATAGATACTATGCAAGAGGCAACAGGTCACTAGGATCATTTCACTTTTTTTTTCTCTGAAGGCTTACATATTCATACACCCACACACCTGCACACTTGAATACGCAATCAGGATAAGAATTTTTTTTAAAGTAGCACTTTTGACTTTCGAATAGGCTCACACTCACTCACGAGCATCTCTCATTCACTCACTCACCTCAACCATTTTTCGTGATCATCAATCCTCATTATCGTCAACCATTTTTATCCTAAACACATAAACAGTGTGAATGAAAAGGAATCCTCCTCAATGAATGAATGAAAAATGAATGGTGGTGGTGGTGATGATGGTATAACAGAACACGGAAAAGATTGCAAGGTGCGTTTAGAGTTGTGTTAAGTTGCATGCAGTTCTTCTTGAGCAATATGGTCATGGGATCATTGGAACCTCCCTTTCTTCGTTCTTATCATTAGCTCGTTTGATCACTGATGATAACTAGGAATAATATAGGAATATTATGCTCATGCAATAGATACAGCCTACTGGCATACTTTTTGTCTTTTTGTTAGTTTCGGGCAGGATCAGTATTTGATTAAAATAATCAGGATTTAAAAAAAATTATTGCTATAAAAGTGCTCTCTTTCTGATGTGTGGTCTTGGTTCATGGTCTTCTTGTTTGGTATCACATGATAAACATGATATGATGCTCATAGATTGGGAATCAGGATGATTCTTTGTTCTTTTCTCTAAAGAGCATAAACAATCCTTAATTTGGTATTGGCACATGTTTTTTTCATCTTTTTATTACACTTGTGGAGAAACAAGAGATGGTCATTTGCTGATTTTATTGAAACAATTTATTATGGAAGAGATGAGAGAACAAAATAAATTATGCACAAACGCATAAAATATGAATTGGCAGGAGAGAAGGAGGAGAAGGTGGGGAGGATAAAGTTACATGGAGTGGCTGAGTGAGATTTCAAGTTGCATCTGAAAATGAATACGGAATTTTTGTGTAAAAAAATATGTCCTTTTTCTTATTGGCTTATCTAAATTGGACAAGTGTGTTGTTAGTCATAGTCATGCCGAATGCAAAAATTATGTATTACATTCAACAATGCATCAAGCACGCAGACACACACACACAGCGTAGCAAAAGCTCATTAATCGGCTCAACAAGGATATCTCGAGTTTTGACTTGACTTGAGCTTGAAGATAATGCAATGCTACGTTCATTCATTACACTTTACTTTTATGTGTTGGCAAAATGGAATGGAAATGAACAAATTTAATGGAATATTTCTTTTTGTGATGGTGTAAACGCCCATTTGTCACGCCTGAAACTAGCAATTGAGAGTTGAGACCTCAAACTATGAAAAAAAATATAAATTGTACAAAATATAAACTTTTATTACACTCATGTTGCTACATTACATGGAATTTGTATGTAAGAAGATATATTATATGTAATAGTAATGTACAATAATAATTTTTACAAGTGAAGGAATGTTCTAAAAGAGCCTAAAATGAAAAGTAAGTGGAAGTAAGTGTATTCTGTATATTGATCAAGGTATTAGGAACGGACAGACAAGAGCTTTTTCCTCATAGAGTTATGTCGACCTCGGGTTAATGAAGCGTAAAAATTTCTATTGAACAAGTTCGCTCATGTCATGTTGTTAGTCGTGTCATATCTTTTTCCTACTTGTTTGAGGAGGTGCAAAAGAATTACAGAACAGAAGAGCATGAAAAATTTGAAAAATGTGTGGAGGTAATGATGGTGATAGTAATGCATACCTGAGTTTGAGTTTTGATGACACTAATGAAAAATGGGAAAGGGGTACAAGAAATATATTGTGTTTTAACGATGATGATAATGGCATGACACGGTTGATAATGAGGATCACGTAAACTTGTCACTGGCTACGTCATATGTACGTAAATTGCCTAAAAAAAGAACGATGCAAATAATTTTGTTTCTTACAAGGTGCTAGGTACCGAATGTACATCTTACCCGTTTTAACCTACTTTTCATTTGACTCTCTGACATAAGAACCTTTTTTGTGAATGTAAAAATATATATGTAGTAAGAGAGGTGGTGAGATGAAAGATGAGAAGTATATTATGATATGATCACGATCTCTTTCAAAATCTCCAACAAACAAAATTCATTTCACACTTGTTCCTTGCCAAAATGTAGCCCTTCCTTTATAAATCATATCTCATAATAACAATGAGGTCTAGAGTGACATAACATACACAATACCCCAAAAAAGGAAAACATCATTGCTGGTGGTACCAATAATGCAACCAAACATCCATTTTTCATTTATTTTGCAAATCACATAACTATATTTTTTTTACATCATATCAAAATCAGGAGCGATACTACATCTTATCACCTAAATTGTTTTGCGCTGCACTAGAGGCCAGCTAATTTGTGTGTGATAAAAAAATAAACTGCTTTGATTATAGCAGCATTAATCACACCAAAAACACTGCAAAAAGAAGCTCAATTAAAGTAAATCATTGTAAAATTTGGGCTATGAGGCTAAACACACATACTCTGGCAACCACACTATTTTGTTGCTTCATTTTACACACATTAAACTCAATAAATTCTTTTGAGCTCCCCCTTCCTAATTCCAATTTTTTTGCAAAACTGCATTTCTTCTAGAGCACTTTTTTGACTTTGTTTAAATCAGAGTCAGATTGGATACCTGTAATTTATCATCATCATTGTGCAAATGCAATTGCAATCCAATTAGTAATTTAGCATGAAAAAGGGGGATCTTTGCCAAAAACAGAAAAGAGTGAGTTTAGAAAACAAAAAAATTCGTGGTTTGGTTTTTTTGGTTCATTTATTTTCAAAAACTGCCTTCATCATGCAAATTATTCACGTAAATACCAACCAGAGGTTTTTGGTGGTAAAACTAGTAATTTATTTATGCATGAATTTGGATGAGGATTATTCTTGATGCTCCCGTTTTGAATATAGTATATGAAATGAATTATGCGGTATGTAATTTTTTGTCTTGAAATATAATACTTACTTTCATTTCATTTCTCTTGATAAAAACAAAAAAACCAAAGTGAATGATTTGATAACATGGGATAGGGGTTTGAAATTGAAATGGAATGTGAGTGTTTTTTTGTTGTTTTGTTTTGAAGTTTGAATGATTCAATGAGTCTACACTCTAACACATTTTATCCTAATATTTATGGGAGTGAAATGAACAGTTACAGTTACTTTGTGCAGGTTTGCGTTAAATCTCGTCGGCAAATTGAATGCACTTTACTTTGCAATAAAAAACACAATTGATATGATAAGAGCGGAGCGGAGGAGCGTACCCAAATGAAATGCACGTATGCACTTGACTCCCACATTCAACATTTCGTTTGTTTGAAGTAGTCAAGTGGCAAATAAAAAAGCATTAACATTCACTTTGTTTAGATGAACTTGTGTTTCAGCAATTTATCTTCGGCTTGTCTTGCTCAAGTTTTGCTCATTCCAACTTTCCTCAATATTTTTTTTTTATTGTTTGCCTTTTTAGTTCAAAAAGCTTTACGGAATCACTTTGCATTGCATTTACATTAATGATCCCATTAAATTGTCATTTGGATTGTGATGGTGGTCTCCTTTAATTCAATTATCATAGTAATAAATATGGGAGTCTTGTGCTTATCAATTGGTGATAACACAAAGTAGCGTAGCGTAAGCAAGTAATCTGAAAAGTGAGGCATGTTATGTAATTAAACTATATTCCAAAGCATTTATTATTATTATTATGCATTTTCTTAAAGTAGACGCAATACGTGAGGCATCAAAAGAATCACAGCGAATGTCACAAAGTAAAGTGTAAATGGGAGTTTGCTTGTATTGTAATTGTAACATAATGTTTTGTCTCGTACAACGAGGAATGTTTGTATGTGCTCGAGCTTGCATTACATTGCAATAGGCATATAGACATCCCTGGGAAATGTCAACAGAGCCTCACTACATTTCATTGCACAAATTAACATCGCACAAAGATTTATCAGAAACTCGATCACAAGGTCAATGTATCACATCATCACATAATATTATCACGACCCAAAAATAAATGAGTTTGTTCGTGATGCACGCACAGTCAACAATAAAAAATGGATAAAAATTAATATTATTTATGTTTGAAACAGAAAGACACAAGAACAATACCGAATGAATACGTGCTGGTGGTCGTGCAAACAATTTTTAATGGGATTACGGACAATATAATTTATAGGATATTTGTTTCGCATTTCATGACATATCTGTAATTCCCTCATGTATTTTACATGACATAATTAGAAAACCAAAAGCTAAGAAATTTATAACTCATTTTTTTCTTTCTCCACTGTCATGTCACGACGATGACATGATGGGTCGCTTTGGTCGTCAGTCCTCATCTCTCTCAGTTTGAGCCAGAGTCGTGATCGTGAACAAAATGACATAAGTTGCGTAATTGAAGCCCTTTGAGCTCTGAATCATAATGAATATTATGCTGCCGATGGCATAATAATAATCATGATGGTTACATTCAGCATTGGTTGGAAATGGAATGAGAAATATTGAAATGTTCAATAAAGTTTACAGTTAATGTTGAATGTTATTGTTTTGCAAAAGGATATCTCCATAAAATGTAAGTGGACATCCCATAACATCATATCATAGCATCATAGCACGTCGTTGTGCTTAATGAAGTAGCAAAATGTTGTAACATAAAATGAAAGTGAAATTGGGAAGATGAAGAAAAATGTAGCATTCATGACGATGATGGTTGTGATTGTTGTGAGCGACATGCAGTCAGCCACAAAAATTAATATTGTCATGTCATACAAAAAAAACTGTAGATCATATTTTCAATTTCTACAACAAGTCACACAAGCCACAATCAAAAAGATGCAATCCATAAATTGGATTGGAATACATACTAAACGTTATCGTTTGCATATCAGAAAAAAATCAGAATTAAATTTGGAAGAGAGGACAAAACAGGCTCGATTAATAATATCAATATATATATGTAACAGTAGCTAATATGCGTATATGTACTCTCAAGTACGTCGTAGGTTGCAAAGTTGTAAGTAGAGAAATATGTATGAAGGGATTAACAAAGGTTGTGTTGACATTTGAAAGTTTACCATCATCATCAACAATATTGTAATGATGTTAGCCCAAATATCTAATGAACCTGCATCGATATGTCGTTGTTGCTATTCCATAAATAGGTACTCTAAATTGTATTTTGTATCACTTTCAATTTCAAGCTCAAAAGGGTCAATCACAAAATGAAATCGACCCAAACTGCAGCTGTCAGATAATTATATCGATGATATACGCGTGTGTGTGTGTACGTTTACGTAGTACATGATGTACATAATATACATTTAAATTTGCATAGTACTTTGTACATCACATTGTCGTTGATTAAAAATAACTGTAATGTTTGGAACAAGCGTGGGTGCCTAAAAATGTAAAGTCCTCGTCCTCCTCTTCCCCACCTCCTGTAATTTGTGAGGGTACAATTATTACTCCAAAAAATAATCATTACGCAATGACTTTTAGGTATGAAATAATCATCATAATTGTTTTGAATGTTATGTTGATGGCTAAAGAAAATTCAGTCTTGATATGATCACGATACGATGATGATGACAAAAGGTCATTTGCATTTTGCATTGTTCATTGTCTCCACTCTCTCAACTTGGTTTTTAGCTCTTGCTCTTTCTTACAAGACAGGTTGCATAAGAAAGTTTTGAAGCCAACCAAACCAAACCAAACCACCAACCTGTCGATTCTCCAAATCCCCTAAAAATGTCCTTTAGGAAGTGTTTCCATTTGCCACAAAATAAGAGGACAAGACTATATTTACGTTGTCAATTGTCATGAAAAGATTAATATATATATATATTTTAGGGTGAGGAGGAGAGAGCAGATCAGATCATGCTATTCTCCTAAACTGCATCATGCCATGCCATTCATATACGATGCCCAACCTTTTTTAATAGCTTATGCATGACACGTGACAATTAAATAGCAATTTGAAGCTTTAGCACGATGCACTCTGCACTTGCTAATATAGTTTTTGTATCCCTGAGGCCATTTAGGTGTTGCCTTCAATCCAAATCCATTCTTTAAGATGTGATGTGATGGGATCATTATATTGCGATTATAATTTTTAAATATTATTAAATGTATTCCGTGCGCAAACTCAATTTGCATACAAAGGAAACCCTCAAACCATAACGCGTTTATTATCCCTTAAATAGAATAGAATGCAAAAATGCACTTGTTTAATATTCCTCCGCTCTTTTTGCTTCCTTATTCAAAAAATCTATTCATGTTTTTTGGGGAAAACATGAATCATAATAATATCCATATCCCTGTTAATATTTTTTAACAAAAAAAAAGTTCCTCTCTTGCTTTTTTTGTGACCTAAGGCAAAAAATATGGCATGTTTAATATTATGTTTCCCTTCCCCGTTTTGCATTGTCGATTGTTTGGAGGTGAGAGACGAAGAAGAAGGAGAGGGAGGACGAGGAAGGAACGATAGTGATAAGTATTGCATTTCATTGCATTTTACATTACACCTCGCTTGCGTTCTCCTATAAAAAAACGTTCACACAGTTTTCATTTCTTTTATTGCTAATAATATTCATTGACTTGAACTCTGTATAGAAATGTGAAGTATACTTCCATTTTTAATTTGAGAACACACAAGGGAAAAAATTATGTGATTGAAGGTAATAAAATGGCAAACACCACCACCAAACTACTTTACAGAAATAAAAATAGTTAAGAGTCATAAATAGTGCGTAATAAGTTAAGTAACACTAGTCAAACATGAAAAGAATGTATTTTATTCCTTATACGAGCATAATACCTATCATATATAAGCGCTTCCTGTCTACTTGCCAAAGAATTGGAAGTTGTAGCAGGAAGTAATTGGTTGTTTTGTGTGCTAAAGTATACTTTAAATGCCTCACGTTTCCTTGCACATGCTCTCGACAATCACCATCATGATCAGGATGATGATGATCGTATATGATGAGTTCTCGTCTCGTGTTCATCCTCACCATTTTAGCAACTTGTCACAATTTTTTTTAATTCAAAACTTGAAATTTGAAAGATAAGAACTAAAAACAAACGGTGCTACAAGTACAATGTAATAATGTACAATAAGTACATTCATATGACTTGTTTACAAAAGGGAGATTATTTTCAATTCAAAATAATAATTGTTGAAGAGAGATCACTTTCGTTTACATTTTTTTTATTTGTTTTTATCTTCATCATCATCATATAACATAACGTGTAGTTATGTTTGATAGAGTGTGGAGAACATGTTATGATGGTGCATTAAATCAATCCAATAAAATATAATATGTAACAGAAGTTGTCAATACAGAAAATGAAAATGTAATTGATGTTTTAGAGATGCAAATGTTATGTATGTGCAGCTGTGCAAGGAAACTTGTCTTTAAGGTATTCAAAAATTGAAACTCGTCTTGCCTTTTTCACAAATAAAAAATGGGGTTTGTTATAAAATGCTCTGGCTCTGACCAGTTTCGATGATGAAAATGGGGATTTCACTCTTGCCTATTACCGAAGGGCCCTTATCTGTCACATGCTATCAAACCATGATCATGATCATATTCTCACAACTTTTTTTTATTACTATTACATCCATCTATTACATTATTCCTGAGCGAAGGTAGAGTAATTAAAGTGATAACATCCCAAACTAATCTTTGTAATTACTTTTTCCGACCGGCCGACAGCATAATATAACATCTTGAAGGTAGTTAAGTAATTGAATTTTAAAAGGAAAGCATAAAGAAATCAATGCCAATTGGAAAGGGGGTTTGAGTTTGCGCTAGTGCTAATTTATACGTTATCATTTTAACGACATGCCAAGCAAAGCCGCAATACAAAAATATACATGAATATATGTATCCCAACCCAACTATACCTACAAGCTTTCTAGAGGAAGGAAGATGATGACATGATCATGATATGATAGTGTCCGAATGATAGATCAACTATATATTACTTGTTCATATCAATATGACATGGTAAGTCAAGTGCAAAAGTGCAGTAATAAAATTCCCCTTTAAAAAAATAGAAACTTGGTCAATGGATGTTAGATGATATGACTGCAGTTTTCTAACGCATTAATTACTGTTATGGTCATCTTGAACGGGGTGATTAGGTAAAGGTGGTATTGAAATGATATGATGGCTGATAGTTATTGTTATTATGACAGGTGTGATACAAATGAAAAATAGAAAATTTAGTCATAAACCAATAGAGCTTCAAGTCAATAGCACCGTCATCAGCTCTTCGTGATGATAAGCTTCCCGTTTGCATTGCATTGCATCGATATAGATAAGGCCCAATATAATATGTGTTTACAAACAACAACAAACTTACATCCTTTGAGTAACAATGTGTCACAAAAACAAACAAGGACAATGACTCTCGAGTGAAAAAAGCTTAGTGTCCATATCCATCCTCATTCACCTGAAATCCCGCAATCATATCAGTGCCTCGAATCAGTTAAAGCTAATGACAAATTATTGTTTGCAGCTTGTTCTTCTGTTTGTGCATTTTCCTTGGTTGAGCATTATATCATTATTAGCTTCTTAAGATTTTTTTTCACTCTTCTCAATCAAAACCTTCAAAAAGTTGGAATGATTCTGAGAGTAAACTTGGAATTATTCCCTCGTGCCTTAATCCTCTGTTTCCCACACACACATTTTTCTGTATAGTGTTTGGGTGTCAAAAAGAATGTCGTTGTGACATGTGGAGAGCATTTTAATATACGGCTATTATACTCTGCACAACCATATTTGGTGTGAAACAAGAATGTGAGTGAAGTGAAGCCAAGCCGAAGCCCAAGGAGAACTGGGAGGATGTGTACTGCACATAATACTACATGCACCATAATATAAAGAGATAGATACTAGATACAAGAAGCTTTAAAAAATTAAATTACCAACAAATACATTTTATTGGCTCTTGCCTCATATGATAAAGAATTATTTAGGTAGCGCAAGTAGTTTTATATATATGGTGATGAGACAATTAGGAAAATGAAGGTGGTTGGTTTGTAAGATATTTATATTACGATCGTAGCAGACATCATCATAAATATATTGCTGGTTACTCAATTCTCCCAGCTCAAATGAATGGAAGTTGGAGGAAACGGCAAGGGAGTTCTTTGGTGACGTTGTTCTGTTCCTTTTCTGTCATTCTTCTTTTGTCTTCTCTTCCTCTCTCACGCACATTTGACATTATATTATTACAGAAGTTCGCATAAAAAGAAAAAACTGGTAGGAGCGAGCAGAAGCAACTAACTACTTAAGGGTGATCGCATCTTACTTACTTAAGTTGCCCAAGAAAAGTGTGTCTTGTCTTTGATAGTGAAGACGAGACAAGCACGAGCCAAAGCCAAACATGTGCCTACTTTGAAGAAGACACCCCAAAAAAAAGTTGTCATTATATTCATGTTATTTTGTGGCATTTTTTCTCTCCTCAACTTGGCACTACGTGAACTTGAATTACTAGAAGGAGAATGAATTTTGGTTAAATTTTGAAAAATAAATTTATCATAAAAAAACAAAGAAAACATCAGTTTGAAGGTGCTACTACTACAAAATTACGATGCATGTTCTACCATCAAGTCAAGTCATAGCAAACCTCCCAATTCATTTTTCATTTTCCTCTAGCTCGGTTTTTGTGGCTTGAAAACCAGCAGTTTTGAGGATGTAAGGGAGAATAATGATGTGATGTGACAACAAAGTTGCCTTTTCGTGCTGTTCGTGTTTGCAGGAAGATGACACAATTTTGATAAGATTTGAAGAATACAAATACACCAAGTCGGTGGAGTCGAGTCGACAACAAAAGATGCCTTTATTTGGGCATATTTGCTAGTGAACTCGTCATCGTCATCAATCTTTTCCTCGAGTTTGGTGCAATTGATAATAAAAATTGCAGTTTGGTTTTGGACGTTGTGGAGTGGCTGCGGCTTTATATGTATAGCTCTATTGACTTGCGGTCTGTTCTCCTTTGGTTTGGGATTTTGAATGGAAAAAGGGATTAACAACACATATTATTATTATTGTGTCCTTAAAAGTAGCACATATATATCGATGCGTCTTTGTTTGATTGGATTGGGACATAAAAGTCAAGTAAAAGAGTGATAATATCGATAGTCCAACCATGTTAAACATGACCCATCATCATGAGCGTGATGTTATGTGATGTGATGTGCGATTTTGTGAACTGAGAACGAGAAGCAGCAGTCATTAAACACTTTATGCATATTTTGAATGATAAGAATGGCGATTAATTTGAAGAACTCGACAAGAAGTTTTATAGGGACTTTGAGGAGACTTCGCAGAAAGAGGAAACGAGTATGAAATGCATTAAATAAAGTGCTGCTTTGAGTGTATATATAATAGTTAAAATGTGTTTGTAAATGATTTTGATGACAAAAAAATTCATGTGTTTGTTTGTTTTATTGTCTTTGCTTCAGATTGACAAGAACACCGAAACTGCCAACTCCTTCCCACGCCTTAACAGGTCCTCCCAACTCTATTCTAGCAATAGTTGCACAAACAATGGAGGGGAAGGTACTGCGTCGTCATACAAATATCTTCAAGAGCTACAAAACAACATCCCTCCACCCCCGGATGAGAATGCTCCTCTTCCACCAAAGAGGAGCAGTTCTTTGTTCACACCTGGAGGAGCTTCCACCTTGACATTGAGACATTCCAAGTCATCCAGAGAGACCTCGTCAACCCTAAACCCAAAAAGGATATCAATTGCCACTTCAACGTTTTGGGTTGGACATCCGGACGTAAGAACATAAAATTTTCTTTAAATATCTCATGATGCCCCAAATCGTTACGCTAACATAATATAACATCATAATATAAGATCATGATTGTGTTTCTAGATGGAAAAGTTTGCAAATGGATTAGACTTTAAAACCCAGTCCGTGTGGGGTACTTCAGAACCAGGATCGGAAGGAAAATCACCAGCTGAATGTGAAGTATGGGGTGATCCACCCGCTGTTAAGAAGGGTGTCTTAATGCAACAACGGGAAAAGCTTTGGTCACGCTGGAAGGAGCGCTATGTCATATTGACCAGGGATTATCTCAACTGTTTCCGGAGAGTTGCCAATGTTCACCGCTCTGGTGTAACATTGAGTGAAATGGGAAGCTTTATCTTCAAGGTATGTATTTTGGATTAGATAATGCGTTGAAGCAGAGGATAATGTAAAGGTTTAACTAAAACCCATGTCTTGTTGTAAACAGTTGAGACTTGCAGACGTTGAAGAAATACGATGGGAAAATCGACGAAGTGGGTCTCTAGTCGTTCTTTTCTTGCCACCAGAGCCACGTATCCTTCTTCGTGTACCTAATGAGAACACTGAAGCACTTCACCAGTGGTACACACTTCTTCAGGTATGAACTACAGATAAACTAATCTCATTTTTTACTAAGGATATATCATGTTTTTTCATGGATGTGACAATGCCAATAATTCTAATCATGTTGATTTTGTTTGCACATAGGAATGCATCTACATGAGTAAAGAACGTCGACAAGCTCTACGCAATCACCACATGTCAACCTACAAGAGCAACAGTACTATCAAGTCCCACGAAGATATTGAGAATGGGGAAGATGGTGAGCTCTCAAAAACAAAGTCATCCTCTTCTCCAACTTGCTCATCTGACGAAACAGACGGGGAAGTAAAGGGAGAAGATAGTAACAGCACAACAACAGCAGATCGCCGAAGTGCCTCCTCCAGAATATCCGGCAAAGCATCAGGAGAAAAAAGCTCACATCGCAAGTACTCCCCTGTACTTGTTGGGGATGGAGATGACGATGATGAATATGACTACGCAGATGACAAACTGGATGGTGGTGATTCCGATGAGCAAGTTCAAAAAAGCAGTAGTGGAGGAAGTGGTCAAAGCGACTTGGAGGATTATGTGCCAGTGACATTGCGACGCACTTCCTCAAGAGGAGGTCTCCTTTCCACTAGATCAGGCTCTAACTTGACCCTCAATGATTTTGTCAAGAATCCCTGGAAAGGGGATATGATTCATACACATCATCAACTAAGCCACTCTGAAATATCGAGTGTGAACCAAAGTGGAAATGGATCCGCAAGGAAGCTCAGCAGCAGTTACGCAATTCCGGCAGATTCCTTGCTGAGACCTAATCAATATCATCACGGTCACCACCATCAGGGTAGCATGAGCAAAAGACCAGAATCTTGGAACCCTCAACCCAATCTTTTCTACAGGACGCCGAGTATTGTTCCTAGTCAATGGATGAATAAAAGGGAGTTGCCGCTTCAAAGAAGTGGTGGAGCTCCATTTGGCAGGTCTACTGTGATTGTGTGCTCCTCAAGGCTTTCAAAAGAGGTTACTTATGTTAGACGCATGTAATTGAAAATTATGTCTATCGGTAACTTATTACTCAGCAAACATGATTATTTCCAATTTCCTACTACCTTATTTTCCTCACATATTATGCAAAAGTCATTGCAATGTTATTATGTTCGTGAAATCAAAGTTGAAAATGGAATATAAAAAAATTATTGTGATTAGAAATGTTATGGTGCACAATACACAAGTCACAGCACTATAAAAAAAAGTCTTAATAATTCTGCCGTTCTAGATAGGATAATATATACGATATTATATATGAACGTTTATAGTTTATAGTAAACATAATGCTATTTATTTAAAGTTTAGATTACAGTATAATAATTATTATAAGAGAGTTTAATGATTAATAAAATAATTACTTTAGCTGAATAAATGTTTCAAAGTTATAAAAACGTGTGTGGGTATAATCCTGATCATTATTGCCATTATATCATATTTGATGCGATTTTTGCAGGGGTTTGACATATAATATTGAATATTAAAAGTATTATCACGTAGAAAGTCAAAAGTGCAACTAACAACTCCACTAGGAAATGTTTATACGACCCCAATTAACCGGTTCTATCAATAGTTCTACCAAGAATAGCATCACTTCCTCTCAACATTAGCAATTCCATGTATGTTAAACTTGTGTCACACTGGTGTTAAAAAAAGTTCTTTGTCAGCATCGTCTGAAGAAATATATTTTTTATTTGCATAAAAATTCGGTACATTTTATGTCAAGAGCGGACACTATATACAATATAATATCAAAGTCAATTTTTTTTACTTTTAAAAAACTTTTATTTTCATCACTCATTCATATTTGAGCTGAGTATTTGAGAACTGATCCCAAAATCTCATACGTTCATCCAACACGTGCGTCTCTCCTGGGTTGTCATTTAGTTCGAACCAAAATACGTTGTCTTTTGAAGTAGTAGTTTTCCATTCTAAACCATCCATGCCACTTGGACTCCTGTTAATTATTCGCATAATCTTTTATATACAGATGCTTACAAAATACCATGTAATACAAAAGGTTTTAAAAAATTCGGTACCCATTTGCAGCAAAATAAGCCCATAATCGAACAAAATATTCAGAGAATGAATAATAATTTGGGTCCCCAACTAGAATCTCTGGATATCCATAGTATAGAAATTGAAACTGCAAATAATTATCATTTCAAAATCTCTTTATAATCCATCCAATCATTTGATGTAGTAATATTATTATCTACCTGTAGCTCATCAGCATGTGCCACAAAACCATAAGCACTTGCGTTGAAATTCGGGTCAGTTTTTTCTGCATAGCTCTTAGCGGGTGGCTTGCTGAGATAGTATAGGAAGGTATTTGACATTTCTCCATGCATTACAGCGGACAAGTAAGAGCAATGAATCAATGCTCTGTCGCTCGCCAAGTTTGTTAGGTTGACAATGGTCTCATTTCCAATCGGCTTATTTCCAAAATAAAATGTTTTTATGCTGTCAAGCTCCTCTTTTGTCATGTCACCCACTGAGACAACGTTCTCTGCATACTCACTCCAGTTTTCATTCAAATTTCTTATTAGGTCAGTATTCTGAAGGAGGTCCAAGGCAGTTCCTACCCATTCTGCAGAGGTTATCCCGATGATATTTGGGACTTGGTTTGCCTTCTTGTTCTTAAGCAAATTGAATGGAGTATCTGGCATGAAAGGACTGCTAGAGTTGCTGTCTATTGAGAGGGCATAAACTGTGTTTGGTGTGCGGACGACAGCAATTTCTTCCGCTGGTTTGGTGCGCAGACACTCCAATATTAATTGGGTTGATGTGTCCGTGGAACAGTTGAGCTCTTTTGCGACATCTAACACTGTCTGGATTGGATTTGAATTTGTCAATGCGCCCATACTCGCACAAATGTTCGCCCCACTCTGTGTCACACTCTGATGGAAGAGGTCTAAGAACCATGGGTTAAATTTATTTAAAAGGCTGTTGGAAAAAGTGAGAATGACAATAAATTTTAATTATTAAACGTACCTTTGGTTAGTGGTGAGACCATGAGAAAGCTTACAGACATTGCTCCAGCAGAGTTACCATAAATGGTTACGCGACTAGGGTCACCACCGTATGGAGCCACATTGTCTTTCACCCACCTCAAAACCATTACCTGAAGATTTGAAGAAATAAAGTTTTGTTGAAAAAGTTTGACACGTGAATAAACCTTCTAACATTAGATTCTACTACTTACCTGATCTTTGAATGCCAGGTTTCCAGGAAAGACACCATCTTCCGAATTTAAAAATGCTAACGAGCCCAATCTATACTAGAATAAATCAGAATCTTCATAATTTTTAATGAAATAATGAATATAATACAATACAGTATAATATGGACAGGAAAGTTACTTGGAAAGTTATGAGAACAACGTCTTCATCCATGAAGTACTCAGCACCATATCTGCTTCCATTTCCATCTGTGAAACCCTTCAAAGTTAAATAGAATCATATATGTTTGAAAAACATTTAAATAAATTGTTGTGGATTATTGCATAACGCTTTTAATGAACTTACTCCGCCATGAATATAAACCATAGTTGGATAAGCAGCCTTGGTCTGAACTGATGGGGTGTAAATATTCATGTACAAGCAATCTTCTAATCCATGAGTTTCTATGATATCAGAGTATTTTTCTTTTTGGATGCATTGTGGAGCTACCTCTTTCACATCCCTTAACCCTTCCCAAGACTCTACCGGTTGTGCATCCTACAAGACAGAGAGTCAAAATTGAAAGAGTTTATAATCATGATGTTAATTAAAAAATTTCAATTAAAACTCACAATAAATCTTAAATTTCCAAGTGGAGGCTTCGCATAAGGCACTTTGTAAAAGGCAATGTATTCCCTCCCTTGCCGTGTGTTTCTGATATAGCCTCTTATCTGTCCCTGAGTTGACTCCAAATCTACATGTTTATTCCCTTCTACTGCTCCTTCCCCTGTTGCTTTGAGAATCGCTTGAGTAGTTGCTGGAGTATTAAAACTTGTGAATGCAAAAACAAGTACCATTGCAACGGCCACCGTAATAAACCCAATCGATGGGAGTGAGTATACCCACAATTTTTTATTACATCCCTTCTCAAGAGATTTTGGATGAGCACCTTCACCAATTTCAACAATACCGTACCCTGGTGGGGTTTTCCCCACGTTCAGGGGAGAACCCTCTTTTTGTATTACCATTTTAAAAGGTTTTGTAATCAACCTTCCAGTGACACAGCCACTAATAGGGAAAAGTGGTAAAAGTGGTGCGGATTTCCATCCGCAGCCAAACATTGCTAAAAATACAAGCTTAAAAATGGGTGTCCCTGAATATTTACATCATATTCAAAATACAGATAAGTGATGATAATTCAAGTCTCATGCACGTGATTGTTATGATTTGATAATAACATCGTATCAATTAGGTAACCGAATGTACACCACGCAAAAGACATGGTTATGTATAGGTTATCAACACCTTATCTAATCAAATGATAAGTAAACAAGGTTTTGGTGTCTGCTCTAATAAGGCTAAATTAAAGTGCAATTTTTCACGTTAGTGGGCTCTGCATTTTTGACATTTCGTCTTTATGGTTTTCAATAAAACTTTTTCATACATGCAAACTGGAGGAAAGGGATGAGTAATTCATTGACAACTGATTCAAAAAGGAAAGACATTTACTCCTTTTCCACACAAAGACTATAAAAATTGTAGCAATATACAAAATGACCGAATGAGTGTCTGATGTCGTATAATTCAGGAAGTAATGAGTTATTAAAGTTGATAATGGCATATACTTTTTTATTTTACGATTAACAATTTATCCTTATTCAAAATCATGCATTTCATATCTCATAGCCAGTTTTTGCCGCTTTTAACAAGATAAAAAACATTCACACTAATTCATTGGCACATTTCTTCTGGCGCATGCCATTTATACAATAAGAATTAAGTGTCTTTTAAAATATTCTGAATATGAATACAGTAAAGGTTTCTCAAAAATAGTTCTTTAATGAGCAAGAATCAGGACAAGGTATGTATACAATACGTTTTGCATTTTCAGAGACATTAATAAATGTCTTCGATGCGTGACTTTCTTCAAAGAGCACATATGAAAGGGTAGGTTTGACCGTTTGGAAGAAATAAAGCAATCGCTATCCCTCTACACATATTTTATATTCAGTTTAATAATGTTTTATCACTTCATGGCTTTTCTGTATGTTTTTTCTTGGGTTTGCCTAGTCGTTGGTACTTAGAAAGTGGTTGCAGAGCCTTAACTTTAAGGATTATTTTTTACAGACGGTACCAAACCAACAAGAGCCAGACTATTTTTTATTTTATTCAATTTTATAGTGACTCCGGTCAAGCAAACACCATCCAAAACTCCTCTCCGCATTTCTTCCCTGTTGTTTCGTTCATTAACATTTTAAATTATTTTTTCCCTAACACAGTTCTCATTTTTTGATTGTACCAATTTGGTTTTTAAAATGAAGCATCAAATCTCTGTAGCATTCGTCGTAGTCTTGATCACTGTTTACGTGCCGACAATTAGAGCTCAAGCCTGTCCACTGGGTGAAAATACATGCCCAGTTACACTTTGCGCATCACAGGATGACCCCGTTTGCGGATGCGATTGCAAAACTTATGTCAATGATTGTTTAAGGACATGTCAAGGTAAAATTTACTAATATTTAGTTAGTTTAGAAAGTATTGTGATTTCATATAATTACAAACTTAAAAGACAACCTCAATTTGAATTGCAGGCGTTCCATCAGTTTTGTGCAAAGGAGACTGCAAGAATTGTCAAGCGTGTCAAGCTAGTGGATGGACTCAGAAGTAACCTTATCGCAATCCAAGAATTTTTGAACCAGATGACCAGAAGAAATCATTTAGTAAACTCGTTGCATATTTGTTGCTAAAAAAACAAATCTATTTTTATTTGTTCGTGACTTTTAAAAATGCGTACTTATCTAGAATTTAATTTTTTGCAGTTCATACACAATTTTCATTTAACGCATTTGTAATAAAAAAAAATATCAAGTTTGCCCATTTAACCGTCACCCGTATTACTGAATGATATTTACACTTTATTGCTTTATTGATAACATAAAAATTGAATTTCAAAGAACATATCATGCTTAAGAATGCCATGCAAAAGGTGTAAAAGAGATCCTTCAGCTTAAATCAAGGAGGATTAAAAGAACCGACTAAACCAAGTATCATGGAAAAGAAGCTCTATGCATATATAAGCATGTCTAAAATTAGATCATAAAAGTATTCAAATTTACTTGACATATTTCAAGAATAGTAGTCCAATACAATATAACACTAATATGTTTCCTATATGCATGTGTTTTTCCAAGGGTACGCGTACGTCCTAAGAGCTACTTACTACATTCATGCTACCGCTGCAAGTTTTCTATTTTTAAATGGGGTAAAAAACTAAAAGTAAGAAGGTAGAATACTTAATCCTATTTCTAAGGAGGGTAGATTAGTGCATGTGAGATAAATATATACCAATTTCTACATGCATTTTTACACTCATTTTTTTTGGTTTTAAGGACTTTCGCCGCACATGCACTGGGAATAAAAAGGTTTTCAGTATCGCAGTCATTAAGGCTTATTTTTAGTCAGTTCCAAACAATAAGTGGTAAAATTTTTCTTTATTTTAGTCAGTATTACTTCAACAGTGGTCAATAAAGCAACTTCTAAAATTCGTTCCCTCACTTCCCTTTTACTCCTGCAAAAAAATTACAATTTTTTGTCTGAACACAATTTCTATTTGTTTCAATTCAAGTTTTTTCTACCAATAACTTTATTAAAATGAAGCATCAAATCTCTGCTGCAGCGTTCATCGTAATTTTGATCGCACTTTACATGCCGACAATAAGAGCACAAACATGTTCACTGGTTGAAAATATATGTGCCAGTACTGCGTGCACATTCAACTACAAGCCCGTTTGTGGATGCGATTGCAATACTTATGGCAATGATTGTGGAAGGAAATGTGCAGGTATGTACACTAATTAGTTCTAATTGAATCCAGTTCACATCTGATTACTATATACTACATTTCATTATATACAAATCTAAAATAAAATTTTATTTGAAATGAATTGCAGGCGTGCCAACTGTATTGTGCCAAAGCGAATGCAAGGATTGTCAAGCGTGTCAGGCAAGTGGATGGACTCGGACTCGGAGGTAGTAACACACTACCAGGAATTAAATCAAAAGACATCAATTTTCATTCATCTGTATATTCATTATTATCCGTTTTCTGTCTCACTGAAAAATATTACCTATCTAAATCTAGTTTAATTTACGCAAATATATATTCAACCAATCTTCTATTGAATTTTGAATAAATAAACCGTTGTATTTACTCCATTCCGCAAACCCCATATCTCTTCCTTGTCATCAACGATTGATCATTTAGTTTATCCTATTGAATTGCGATACAAAATTTAACTGACAGAGCCACATACTTAAAACACAAAAAAGTCCTTTAAGCAGGAACATGAAAATCTTCAACACTCACAGGAGACTACCATTAGATGCATAATGGCATATATGATGCTCTCAACTCTACTCTCATTTTACTTTCTCTCTGTGTATGCATGCGTCTCTACTTTTAGTCTGTCTGGGGCATATAACGGAGATTTAGGAATGAAGAAAAGGGTTATAAATACAAATTTATTATTATTTTTCGTTTCTGAAGAACAATGAAGTTTTACAGATAAAAAATATGCTTATTGAGTGGTGACGATGGTATGGAATTTCCTACAGCAACTTTATGGAAACGATTACATTACAACATCACTTCAATCCTCTCTAGCTAGTCTTTAGTATTCCTAAGTTTGTCCGACATGGAATTAACAATGTCGTTTTAAGAACAAAAACAATGCTGTCATTTAATTCAATAGACATCTATTTAGAAATCTAGGTCATCCATTAAGTATTATGCGTATATGGTGCTAGAAAGCTGCATTAATAAAAAACCAGTATCTTAACAAAACTGTTCACTTTCAGTTCATCCTTGACTATCCCTATTAAGATTTTCTATAGTAAATAATCTTGATTAAAAATGTTTTCTGAAAATAAAGCTCCTGGACGGAATGTGTTTTACATAGTGGTGATTTGCTGCAGTATGTTTGAGTGTGATAATTTTATTATTTTAAAACGTTACAAAATGATGATGAGTATGCGCGTGTATAATAACTTCAACTTCATCTTGTTTCGTTTCAGCCTTCTTTCAACTTCAACAAGCGTCCAGTGCCAGGTATCCTAATTGCACAATAAAATGGAGCAAGCGCCTCCCCTCATGGTATCCTTTGATATTCAATGGTTCCGGCATAGTTTATCCCCAACGAACTGGCAACAATAATAGTGACTGGAGCATTGTATTTCCACACAATACAGATTTCAATATTAGCTGCTCCAGCAAATCTAATACACTAGACGGCTATAAAACCAGTGAGATCAAGGTTCACTGCAATAAAAACACTATAACTTCCAGGACGAATGTAAGCTCCCAACTCAGAAAAGAAAAATTATTGACTGTAAACAAAATTGGTTATTTATGGAATACCTTTTGATTTTAGGCCAAAAACAATCCATTCAATTTCCAAAAACTCGGGTGCAAAAAACCTGTGAAAGAGAACGTGGTAGCTGTAGGAAAATGCTACAATAAGTCAACATCAATTGACATACTTTTCCAGTCCAAATCCAAACGGTTCGTTACTATTAATGCACACAAACATAAGTATAGTAATTCAAGCTATAACTTCTGATTGATTGGATATTGTTGTAGTACTATACTTTTATATGTATAGATTTCCTCTGATCAATATTTGTCACAATACTGAAATGGATGAAACAATATTTACGCATCACTTCATCATTGGACCTGGACTTAATCCGTTTGAAGTATCAAACAAGCGACCAAGCTTCAAGGAAGGAAAATTTTATACAACATTTAATGCAAATGATGCATACAAACAGGCTTCACAGTTGAATCAGGTTGCATCTCTGGTAAAATATGAGAATCAGTTAGCGAAAATATTAAAAAGTAAATCAATTTTTGTTACTTTCTGTCGCTAACAATTATTTAATGTGTAAAGGTTGGCTCACAAACTTTAGCCAAGAAATACATTGACAAGAAACACTCATTCTACTTTGCAAGAGGACATCTTGCCCCAGATGGAGACTTTGTACATATCTACGAACAGAACGCAACCTACTACTTCGTCAATGTGGTACCACAATGGTAAAGGAGCAGAATCGTTGCAATTATAGTATTATATTACAAACCGAACTTGGTATATCTTTATAATATAGTTTTGAAATTCAGGCAATCAATCAACAATGGAAACTGGAAGGTAACATCTCAAAATGAAATTTAACCAAAAACTTTACTATAAGTATTCCATTATACTCATTCGTTAAATTACAAATATTTTGTAGGCATTGGAATCGGCACTTCGAACCTATGCTAAAGATAAAAATATTAATCTGGAAATATGGACTGGTGGTAAAGATGTCATGAAATTGGACGATGTAAACGGAAATCCGGTTGAGATATACATGGCAAAAGATTCTACTGGGAAGCTTACCCTTCCAGCTCCTGAGTAAGAATTAATAAATTCCCTGCTTGCTTGACTGCAGAATTTGAAGTGCTGATATTTGTTTGCAGAGTTACTTGGAAAGTAGTAAAGGATCCTGCTAGGAATGCGTCTGTAGCAGTGTTTATGATTAACAATCCGCACTTTACTCAAGATCCTGCAACTTTAATATTGTGCCCATGTGTGTGCTCACAGATTTCATGGGTGACTTGGGACATCAAAAAGATTGCGAAAGGATACACCCACTGCTGTGAAATGAGTTCTATAAAGAAAATTTTGCCATTTATAGAGGATTTGGATAGTTTACCTTTGTTAACTTAGGATTCTTTCTTAACAATAAATAGAACAGTTTGGAAGAAAAATTTCAATGATTCGAAGGTGAAGTGTTGATTACGAAATAATTTACAAATTCTTGAAACCTTTTTCTTGTCATGTCCATGTTCATTCTAAGACTTATTTTTACCTACCCTATACATATACCTTTATTTTCAGTAGCTACAAACTGAATTACCTCATATATATCACTTTGTTGTGTTTTAGTAGCACAGGCACTCATGTCCCAAACAAAGCAGCCACAGTTCCCTGGGCGCTCCTCGTTGGGTGTTAAGGCTGCCGTAGTGAGTGAAAGTTGCCACGTAACTTAAATCAAACTGCCTACATTAAAAGCTTTCATTCCTACATCATTTTTGCCTTTCCTTTTCAATTTTTCGTTTCATCAGTCTCGCCGGATAGAAATATATTCGCATTCTGATCGTTAACAAATCTGATAAATATTTGAATCGCTTAAACTTCCAAATTTCAATATCGCACAATAATTCTTCATAATTACTGTATTTCGAATCAAAATTCTCCAGTCCCTGAACAATGTCTCAACATTACTCGGCTTCACAGGTTTGTAATATTTTTATTGTGTATCAACGACATATTGTTGTTTGAATCTTTCCAAACTTTTCATGCTTTCTTCTAACTGCCTTTCAGTTTAACGATGCCTTCATCCCAATCCGGCTAAAGAATTACTCCCCCTTTACAAACACTCCATGTCCTCCATATGGCGTTCATGCAATGTGTCTTCCAAACCGGTGCTGTCCGACCGAATTCATAGCTTATGATAATGGCCATCTCTGTGAGTGTGTCCCACGAGGACCCTCTTCTCCATGGGGAGACTACAGCACCAGCATGATGGAGCATACATCAACCTGTCTATGTATCGATAAGTTGCGTCACCCAGAAAAGTGGGCAGCTCCAAAACATATTTTCATCGCAAACGAGGAGCATAATCATGAAAAGGAAGCTGCAAAGATTGCCAAATTCCTCAACGAGAATCCTGAGGAGTACAAGTGCATGGTTGAGAAAAACATTCAGGACTGCTGCTGCCCTCCTTGCCCCTGTCCTCCGAATCCCAGATCATGTGCTGGAGGCTTTCCCATGAAAGTGGTAATATGCAACAGCGAGGCTGATAAGAAACGTGTGATTAAAGAAATGAAAAGACAGCAACGAGAGTGGAGGCGTTGTGCTGCTGGAATTCGAGGAAGGATGAAAGGAAAGACTGGATTTTCACCGGCAGAGGTTCGTGTCGTGACTTGGGATGGTTGCGATCGAGGTGAAAATGCTCTTGGGAGGGTATATGGTTGCAAAAAGTAATTTGGACACATAACAAATAAAATTTGTAGTTGCAAAATGTACTATCAAAATATAGCTCGTATTTTAAATCTCCACCATTACTAATTAAAATACATTACTTTCACCAAGCATATTTAGCATGCATTGGTATTCGACATTTTCCGAATTTAAGGTGCAATTTTCCATTACGCTGTCCCTCGTCTCATTTTTCATGCATACATCATTCCTATTTCCGATTATGCATTCCTGGAATGGAATCAGCTCAAGCAGTCAAAGTTATGTAAATAGAAGATATGAGATAGTGTGCTGTTTGGTTGATTGATATTGATATAAAGCTGGTCTGCCATGTATAACATCTTTACAAGGCAAGGTTATTAGGATGCATTTTGTAGAATATTCTTCATGTTTCGTCATATCCAAATCTGACACTTTGAATTGGCCATTAACTTGCGAGCAGGATACATTTTTTGCACAAAGTATATGTTTTTTTTGTAATTGCTCAAAGTGAATTGCAGACTGCATTTACCATGACCAATGACCATATAATTAATACTCTCATCTCCCGTTATCACCTTATCAGCTATATTATTAAACAAACAATTCCATGTTTAGTCACATCATCATCATCAGTCATCACAAGCTCTACATAACACAATCAATTATAGTTTCCTTTTAATATTTTAACGTTACTAATTTTGTAATTTTTCAAACCATACTGAAAAAATAATGGCAGCTTCAAATCTGAAGGTTTTCATGTTCGTAATGGTTATTTTATTAGCCATTTTTCGGATTGAAGGGTTGACTATCGATAAGCCGGGACGTAACGAGCTTTTTTCTTCAGTTCCGGTTGAACATGAAGAGAGCAAAACAGTTATCGGAACACCAACGGGCAACCAAACAACCGACAAAGATTATGGTAAGTGCATGGTTGACAGTAGTAATAACTTAACGCAAACTTACGGCTTCGGGTCATGTACTTTACGTATTTATTTGAAATTTTTAGTTGAGTTCAACCCATTTGATGATTTAGACAATACATCCGAATACGGTGACGTAAGTTAGACATTCATTATTTATGGAGCATTCTCACTAATTCATATTTTTATATTAATAACGTGTAAATATCATTCGTTTAAATTACAAGGAGCCACTGGAACAAGAAATGCAAGAATTGGAGGGATTTTTGGAACAACTAAAACAAAATGAAAGCAGTAAAGAGAATGATGAATTGTTGGAGCAACCAAAACTGGATGAAAGCAGTAAAGAGATTGAAGAATACGATGAGGATGACTATGATTCATGGTGGTCGTGGTAGTATTATATTATAAAAGAATGTATGTATCAATGTAATCTTCATTAATAGTACTTCAGTAGTCAATAATAAAATCTTGGGTTATGAAAAAAATATGTATGCTTTCTCTCATGACATAGTTGACGATGTGTGCTAAATTTATTTTAAAGGGTATTAATATTTTCATGTATCTTAGATTACGTACTATAGTGTATAGCATACTACTGCAAAATTATTCTTAAAGTGGCTCTTGCATAAAGTGTAGGCATACTATACTTTTTTCTATAAATGTTGATTGATAAATGGTTTTCCTCTTTCCTACTATGTACTTTTTGTATACACACATTCTTTCATTTTGTTTCAATAAACAAACTGTGACTTAATGAATATAAATTTATGAATTTTCATTTTAATATTATTACTACACATACTTCATACTTCATACATACACGTACGTGCACACTTGCCGGAACTCATCTAGTTAACTCTTTTTCATATACAAAGTACGAACGCGACCTATGCAGTTATTAGTATACCTCAACTTATGTTTGTAATTTCAGCAATGAAACTGCAAAACATGAAGGATAGTTATGCTGTCTGATTAGGTGTTACTAGTTCTGCTCGCTCGCCATCATCATCGCTAAACATTGTTTGCAAGTGATTCTTACTACCAGGAAAATCAGTGTTTGCAATACTTCGTAGCACAACATTTACATAAACGTATGCAGGAACATGATAATCATCACCATCGACAATTTGCTCACTGTACTGTACAGATGTGAACAACCAGATCTCTGTTATATTTGGCATTGGTGTTATTTGATTTGACAAGACAGGTGCTGTTATTTTTGATGCGTCATGTCATGTATTTGCAAAAGTTGGGCTGCAAGGTATATACAATAAAGTAGCGAGAAGGCTATACATCATTGAGAAGTACAGATTTATTTTAAGCAAATTTGATGGACTGACAAACAGATTATATATCATTTCAAATAGTAATGATCGTAGCACAAGTTCATATTTTGATAATTAAATTTTCAACCTGCCCATTGTATGTATTTGCCATTGACTCGTGGCTACGCTTGTGGTAAAGAGCCTGGATCACTTGATATAAAAGATTTTATGGTCTGTCTGTCGTTTGTGTGTCCGATAGTTTGTATGAGAGTTTCTTTGTGCAAACCGCAAAGATAGCCTTATTACAATTGAATAAAAATGCCATCAAAACGACCTCCTTCTATGTTGCATGTTAATCGTATGTATAATTTTTTATTCATTTTATTTTCATTTTGGGTTTTATATGGCGTTTACATATCAGGTCAGTAGAATTTTGACTTTTAAAGTGGTATTATACATACATATAGGCATGTTTATTGGATTCAAAACGACCTTGTATAAAATTTTCGTTTCAGTCAGTTATTTCATTCATTTTCTTTCAGACTTGTTCTCAAAAAAGTTCATACGTTTTTCTGCTAGCGTATATGTCTGTAGCTCTAATTTGTACCTCAGGTAGATAGATCTTGATCACTCCCATATTCCTTACTCATTACAAGCTTCTTCCATACAGTTGGTTATCACGCTAAACTTTAAAGTAATTCAATTATGAAAGACGAAGTTGTCAATACTTTATTAAAAGCATAATATTATAACATGAAAGTATTCCCAGATAAATTTGTACGAGCATGAACATGATGACATTGATTGGCAATCCCAAATTCCGATGGCCAACTAAACTCCAGAACTGAGTGTCCGTGACCCAGCATGATATTGGAATTTTTGGAAGTAGATCAGTTTCGCTCAGGACCAGGACACGAGACAATCTTACAACAATGCAGTCTTACAATATCCTCCTGGTTCTTTTATTTCTTCCCTTTGAAATCCATTCCCACAAGCTTCGAAAAAATGGGAAATCCTCTCCCAACGCTGCTGACCTTCCTCTCATCATTGCCCATCGAGGGGATAAGATTCAAATGCCAGAGCATACGATTCCAGCTTACGAGTTTGCAATGGCAGAAGGAGTAGATTTTGTCGAGCCGGATTTAGTCTTAACAAAAGACACTCAATTTGTTTGCTACCACGACTTGACTCTAGCTTCTGGAACGAATGTACGAAGTTTAAAAGAATTTGAACATTTGCGAGTTATCGAGAGGAATATTACGGCGGATGGAGTTGTGAAGACTATAAGGGATGACTGGCTAATCTCAGATTTTACTCTTGCTCAGTTGAAAACTCTAAAGATTATACAAAAGGAGACTGGAATAAGACCAAAGTATTTTGACAACATGTTTTCCATCCCCACATTTGATGAATTTATTCAAGCCGTTCATAAGTTCACGCTGAAAGTGAACATCACGGATAAAAAAGACAAAGTTGTTGGTAAGCTTTTGGTGATATCAAATTCTTATTGAAGGACTGCTGATGCATAAGTTACAACGGTATATAATGCTCATTGTTGCTGTTACAGGGATAATGCCAGAGCTCAAACATCCTAGCTACCACAATGCTATCAATAATCAAATTCCATTCCACATGGAGCAAACTTTCATAAGGAAGCTGGAGTCGTTTGGATACTCTGTGATTAATGCTAGTGAATCAGAGTGCAACTATAATTCAACTAAAATACCATGTAGTTCCGTTATTGTCCAAAGCTTTGAGCCAGCAACTATTCACTACCTTCACAATACGACTGCCTTGAGATTACTTGCCCTTTTTGATATTACTCCCAACTTGCGATACTTAACCTATGGAGGGTTGGCGGAAATGAAAGGTAAAACAGAGTTTGTGGGCTTTTGGAAGGAACTCTTGAACACGGGAACTTTGGCAGAAATTGAGCATAACAAGCTAAGCTATGATGAAAAGGAAATTGAAGAGTTGGGTGGATTTATAGAACCCGAAAAGATTGTTGAGTATGCTAGTGAGTTGGGAATGAAAGTAGGAATTTACACGATTTACAGCTCATGGGAAGAGAGTAGGAGAGGATGTGCAATGGAGTGCACAAATGAAAGTAAGGAGGTTGAGCTAGCGTATTATTTTAAGTTGGGAGTGAAAGCTTTCTTTGTAGAAGGAGTTTGTGAGAGTTTGAGAATTCGTGATGGATATTTTAACAGTGGAGGGAAAAGTAGTGGTATCAGGGTACAAGAAGTTAACACGTTTCTTACAAGCATTCTTGCATTTACTTTTGTGATCATGAAAACATTTGAGTAGATTTTGTTTTGCATTATCTACTCATTTCTTAAGATTTTCTGTACCATTGACCTTTACTCTTCCCCTACCCAAAGTCGTACATGTCATAACGAGACAAATGTATAAATGGATATAATCTTAATGTTACAGAGCATGCAATGCAATGTATGATTCATATGGATAAGCAACATGCATTTTTTGTTTAGTTATCTAATGCATTATTCCGTCATTCTTCTATTTTGGAACAAAGTCATGGGTAGTGTTCTCACCCGTGCCCAATAAGGTATAGTGTGTATAATTTTTAAACCATGTGAGAATAAAGTAAACACAAACTGAACTTGAGGTGATAACCAAAATATTGTTATATTGAACATAAAGATTGCACATGTGCACTCAAATCTATTAAAAGTACACGCTACATTTACCTTTATTACCTGTAACAGATTAATAAATACATGTTCCTGTCACGCACACAACATCATATCATGCAACTATCATTATTGTCATCCCCAGAGCATTCAAAGACCTGAAGTTATTTGGATGAATTAAATTTACTATCAGTTACATGTCACAATAATAATTTTTTTTTTGCATTACTCGCATACATTTTTCAACTTTAGCATATGGCTATACAGCAATTATCCAGAGACGGACGGAGCCACGCTCCCCTCAGATATTCTCACCTTCGTATAAATTAGCTACGGTCCGTTAATAAAACTAAAATATAACTGTACATAAGGCATGGAAAGGCGAAGCAATTGTTGAATGCTGGCAAGTGTCAACTGTTCATACACAGGCATGAAATGTAACCTTCAGAAACTTATTGGCCCGCCTGTTGAGTTGCTGCATTGTTGTAATTTTGCTTTTGTATGTTTTCCAGAGATTTTCCTCTGGTCTCGGGAACAATCACCAAAATATATATTGCTCCTAAAAACGAAAATGTTGAAAATATGAAAAACGTGATGTCTTGTCCAAAAAAATCCACAATGTCATGGAAGAAGCGAGTCGTTAGAAATGCAAGACCCCAATTAAATCCAGAATTGAATGCCGATGCAAATCCTAAACAAAAATGTTTCAATGATATTCAACCAATAATTGTGTGCATAAGCGTAAGTTATAAGATGAAATTTGTAATTTAAGATTGTACCCATAATACAGCTTGGCACAAGCTCACTCATTAAAGTCCAAGACAAAACGGAGGGGCCCCCAGAGTAAGCAGCATTAAGGAGAATAAAGCAAACCAAAGAAATCCAGTTCAGTGCATACTTTGATAACATCTTCTCCAGACTACTATTAAAGTAGCCCATCAATCCTAGGGTCATTAAAGACAAGGACATTATTAAAAACATCACAATTAGCAAAGCCTTTCGTCCCACCCTGTCCACCAGGATAAGCATCGTGGTCACTGAACCAAGTTGGAAAAGGCTGACAATCAAAGAAGACAAGTGGGAATCGAGGAGACCAGCACCACCATTAAAACTGTCAAACTATAATAACAGAGAATAGTTTATGAGTATTTTAGCTTTGGAAGTTAAAGATATCTTTTGATTTCTCTTAACAAGTCTTTATAATTTCTTAAATTTTAGTTTACTATCATCGCAGTATAGAAGGAATACGCATTTCCCATGCAAAGCTGATTAAATGCCATGATGCCTGTAACAACCAGAAGGGGTTTCATGTATTTCCAGTGAGAAAGCCGCTTGTATAAAGACTGCATTTTTTCAGAATTTTCTCCCATTCCATTTTGAAGCTGAGAATGAATATAAAAATGTTTTACATCCAATTAAACGCGCGTGCATGTACAATGAAACGTCAAAATAGTATGTTTCTGAAATACCTCTTCGAGTTCCTGCAACACTTCCGGTAATGGAGCTTTTTTGTCACAACCATGCAGCCAACAAATCGAATCAGTTGCAAATTGCGTTTCCTGATGTTGTAAGTAGAATCGGGGAGACTCAGGCAGTATGAATGTTGCAGCAAACATTAAAAGTGGTACTACCAAGCATATTCCAGCTAATGCTTGGTAGTTGACAAAGTACCCAACAAAGTATCTATGTAGAAAATTGAGAAGACATCATCAACAATCTTTCCAGGTCAGTTTTAGATTAATACATATATATGGATATAGGGACAAGATGAAAATTTACGTGAAGACAATTCCAAGTTTCAACACTACAGAAAAGGTTGATGTCAACATTCCTCTTATGTCTGGCTCAGCAATTTCGCTCAAGTAGACTGGTCCAACTATCATTTGAAAGCCCATGACCACTCCCAACACAAACCGTCCAAACAATAAAAAGAATGTTGGAAAGGTTGAGATTTTAGCTATAACGATGCAAGCCCAACCTACCACTGTGGGAAAGGTTGGTGACGGGAACCGAGATAGAATAAGATGTTTATATGCTTTGTTTAGTTTTATGTATAAGTCATTGAGTAATAGAAAAACCCACTAATGTATGAAATAATGAGAACGTGGGTAAAAGGTATGAAAGATAGCAGAGAGGAACGCAGTTCCACTCACTTCAGTTGAACTTCGGTTGAATGACGATTGTTAGCCTCGTAGAGAAGTTGCTCTAAAAAGCAAAGTAAAAAATATATAACGGATAAAAGTAAAGTAGTTAATAGTCCTTTTGATAGTTAAAATTGTCTTGTAATCATTTAATTGTTGTGTGATCTACGCCGTACTGTTCATACGGTTGTTAAGCATTAAAGGGGATTTACAATAGTTATCGATTGAGTATTTATTTTACAAGATAAGTGCATATCCTTTGGGAGAGTTGTTATCCTATTAGAATCTGGAAACAGTCACCTCATTTTGATTGTGACATATAAGACGTTCGTTATTACGACGGGTAGTTGTAATACAACATTTATTGGCGAGTGTACCAGGATAGCAGCTCCAAAAAAGAAGTTTTAGAAGACATCAAAGGACAAAATGGACCGAGCGAAGAAAGCCAGAGCCCCAATTCGTGCAAGAGTGACGAAATTGTGTAATGAAGTTCAGGCCGAGCTCGAAACGGGAGTGCCCTTCAAACGCCATTTGGAGGCACTGATGGGGAAAATAGAAGCAGCTCAACTCAGACTACAGGAATGGGACCATGAGATGATGAATCGCATGTTGGACGTTGATGCTGATGAATTTGATATTGAAGCAGAAGATGAGGAATGTGAAGCTTATCAAGACAAGATACGCGAGGCACAGCGACTTGTTCGAGAAGCCATTCAACCCAAACCGGATGAAACTGAACCAAGCTCAAAATCAACTGGAGGTCACCAGAAACATGACAATAGGACCTTCAAGTTACCTAAGGTGGAGCTGAGGCAGTTCAACGGAGAATTAAAGGAATGGTTAGGATGGTGGGCTCAATTTAAGAAGATTGATGAAGATAAAACCCTCCATGCGACGGACAAGTTCCAGTATCTTGTACAGTGCATTCCCGATGGATCAAGAGCAGCAGCATTGGTGTCAAGTTATCCAATGTCTGAAGAAAATTATCCTAAAGTGGTAGCTGCTCTTCAGGAAAGATTCGGAAAGAAGGAGCTCCTCCAAGAAGTATACGTAAGGGAGCTACTACACATGGTGACAACAAATGCAGCAAATCCAAGAGAAGGAAACAACTTATCTGTCATGTACGATAAGTTGGAAAGCCATTTGCGTGCATTGTCAAGTTTGGGAATTAGTGGGAGCAACATGTCAGTGTTCTTGCATCCGATGATTGAATCCAGTCTTCCGGAGCACATCCTACTTGCCTTGCAGAGAAGTCCAAACTACGGAAAGGACGGGTCAAAAGAGAATCCACCCAAATCAAAGTATGACTACTTGATGGAATTCATAAGGGCTGAGGTGGAAAATGAAGCAAAGAGGACCCTCGTTTCCAGTTTCGAAGCAGTACACATTGGGGACCAAATCTCTGTACCAGCGCAACGCGGAGGGAAGAAAAATGGAGCAAGAAATGAACCACTAACTCCAACAGCAGCAGGCTTATTCGCAGGATCATCAGGGAACGAAGCCTGTATCTTCTGTGGCATGACAAATCATCAGAGTTCAGACTGTCGGAAAGCCATCAGAATGTCCCTAGATGAAAAAGAAAAAGTAATAAAAGAGAAGAGAGCCTGTTACAATTGTTTCAAGAATGGGCACCCAGCAGCAAGATGCCGTACAAAGGTCAACTGCCTAGTATGTGGAAGGAAACATCAAACCTTGTTATGCAGAAGTACAAATTTCAGCAACAGTGGAAAGCAGCACAAGGATGATGTCAAAACTGAGAATAATGCAGCAGCAATCCTTCCACCACCTCAAGATAACCAAGGACAAGCCCCTCAAGCAACAGGAATTAGCCCCACTTTGACAAATCAAGTACAGAGTCCAGAAGTATTACTTCAAACATTAGTTGTCAGAGTGCAGGGAAGCAAGGGAGTTAAATTGGTCAGGGCGTTGATTGACACAGGATCACAAAGGTCGTACGTGCTGAAGGAAGTTGCTGAAGAAGTAGGACTCATGAAGTTAGGAACAGAGCGTGTAGTTCATCAGTTGTTTGGAGGAACCGAAACGAAGCCTGTAGAACATACACGTTACAAAATACATTTGAGGGAAATGCATGACAAATATGATTGTTATTTTGCTGTTTCCGATGTCACTCAAATCTCCGGCAAAATACAGACAGTACCAAATGGGCCGTGGATGAGTGAAATAAAAGCCAAGAAGATTTGGATCTCCGATTTTGGAAGGGACCCCAGCGAAATTGAAGTTTTGATAGGAGCAGATGTAGCAGGCCGCTTGATGACTGGAAAACGACACGAGCTAAAACTCGGACCAGTGGCTGTTGAAACTCTCCTTGGATGGACCCTTATGGGAAAGTTACCGATGAACCTGAAGAGCAATGTCAACAGTACATTGATGGTGACTAACCTACACGTACAGGATGCGGAGATATCCAAACTTTGGGAACTAGATGCTATTGGAATTGAAGATCCAGGTGAAAAGAAAACAAGAGATGAAATTGAAAAAGCAGCCTTGGATCATTTCGAATCAACAGTAAAGAAAAATGAAGAAGGTCGTTACGAAGTACATTTACCATGGGTGGAGGGACATGCACCGCTTCCAACAAACAGAGCCGTAGCAGAACGTCGTTTGAAGTCCACAACAGAAAGCCTAAAAAGAGATGGGACTATTCAAAAATACGACGAGCTATTCAAATTATGGGAGGAAGCTGGAATGATTGAGGAAGTCCCTCAAAATGAAGTATCTTCGTATGGCCATTACTTGCCACATCGAGCAGTGTATAAAGAAAATAGCGAGACCACTCCTATTCGTCCAGTTTTTGACGCATCAAGTAAAACGAAAGGACAGTGCTCTCTGAATGACTGCCTCGAGAAAGGACCCAACCTAGTTGAGCTTATCCCATCAGTCGTGACAAGATTCAGAATGAAGGAATGCGGAACTGTAGCAGATATCACGAAGGCGTTCCAGCAAATAAGTGTCACTAAAAAGGATAGAGATTTTCTGAGGTTCCTGTGGTGGAAAAATTTAGACTGTGTTGAGATGAAGGTGTATAGGCATTGCCGTGTAGTATTTGGCGTGAACAGCAGTCCATTTATACTTGGAGCCGTACTACAGAACCTATTGAGAAATACACCTACACAGTATCAAGAAGCAGCTGCAATTTTGATGAAGACATTATACGTGGATAATGTAGCTGCTAGTGTTGACAGTAAGGATGCAATAAAATTCAAACAGGAGGCATCCGACCTGCTAAGTACAGGAAGGTTTCAGCTCAGAGGGTGGGAGATAGGACCTTCAACAGAAGAAAAAATAGTGCCATTGCTTGGACTAAGCTGGGAGACAAAAGAAGACAAATTAAGTTGCGATCTCAGTCAAGCGATGAAGAAGTTGGAAGGTCCAGTGACTAAAAGGAAGATTCTCTCACTGGCTCACACAGTATTTGACCCTATTGGCTTCACGACACCATTTACACTCATCCCAAAGATATTACTACAAGAAACATGGAACCTGAAGTTGGGATGGGATAGCGAGTTACCTGAAGAGGTCGTGAAGAAATTCGAAGCTTGGCGAAAACAAATAGTAGAACTGAGTTCGCTTCGGATTCCAAGATGGGTAGCCAATGTTCGTGCAGATTATAGCAAATGGAGTCTTCACACTTTCGTGGATGCCAGCAGCAAGGCGTATGCAGCTTGTGTGTTCCTTCGAATTGAAGGAGAAAAAGAAACTACAGTTCAGTTGCTACAAGCCAAATCACGTGTGGCACCATTGAAGAAGCTGACCATCCCGAGATTAGAGTTACTCTCATGCGTCATCGGAGCTCGTCTTGTCAAATCAGTGGTGGAAGCTCTTGGCATGGAGAGTATTGAAGTTAACTTATGGTCAGACTCCAGCTCATCCCTCTATTGGATAAAAAATGATGGAAATTGGGGTGTTTTTGTACAACGAAGAGTTGAAGAAATACGAAAGCTGACAAAGGCAGACGGTTGGAAGCATGTCCCTGGAGAGCAGAACCCAGCGGATTTCCCATCCCGTGGAGGAACTGTGAAGCAAATTATCTCATCGAAATTTTGGGAAGGACCTGAATGGCTGAAGAATAGAGAAGAACAATGGCCGCAATCAACAGTTACATTTGACCAAGATGAAATAAATTCAGAAAAGAAGAAAACTGTTGTTTCAGCATTGTCACATGGCCAGGTCCAGATTATTGAAGATATTTGCTCCTGTTCAAAGTTTGATGATATGTTAGAGAAGATAGTCCAGCGAAATCCGGATATGGAAATGAACACAGAGAACCGGATCCAAGCTGAAAAAGAATTATGGAAACTCCTACAGCAGTCATCATTCAAAGGAATCAAAGATGAGAAGCTATCCAAGCTAAACATTTATGAAGATAAGGATGGAATTATGCGTTTGAAGACAAGATTATCCCATGGACAGTTCGAAGATGAGTTCAAATTCCCGATAGTGCTACCAAATAAAAGTTCAGTAGTGACAGCACTAATCTTGAAGGAACATGAAGATAACTGCCATGCCGGAACCCAAACGCTCTTGAGTATTCTGCGTGAGAAGTACTGGATCCTAAAAGGCCGCAGAACAATAAGGAATGCTATTAGAAGATGTGAAAACTGTCAAATATTTATGGCAAAGAAGATGGAGTGTGTCACTGCCCCATTACCGAAGGATAGACTTGCTGCTGACATCCCATTTCAAGTGACAGGAGTGGACATGTTCGGACCCCTTTTCTTGAAGGATGGCAGTAAATGTTGGGGAGCACTCTTCACTTGTGCAGTATATAGAGCAGTACATCTTGAGCTGGTCACTTCACTCTCAACGGAAGCATTTAAAAATGCTTTCCGTCGTTTTGTAGCACGTAGAGGGAGGCCAGATATTGTCTACTCCGACAACGGCACCAATTTTGTGGGAATGAACAATCAATTCAGAAGAATTAACTGGAAGAAAATTGAGAAGTTTGGTACATTCCAGAAAATACAATGGAGATTCAACCCTCCGACCGCCGCATGGTGGGGAGGCTTTTGGGAGCGAATGGTGGGAGTAGTAAAGCAGACACTTAGGAAGATACTAGGACGAGCAAGCCTGGACTATGAGGATTTGCAGACAGTACTGTGTGATGTTGAAGGAATAGTAAATAGACGACCACTCACGTACGTGTCTGAGGATCCAGACGACTTGGCTCCACTGTCACCATACTTGTTTCTTACCGGAAACAAAAGTTCTGATGTACCAGAAGCAGATGCTGTGGATGGCAAAAGCCTGAACAAGAGATTAAGGTACATGCAGAGAATTCGAGAGGACCTCCGATCCCGATTCAGGAAGGAATACTTGGGCCAATTGAGGACGAATCGAGTAGCTGAGAAGAATTCGCCCGAGCTGAAGATTGGAGACAAAGTAATCATTGGTCATGATAATCAGAAGCGTTTGAGCTGGCCAATTGGAAAAATTGAAGATTTGATAAGGGGTAAAGATGGACACGTTCGAGTCGTCAAAGTCAAGACTGAGGATGGAATGCTGACTCGACCGGTGCAACGCATCTACCCATTGGAAACGTACGAAGAAGACAAAGCTGAGGAACTTTCACCAGATGAAGAAACCAATATAGGAAGTGAAAGTGATGTTAAAAATATTACCCGTTATGGTAGAAATGTTAAGTTACCCACTAGACTTACCTATTTGTATATTGTTAATTAGTCAATCACTTATTTAGAGAAATTGCATGATTGAAGTGGGAGAATGACGGGAACCGAGATAGAATAAGATGTTTATATGCTTTGTTTAGTTTTATGTATAAGTCATTGAGTAATAGAAAAACCCACTAATGTATGAAATAATGAGAACGTGGGTAAAAGGTATGAAAGATAGCAGAGAGGAACGCAGTTCCACTCACTTCAGTTGAACTTCGGTTGAATGACGATTGTTAGCCTCGTAGAGAAGTTGCTCTAAAAAGCAAAGTAAAAAATATATAACGGATAAAAGTAAAGTAGTTAATAGTCCTTTTGATAGTTAAAATTGTCTTGTAATCATTTAATTGTTGTGTGATCTACGCCGTACTGTTCATACGGTTGTTAAGCATTAAAGGGGATTTACAATAGTTATCGATTGAGTATTTATTTTACAAGATAAGTGCATATCCTTTGGGAGAGTTGTTATCCTATTAGAATCTGGAAACAGTCACCTCATTTTGATTGTGACATATAAGACGTTCGTTATTACGACGGGTAGTTGTAATACAACAGTTGGTATCAACAGGCTAATCTTCCTTCCATGTTTATCAATACAAATGCCAGCCAAAATGGACCCAAACAGTGCTCCGATCTAAAATACATATTAGGTCAGCCAAAGTCAGTTTTTAATTCGCTTGCGCTATAAATGAGGACATGGACATGACTTACCGTTATGATGGATCCAATCCATGACATGTCACTTTTTGTAAGTTCAGGAATGTGTCCACTTTTTTGGAGGGAAGGCAGACCAGGGGAAGACCAACCCAAGACATTTCCAACGCTGAAAGCCCCAAGGGCGACTTAAAAATATTTTTAACTTGGTTAGTTAACTGTAGAAATAAATTCTTGCTTAATTTCAACAATGTTTGCTATACATCTGCATTCGTTACCTGCAGTAGATGCCTTTATTTGGGGTCCTCTTGACTTTCTCAATCTTGAAAAAACAGTTTCTACTGTAGACATGATGACTTTCCTTTCCGGTTCTAAATGTTAGTAATTGAGATATTGATGTTACAGACTGAAGAGAGCAAGAGCAAATATGTCACCTCGCCTCGATTTTTATAGCAAGCACAGTGGATTAAATGCGCATCGCGTTTTCATGCGAGATGTGTCATGGAATGTTACGTTGTAGCAGTTAAAATTAATATGCATTATGAATGGCAAAGTAATTAATTGATGGTTTAAGTGATTTTTCAACCTCTGACTCTGAGATTTTGGTATTTTATAGATACAACCAGCATTGTTTTTTTACTTCCTCAACTCTAACCATTCCGAATCTTTCCATCTTACAAGTTTAACAATCAACAATAACTTTATAATTGATGTGGTATAAACTTGATACTAAGCATACATTAATTAAGCCGTAGCGTATTTTATTGGTCGGTTAACGTGTTGTTTTTTACTGCTACTACATCCCTGTTTTCAACTCCCAAGCGAAACTGAAGAATAACCAGGATGTATGTAGTTACATTAGTAGCTGCCGCAGCAATAAAAGACACTCCAACGTTTGTGACATTACAAGCGGTGATTACTAATGGTTTACGTGATTGGTGTTGGAACTGAGATAGCTGCAATGACAATGAAAAAATCAAAGAGTTAACGGAACATTAACTATGAGTCAATGGGTATAATGGCCTATAGTATGTTGTACCTGGTACTTGGTCTCACTGTCCAGTTGCATGAGAACACTTCTACCAATGACTTGAGATGGTGCTTCAGACTGCAAAAAAGGTTAACAAAAATGGGGCATTTAAAAAAAATGTAGTTTTTAAACTCTACCTTGCCATTGTATTTGTATTTAATATCATAATTATATACCATATTAGTGACAAGCTGTCCTGGAATAAGAATTAAAACCATGCAGAAAAAGCCAAACCAGCCATGAAAACCCCAAATCACATAAAACCTTGCCACATTCATTAACTCATCATCCTGAATAGCTCCCGAATATAGAGCATAGGAATACAAAGAACAAGTTATGGATATAACGGAGGTGATCATTACAGCCAAGATTGAAATGCCAAAGCATTGGCTCATTAGGCGACAGCATTTACTCAGGTCTTCGTAGCACATTCTGAGATTCTCAATTTGCAAGTTAGACTGGAACGCTCCAATCCTTTTAATTTTTATGTCAAGTGCACTGTTCGTCAACGTCGTCTCCAACTGATACTCAATTTCCTCCAAGAAAATGTAAATAATTAGACTCAAAACGGCAAACAGAATGGCCACGCCTTGATGAACAAAGTCAATAAAGCCAAAGAACAATTTTTGCAGCAACAAAAAGAAATTGGAAAATGGACACAATGGTTTTCCAGACACTTGACTGCCCAAAGTGGGGTCTTTATCTAGGGCTTCGTCAAAACAAGCGTGGAATACTAAACTCACAAAAGATGCTGCATGGGCAATGGACATGACCACAGCAGTGAACACTACCACAAAAGAAAACATGCGGAGCGACTTAAGACGCTTCTGAAGCTTATTGTTTGAATTGGTAGGTATTGTTAAAACATTTTGGTCACTGCTTCGCATTAGTGATTCAACCACCACATTTTGAACGACGATGGCGTTAGCACCATGCTTGACTTTGTCTTGATGATGAGCAGGATATTTTCCAAGACGTGTCAACGTCTTCACTAAAAGGGACCAAATATTACCAAGTGATTTTCTGTGAATGAATAAACTCACCAAAATAAGTATATTTTGGCTATATATGCAGAAAGTTTGAACTCCAAAGGTATAAAAGTCGGTTCCTTGAAAGTAAACTTTGAGAATGTTCTTAATGTTCAAGATTACCCAAGTGGAAACCCATGAGAAGGCCACCAAGAGTATGAAATTGATAAAGGTTGGAAAGGTGAACCAACGAGATTCAACGTAGCACGTCGATTTTAATTTTTTGACGGATGCTTTGTTAAATGGGTCGGAGTTAGTATCATCAACAACATTATGTTGCCTCAATTTCTTCAGTAGCAACTTTTCTCTGTGATGACAACTTTCACCCCTATCATCTATTTCATATGGAGAATGCAAGGTTGCTGGAAACACTCCAAAAAGTTGACAATATCGAACCACAGGGGTGATTGCTTCACAAATACAAATTGTGGGTTTATAAAGGCTGTCACTGTTGACCACCTGGCAAGGGCTTGCAAACAATTTTTGAATGTTTTTGACGATTCGTACACCTCGAAATAACGGCATTATTATAAAAAAAATGAATTATTGTTGTAAAGCAGTTCAGCAACAATTCCATATATCAGGATATGGTGAAAGAACAGAACTCCTAAAGTTGGTGAAAGCCTTTGAATAACTAAATTGCTTTGAGACATTTCTGACTTGATGCTAGTATAGACTTCTATTTATCACATCTAGGTTAGTTAGATAGATACATACATGTGATGAGGTTGACTAAAGGATCAGTAGCAGTACAAAATCAATATTTGCTTACATGAAGAATCAACATCAATTTCCTCCTTGGATACTTCATTAAACTAGATAATAACGATAATTGCTACCGGGTTGATGACAATATTGCCAATAAAATGTGATGTGTAAGGCCACTTACGTATCTTTTGCTTTGCTAGCAGAGAGATTTGAAATGAATATATATGCAGCATTCGCGTGTTATGACCTGACGCATTGTCATTTCATTATTCGTTAATAGTCGTTAATATCGCAGTCCGCACCTTATATGATGCTATTGCTGCCACTGTGAATATTGATGCATATCAAATATCAATGCAATTTGTATTAATATTAATGCTGATAGTTAGTTATCTTATAGACAATCCACTCCGTCAAAAAATGGCTTACGTTAATTTTGTCATTTTGTACGTACAGTAAATCAATAAACTGAAGTTAATTTGTTTTAACAACATTTTGTTCAATGACCCTGGATGCTTGTTCTCAACGAAGTTAAGAAGTACTACCAAGCAAACAATATTAACCAAAGACTGTACTAAAAAGACATGATAAATGATATCCCATGATATTATGTAGTATGGATAATCCTAAATCGATTTGACACACGACCATAATAAGATGAAACAGCATATTGTTAAAGGTGATAAGTAACTTCAAAAATTACTCTTTATTTCATTAATCCAATTTCCAAATTATGAAGAGAACAATCAAGAGCAGATAATAAATTATTGAACAGTTGTAGTCATACATTACAGTGCAATAGAGGATCACAAAAAGTTTTTAAAGAATGGATACCATACTAAATCAATATATTGGATCAACAGTTGTACAAACATCAAGTTGATTGAGTAACAAAAAGTAAGATTTTGACCTAGCTTAGCCCGCAACGAGTTTACTAGAAACCTAACCTTAAGCATGTGGCACCATCGTTCCAATGTTCCTAAATATAACAAGAGTTATATTAAAAGTGAACTCATGCTGTTAGTTAAAAATTAGTTATAATAGTATAGTAACATGACATATTATACATGTTCTTCACTCACTCTTTGATGAAAGTAGAAACCTGTAGCATTGCAATAGGCATCTGATTCTGTCGTGCAGCCTCAAACAACTGGAACATGTTCCCCGTGTTGCAAACGGTAATTATCTCTTTGTCCAATTGTTTCAGCATGTCACTCAGTTGGTACTTCTTGGCAGCAACCACCACTTCCTCAATAACGTTCCCAGTTGTGTCACTCAGCCTCCCAGTGTACATCCAGTGTAAAATTGCAATTACGGCCTTAGCACCAAAATCCGAAATCTTTATTAAACCTTTGAAAGACTCTTTTGCGCATTCCTCTTCTATGATGTTTTTCCACACTGGACTTCGTGCTATATCGTTGATGTACATGATTATAACTAACAACGGAAACAATCCAAACGCTTGCAAAGTTGCAAATTCATTAGGTTGTAATTTTAATACCTGCCAAAATAAATTTATGAGCACTTGTCTCAACTCCATCTTTTGTCTCCAGCTTAACATCTGAAAAGGTTTCGGGTTGAGCAAGCATGTCTTTCAAATCTTGGGCAAGAGTCACTTCTGGAGAACTCACTACCATCAGTTCCCCAACTCGATTAGGTGCACCTTGACCGGTGGACTCTATACGAGTGACAGTTATCCCAAAGCGTAAATCTGTACATCCATTATACGAGTATTCTTCACCGTATACACTTCCATTAGTGTTTAGCGTGGCAGTGAAGTAGGGTACAATTCCTGTTCCTACTACTTTCCTTCGACGATCCCCCTCTGACTTTATGGTCACAAGTTTTTCTAAAAAATTTAAAAACAATCAGTTATGTAACATTCAAATATTTATTATAAATCAAGGCCAGTTTAAAATAAACATATCTATTGTCTCAGTAAATAGCTCACCAGACATCAAAACACTTGAAAACTGGAGATCATCTTGGAGCAAATCCAGTTTGACAACAAATTTTAATTTCTCACCCTCGCCCCCACTTAATATAGTGCAACACAAACTCAGTGTTTTGGTTTTATATGAGTAATTATTACTATTAGGAACGGTCACGTTTTCTGTTTCAAAGTAAAAGGAAAAGCGAATTTTGTCCCTTTCATCATCTAGTTCAACAACGCAGGTACTGTCAGCAATCAGTGCCTCGAAGTTGCTGTTGCTGGAAGCATTTTTAAGGTGCCAAGCACCTTTCACAGATTGTCCCCGTGCAACCTTTACAATTGAAAAAAACAAATCGAGATTCAAGATTATAAATCCATAGATAAAGTTAAAAGTACTCGACTTCCTATTAAATATTCCATCTTATGCATAATTGTAAACGTACTGATGATAACTGCATGTCATTAGCATAATCATTTTTTTTTCAATTACCTCATCAGTCCTGAGGTCACAGCTACTAAAATCAGTTTCTGCAGTTGACATTATTACGCTGTTCCGATTGCCGATAAGAATGAGTGAACGGTGGATCTATGCTGGTACCAACTTTAAAATGAAACTGTTGTTAAAATCCAGTTAAAACTATATTCGATAGAACCCAAACAGAGTTGTGACGTGACCAATCCAAAAAAAATGTTTCCATTCACTTCGCTCGTCACTCGTAGGCAGGTGTATTCAGTACACAGTAACAGTTTGAAAAATGATTGCTTCGTTTTAGTCATTGAGGCATTACTACTGCCAAAACGTTTTTGCTAATTAATGTTTTGGTTTTTGTTGTTTGTGCAGATTTTAGTGCTAGGGTTCTTCAATGCAATTTGGTGTAAATAAATGTACCATGTTCATGCATTCAAAACACACTACTCATAAATTATGCATACAATCATATCATACCATATACAATATACGTGTAAGCACTATTTATGTGATTCATATGAATCGTGAAGTGAACGTGTGCATTTAAAAGTACATTATAGTATAAGTATACCCTAGCATTCTATGCCCGTATTGATGCCAGCTTGTGCGTAGCGTATGCATGTATTCTGACAATGAGACTGGCTCTGCTGACTATGAACTTTAAGGAGGTATAGCTGACAATGCTATCAGTAAAGTGCTCAATTTCTTAAAAGTATCTACCATATCCCCACACTACACCCTATTCACCGCGTTTATAAGAAGATCAATTTAATACCAATGATATTTTTACCAGCAAATCATCCTGCGACATGAGCTGAATGCTTGTAGTTTATCGGTAGTTCGCGTTACTTCACTTTTTTCCAGGAGTTTTAATTTATGCAGAAACACGCTACAAGTACACATAGCATAGATAATGCAAAGATAAAAAGCCCTACTAAACTAATTCATCCAAATTTGTGTTCTTGAAATTGCAACTGTTTACCCTACACCAAATCATTACCAATATCTGTAAAAGAGGTGTCACAAGTACCAATTACCATTCGTAATTTTAAGTATCATGATGCCCCATGCATAATTTGCAGGTTACACTGCATAAATTATTGAAATGAAGTTATGCGACATGCCATCAACGTCATCATTCGAATTGAACAAAGATTAAAATAAACATTAGTTTGTTCATCATACATGATTAGATGTTGGGATGAAGATTCTGGATTTATTGGTTCAATTTTTATCAATTCAACTACTTTTTTAAGACTGGAAAATAAAAATAACTCTTTGACGAACCATTCAAAAATGGTTGTTAAACATTTATATATATATACATATCGATTATCCTTCCGTTCTAGTTCTCATCATTGTCATTATTCCTCAAATACCAAATTATATTTGAAATCTAAGTAGAGAGTAGTACTAACGACATTTTGAGCTTTAGCTTTTGTTTTGTATAAAATATTATAACTCTGAAGACTAACATTAGCTCCGTGCGTCATTTACTCCAGCTGGTACTTTTACTTCCAAACCTTCTAGTTCCTTAGTCAGAGTTACTTGACATCCTAATCTCGACCTGGAATCAAAAGAAACACGCGCATGCTTACAAAAAATTCCTGACACTAATTCTATCCAACCACTTTTGTAATAGATAGATGATTGATAGGGAGCAAGTACTTACGTATCTGTTAATCCATAGGCAAGATCCAACATATCAAGCTCCTCATCCGTAACTTTGTCTTTAATTTTATCAAAATCTTCTTGCTTGAAAACCAAATGACATGTTGAGCAAGCTAAGGTTCCTTCACATGCACCTGAGGAAAACAAAGACGAGTCAACATGTCAACAACCCCCACAATTACATAAATAAATATATTATGCATGTATCAAGAAGAAGCAACTTTACCATATCCATCCAAATCAACGTTGTTATTTACGACAACATCCAAAAGATTATCTCCAATCTTCCCTTTTGTCTTAAGCCTAGTTCCATCAGTTGTTATGAATGTGATTTCTACCCTGAAAAACCAAATAGCACTACATTACATATCCATATATCATACAATAATATATAAATAAATTGACATCGAATGAAGAAATTATCCTAAACAGATTGTCATTTTCAGGCAGCTAATATTGGATTAAAAGGTCAAAGTACAAAATAAAAGCATTTTTCATTCGTGCATGGCGTTTGGACTTTTAACGCTTGAAATAAGTAGAAACGATTTATTTTTGTGCAGCATGATAGGTTGTTACATTCCTTTAATCATAAATCATCTCCTCGTCTCATGCATTGCTCAAACGTACCTATTCACCATTGACCATGCATCGTAAATCATATAGAATCAAACCCTATGTGCGTCAACTTTCCTCCACACTCCAGAAAAATAAATCTTCCTTTCGGCTTTTGTAATGTAATCCTTTCCACATCCTACATGCATAATACATGAAGAACTAATACTCTCATAAGTGCGTAAAAGTCTTATCTGATTGGGAAGTAGCTGGACTCTGTATACCTCAATCTCTGTCAAGGTATGACGTACAATTGCATTGAAATTCATAAATTTTCTAACTGAGAAGAGAAACATGCCAAACCTGAAAACGTCCAACGTCACGTCACATCATCAATAGCAATCTCCCTTGAGTTTGTCCAGAAACCGAGAATGACGGAGATAAAGAACTTTATAATGATAAACTTACATTTCTGCGTCCGCGTTTAAAACCGGATGGGTACTGAATGGTCTCGTCCTCAAATTTGAATCTTCTAAGAAATTGCTTGGCCGTCTAGAATCTCCTATAAGCCGGCTATAGCTGTTTTTGTGATTGTTGTAACAATTCGATGATATATCTGAGGAAAGCACCGAAAACTGTCTGATTGTCCCTTGTTTGTTGTTAAATCTATTAGGTTTATGATGGAGCTGTCTACAAATTGGATTAACTATAGGAAGCAATCCCCTTTGAACTCGCATCATGATGGTGGATGGATGATGGGAAACAAATCAATCACTTCACTGCACTGATTAATCACGACTCTGGCAATGACTTTGCAATTTGCATAAATTTTTAGATATAGAGCACCAACTAAATAAAACTAAATAGTAACAGATAAAAAGGCTAAAAACGAAAAAACGCTTTTAACGAAAGTGCTTTTAGCTTCGCTTCTGTCTGCTTATTACTACAGCCAACAGCAGCCAGCAAAAAACAAACACTGGAAACAGATGATTAGAGCTGGAACTGGTGGTGACTGGAAGAGAGAAATGTCCTTATCATGAAACTGACTGAAAGCAAATGACTTTTAGGATTAACTATCCAAAGATTATGTTCAAGTAACAAGTATAAGAAAGGACACATGCTGAAGAAATACATAAGAATTAAATATCCGATCCACATCTAACATTATCACACATGCAGTCTATAGCCCAGCCATTAGCCAGCAGATCAGAATATGATGGAGAGCTGGAAAGGATAATATGATGAAAGTCAATAGTGAGCTCGCCGGTAGGTAAGGTACATTTTTATACATAACGCATAACGCAACAACGTGATGTACATACAAAATCAGCTGCTCAAGAAATATACATAAAATGACTGTATGAATGGTGAATGGGAATATTGCAAATTGCAATGCTATTTTCCCGTGGTGCACATTGCACATGCAATGTTTGTTTATTGATACACGTTCGGATTTAGGTCGTGTCATATACCGGCTTAAATTGTTGTTAAATTAATTAACTGTGTTGACTTTTACAAATTACAAATAATTTTAAAGTTAACATCAGTTTTGTAGGTATGTTTGTAAAGATGTTTCCTCCCGTTAGAAATTTGGTTGGGTGTAGTTTACGATTTAGTATCCAGCAGCAAAGCTTATGCTCTTGTTCTAGTCGGCAAATTTCTTCCGGTTCTTTAAGGAAATTTAGTAGTAGTAATATTAGCAATAATGGAGAAAGTGCCAAGGCCAAGACGGGAGAAGGAGGAGGTGGGGAAAAGGACGTTAATCAAATTTATGAAGACAGCAAGCATGAGATTAAAGGGCTGCCTAGAGTCTTCTCAGGGATTCAACCGACTGGGGAAATTCATTTGGGTAACTATTTCGGTGCGATAAGGCAGTGGGTCAAGTTCCAGGATGAGAAGAAGGCTGGAAAGTATGAGCAGTGCATTTACAGTGTGGTTGATCTTCATGCTATTACGATACCTCAGGTATGTTTTCTAGTGGCAGTAATAAATTAATAATAGTTTTCATTTTTCCTGGGTGGTTTTCTCATTATTGATTATTATTATGATATTTAATTTTTGTATAGGATCGAGATGCACTAGAAAAAAATATATTTCAAGCTGTGGCGACGTTGTTGGCATGTGGTATTGACCCTAATGAATCGATTCTCTTTCTTCAGTCACATGTAAAATTACAATAATCGTATTTATGAAGCCATCGGTTGTTGAAGCATTGAAAATTAATGGCATTTAAATTATCGTAGGTTCCATTGCATCCCCAGTTATCATGGGTCCTTGGCTGCCTCTCAACGATGCCTCAACTGGGACGACTACCTAATTTCAAAGACAAAAGTAAAAGACTGAAGGAAGTTCCTCTGGGATTGTATACTTATCCTGTTCTTCAAGCTGCTGATATACTTCTTTACAAGTAATTTATAAATACGCCAAATTATGTCAATCACTTCTTGCCCTTGACATTTCTGGTAACTAATTTATCAATTATGTATTTGCATTTATTTTTTAGTGCAACGCATGTTCCGGTAGGGGAAGACAACATCCAGCAAATCCAATTTGCACAAGCATTAGCTCAGCGTTTCAATCGGATTCATGGCCGTACATTTAACATTCCAAAAATCATGCTGGAAGATGGAATAGGGTGTAGAGTGCGTAGCTTACGGAAACCGGAGAACAAAATGTCTAAATCCGAGCCTGACGTTAAAAGCCGCATTGGCTTGACAGACTCTCCCGATGAAATCGTCGAGAAAATCAAGAAATCAGTAACAGACTTTACTTCGGAAGTAACCTATGACCCAGAGCAGCGTCCAGGCGTATCCAATTTAATCATGATCCATTCATTATGCTCGGGGCAGAGTGCAGAGGACATTTGCAACTCGGTTCGAGAGTTAGACACTGGCAAGTATAAATTCGTGGTGGCTGAAGCAGTTATTGAGCATCTGACACCAATACGAAGTAAACTGATTCAATTGATGAAGGAGCCAGCTTATCTTTTGGATGTGCTCAAAATCGGAGCGGAAAAGGCAATTGGGTTAAGTGAACCCGTGTGGAATGATGTTTGTTTCAAAGTTGGGATTTCACCCATGCATTCGTGGCTATCTAAATCCAGAAATGATAAGAATGACAAACATGTTCTTGTAGAGCAGCAACCTGGAATAAAGTCTGCGAGTTTGTAAAGTTTATCGCAAAATCGTTTGATTGATTGATTGATGAATTTGGTTTCACTAAATACTCTGGAATCTGAAATCACATTGCAGTATTTTTTTTTGGCCTTCTTTCTTGTATCTTTTTATTGTAGGAAATAACCTATGTAGTTGACGTATCCCCACTTGTCATGTTAATCCTCGTCAATATTTCTGTGAAAAACAAATTTAGCTGCATGTCTATTCATTACTGTTGACTATCAATTTAATTATCTCACATACCGTTGACCGCCATCCGATCCATACCCAGGTATTCATATCGACATTCAAAGCTTATCTTGTGGAGCCTCACATGTATGTAACCTTCAACTGTCGCCAAAGTACAAAATGCGATGCAAAAGTGAAGAAGCTCAGCTGCAGTTCATCATTAATTATTCACCTGGCTAGCTGTATCCAGTTTCATCGTCCAACATGAAAATTTCACTTGGGTTTGCACTAATTGTGACCCTTGGCATCGTTGGGATTGCCTTGGGATTCACTGAAGAAGAAAATGTCCTCATTGATGAGGTTATGGTACATCGGTAAGTTAAAAAAAAATAACCAATTTCATTTTCGTTAATACTTCAGTTCCTGTATGTATAAGGTAAAGGTACAGTACTTTAAAAATTGATTTATGGATTATTAGGAATGAGCTGAGGATTTCTATTGTCAACTCTCTATTCGGAAAAAATCTAACTCCAAAGCCAAAGGCATCTCTAACATGCAACCTGTGTCATACATTATTGCTCATGGTGCTCAACTGGATTCATCAAGGCTTACCAGACTTGGAAATTTCTACAAATGTAAAAAATCTTTGCAAGACATTGGATATTGTACCTGCGAGCATGTGCGATGACGTTGTAGACCAATACTCGGTAAGAAAGAAGGAAAAGATCTTTGCATACCAACATTGAGAAAACTATTTTCAGTTTCATAGAATAAGATTAATACTAATGCTTCATAATTCATTAAAAAATATTCTCAGGCTGAGTTATTTTACATCATTCGGGCGAGGCCTTGGGTCAATCGCAATGACGTCTGTGGCATCCTTCTTGGTGGCTCTGTTGAAGATGATTGTAGAACTGTAAATACCAGCATGATTGACTGGGATGTCAGTGTAGTTGGTCAGAAACCACCGGTCGTTGAACTTCCACTTCTTCCAGAAGACATTCCCACAACCAAGGCTCTCCATATAACTGACATTCATCCAGATCTTCACTACGCTGTTGGTTCACTGGCTGATTGTGGAACCTTTCTATGCTGCCGCCCAACTGAAAATGATGATCCTTCCAACAGCTCCATTTCCGCTGGACCTTGGGGTGACTACAGAGATTGCGATATGCCTTCTTCTGGAGTAGAAGCTATTTTCCGTGACGCCGCCACAAGGCACAGTGACGCAGAATTCATTATCATGACAGGGGACTTGACTCATCATCAGATTTGGAACTACACTGTACAAGATAACCTCGACCACTACAATCTAGTGTTTCGACTGCTTCGCTCAGAGTTTGGAGATAAAATTATCTATCCCGTTGTAGGAAATCACGAACCAGCTCCTTGCAACTTGTTTCCTACGAGGGAAGTGACAGCTGTAGCCCCTCAACACAACATGTCCTGGGTCTATGCCTCAATTGCTGATGAATTCTCTTCCAGTCTTACATCCGAAGCTGAGGCTCTATTCCGCCAAACTGGATACTATACTCTTGTTCACAAGCCAGGTTTTAGGATCATCGCCCTTAATACCAACTTTTGTTATACTTTGAACTTTTGGCTCATTTACAGCACGGTAGATCCTGAAGGTCAGCTTCAGTGGCTAACAGACACTTTGGACACGGCTGAAAAGAACAATGAAGTTGTTTGGATTATTGGACACGTCCCACCAGGAAGTGACGACTGCTGGTACTTTTGGGGTCTAAAGTACTCTGCCATTATCTCCAGATACGAGTCAATTATTCGTGCTCAATTCTATGGACACACACATAACGATGACCTCCGCATTCTGTTCGACATGACTGAAAATCCTCCAAGACCAACTGGGTCCCTTTTCATTAGTACCAGCGTGACACCGTACTCTTATGTCAATCCAGGATACAAAGTATTCTTAGCCGATGGGGCACGAGGACAGAATGCCAGCACTTGGGAGATTGTTGATCACGAAACGTTTATTTATAACGTTACCCAAGCAAATCTTGAAGGAACTCCAACACTCTTCAAGGAGTACAGTGCAAAAGAAGCATTTGGCTTGCAGTCCATTCGGCCAGCAGATCTTTATGACTTGGTGGTGAGGATGACCGTAGATGACAATCTCTTTCAGAAATTTTATCGGTAAATTGCAATGATTTTAATGATTTTTGTTAGTCTTTATGGCTTGATTTTTTAATATTTGCAAATTTCTGTTTAGGTTTTGGCAAATGAGCTATGATGGTGCTGAAGACTGTACAACAAAAGAGTGCAAGCTCGAGTATCTTTGTCGCATCGTTCAAACTGATTATACTACTAAAAATTGTGAGCGGTTGGAAGGGTTTATGAATGGAACTTTGATTGTGCCCAATACGAACAAGGTTTAGATGATACGCTTAAATTCTAACGCTATAATGAATTACATACATATATATGTAAAATATAAGATTTAATATATTTTGTGTTGTATTAGATATCTAAAATTAACATTAAAGTGATTATTACTATATAAGGTGGTGTCATATCCATATCAAATGTCTAAATCATAATTTTTAGTAGAAGAGTTCGTTTGGACTACTGTTTTTTACAGTAGCAATAATGTCAAGTCACGCTACGTTGAATATTAAATGACCGACAGACACACATAAACACATCTTTAAACAATCACATGTGAACATCATGTTTTGCTCTCTTACTGTTACATTATTGGCAGGAGGAACGATTATGCCGGTAGCAGCAAAAGCATAACTTTTTTCATCTTGTCTTATCAGCTCAACTAAAAAGGAAAGATGTTTATCGTGGAAGTCGTAAAAATGGTATGTAGAGGACTTATCTCTCAGATAAAAAGGCATACCTAATGGTACTTAGAACTTAGGAGGTGATAAGCACTTGTACTATTTTACCCTCCTTTCTACACTTTTTTGTGTCTTGCTCAATCTTCGTAGTCACTTGCTTTTTTGAATGATAGAAAATATTCAAAAAATCTGAAATCCCGTAACAAATTGTATTTCATTTTTCATATAACCGAGCTGAATACATAATACAATATGCTGATTGAGCACCATGAATTTATATTCTGAATTTAACTGTTTGTCTGTCCATCTCTTTTCTTTTGCACATGCAATGATGCAACCGTCTAAAATGAATCAATTACATAAGTTGATCAGGTTCTTGGTTTTCACTGGTCAGTTAATGAGTTTTATTTTTCAATCATAATAAATTGCAACCATAATGATATTCATTAATTTTATACCACTGACTATCTGACAATTAACTGAAATCTCATAGACATTTTTTATACCGCGGTCATAATTTATGCCTTCCGCGAGTTAATTACACCCGTTTCAATTAAATATTTTTATGATTATCCTAATTCATTTCCGCTGTGTTTCCCACAATCAATGCGAAATGAGCTTAATGGTACGTCAAAAAAATTATCAGTTTTTCACCTTTTTCGAATTTTTTCACCTTTACACACGGCTACCCAATACCCATTCCGATGAGCGAGTACAAACGCTGCCTTAACCCATCAATTCAATGCTTGCGCTGAGCGTTTCTGACACGGTACTGGTACATTTTTGTTATCTCATCTCATGCTCAACCACAAAGAAACAAGAGCCTGACTACTAAAAGAAAAGTCTGAACAAGGGACTACGAAAAGCTTCTAACTTCATCTTCATTTTGTAGGCTTGTTTTATACCATGTGAAGCGAATCCAACAAGGCTAAAGTTGGCAAAGACTACTATTAAAAGCTACAGTACTCTACCATTTGCAGACGTGCAATATGACTTGCTAATTGCAGCAGCATGAAACATCCCTAATTTTTGCTCTTGTTATGAACCATCATCATCATCATCGTCTTTTAAAAAATCAAATTTCATTTCTTTCATTCCGCTTCTGCAGGTCTTTGTACCTACTGCATATTAATTCACTCTCAAGAAAGATAATAGATGATCAAATATCATTTATGCCAAAAATCCATTAAATGTGGGTTGCTTCCTCTACAGAAAAAAATAATATAATGTTTAATGTGAAACATAAAACTTTTTATCAAAAGGGAATAGCCCCGTAAGCAAATGATTTTGTTGCATGATGGCCAAAACTGATGTGATATGCCGTGGTGGTGGTGATGTGAGATGATGATGAGATCACCAAAACACGAGGCTTGTGAAGCTTTATGAAAAAGTTATCAATACTAAAATTGATTGTTTTCTGATAATTTCAGTCTTTTTTCGGGGGAAAGATTGGATTAACATGTTTTGAAAACCAGAGGAAAAAATTCAGAAATTAGGGCATTAAACCAAGAACAGAACGCGAACGTGATCTCATCATGCTGATGTAGTTTTTGGAGAGGAATAAAAAGTATTTTGGTTGAGTAATCTAAAAGAGTAGCCTGTAGCTAACTTTTAACTTTTGTTTCTAGATTTTTGGCAAGTTTACGTCTGCCCACCACACCAACATTCATTTTTGATGTCAGTGTCAGTAAGTTAGTTGAGCTGAGATTCTGATTGTTGGATTAAGTTTTTGTGTTTTAGAGTGGGGCTTATCATCATGAATGACTCATGTATTGTATCTTGATTTGATTTTGTGTTATGTGATACATCCGTTAAAGAACTGACTTGACTTATTTATCCGCTAGCCCCAAAAATAGAATTTGATTGGACTCCTTGTCATTTTTTTTGGCGTATCTGACATCTCTTTCTGGTTTATTGCATTTTCATGCATTTTTAGTAGCGTAACAATATTAAAAAGATTCTAACGCATTGTTGCATAATAATCTAATACGTAGACGCGGAGAAGGACTTACTATTTGAGACTCTTTCATTTTAGAGCAGACTTAGACCTTGAGGTGCAAGTCATATACTTGTGTAAACCCAGTTTAGGCTTCTGAAAAAGTCTCAAGTTACCCTCAAAAGTATTATTGTTAAGTGCAGTATTAATATTTTTAATATAATAGTTAGTTACATTTTTTTAACTTTTTTTACCCTCTGCCATAATAGTCGATGAGCCATGCGATTATATAATTAGATAGTAAATAAGTACCTAATCATTTAATTGTTTTTTGTGTGTTGTCAGCCTTGTTTGTTTATTGCATGTTTAATCAAGCAATATATATATATATATAAGAAGTGAGTTGAAGTTGATGAAGAGATTGTGAAGTTTGTGCTTGTGCCCAATATTTTATTCAAGATTGTGTAACTATCAAAGTATGCGTGCTTATCAATTATTAGGTATGAATAATAATTATTTATGCATGCTTGCATGTCGTGTGTTTTGTGTTTGTTGTGCCGTTACACTTTTAGTTGTTAAAAGGTAATAGGCATGATAAGGTAAATAAAGAAAATAAGTGATTTCTTTAGCCCTTCAAAATCTACGTCTACTTATATGGGAGCTAATACCCACGCTTTTCCGGATAAAAACGTGTACATGTCATTAGTTTCCATCTCTCATGCCATTTATTTTCTTGGGAGATACATATTCTTTTAGAATTAAATCAAAATGTGGATTGATATGTGTGAAGCGATGGAATCTAAGACAGTGATCTGTTCGAATTTGATAATACTAATATAAGATTTACTATGAAAATTATATGGAAATGGGCCGTGCGTTAGTCTTTTTATCTAAACTAATAATTGTGAGGTAAAGTTGCGCAAAGTATTGACTGATTTCCCTGGAAGTTTAAAAAAAGTGATTGTGAATGATTTGTGAAATAGTTAGAAATATACTCATGTATATTCCATGCCAAATAGTGGATAGCAGCTTGGAATCCGAAGCGAGTACAGGCTACTTCCACAACTCTTGTTGTCATCCTTGCTCTCGGCATCATCATGCTTCTGAGCAACGGAGAGCGTCCCCAGTAAGTAAATATATCAATACAACTGCAAAATCCTAATAATATAATCATGACGTAATTATAAAGTTGAATGTTCTTCCGTTTTTTTAGTCCAACAGACGCAGCAGCCAATCTGTTGAAATTGAAGATCCAGAGCATGCATTTTCCCGTCACAGAGCTGCAGTCATAGCAGGCCATCGCTTTTTATCAAACTGGGATTTGCAAAACATTGCTCCACCATTGCCTCAACTTGGCCCTCCACCACTACCTCCTCGAAGGCTGTCCTCATTCTTTCCACCTATGGAACCAATGCTTCCACCAGGTCAACCACCACCGTCTAGAAAAGGTAGTGGAGATATTAGGGGGCAAAATGAGAATCGTTCTAATTCTACACCACCACCACCACCACCTTCCAAACGAAAGGATTCTTCTCAAAAGGCGCTACCTCCACTTCCGTCCATGGTCGCACCCTCACCAGCCACACCAAGTCAACAAGCTTTGCAAACGCCACGTCCTTCCACAACCAGCATAGCATGTCCTTACCTGAGTCCTATTGACGTTGTAAGCTCTTAACTATTTGCATCACCATTACTTACTATATGCTAATCAATTATTCAAACACCCTCTTATAACCCTACAATTTCTTTTTTTTTTTACAAAGGCGGCTACTAGCTGGGAATGGGACTTTGGGGACACTGAAACGCTCAGAACGCAAAATCCTTGGGGTTCAAGCTCTTCCGGTCATGAGTCAGGAGCTACAGATCGAGTCCATATGTGGGGTAGTCCTCCGGTTTTTAAGAAGGGGTTGTTGATGCAACAACGAGAAAAGATGTGGAGTCGGTGGAAGGAGCGCTACTTCATTCTAACTAGGGATTACCTTCATTGTTTTCGACGACTCAGGAATGTTTACAGATTACAAATTACGTTATCTGCAATGGGACAATTCATTTACAAAGTAATCAAAATTATTTTATAAATCTCTTTCAACCTCATGTAATTCATGCCTTTTTTTAATTACTGTAATTAAACTTGTAAAAATAGTTGAGACTAGCAAATGTGGAGGAAATAAGATGGGAAGCTCGTCGAAACGGAAACGGCTCCAGGATTGCGCTCACCATTACTCACGAGCCAAGAATACTACTTCGCACAAGTGACGACAACACAGAAGCCTTACACCATTGGTATTCTCTTCTCCAAGAGTGCATTTGCATGAGCAAGATCAGACGACAAGCAATACGTTTATTCAACTCTAGTTCAGAAGAAGACACATCATCATCTCCACATACAAATCGCTCAACAGTAGAGTATCCTAATGATGGGAGTAACAATAGTCAGAGTACCTATACCGTGGCCACTTCAGCCACGTCAGGTTCCAGCCAAACAGATATTCTTGAAATATATAGGAAAGTTGGCTCTCTCAATCGACAAGCACAAAAGAACCCCACTTCCCACTTCAACAAACCTGCACGACTAAGCAGTACGACATGTGGCTTCTACCTCTCCGAACGACCTCCACAACCTCATCCTTCTCTCGTTGAGCTGCCACAGCGTGCTCAAACCCAACTAGCAAGGATATTTCCCATGCCTGTCATGCCTGAGACTGAAAGTGATGACATGGAAGATGAAATCCATGACATTTTGGAGGGACTACCAAAGCGTTGTGAGAATCCTACAAGGGAAATGGAAGAGTCATCCAGTCAAGGCACAGCCACTGCCTCCAAACGTGGAAATTGTACGACGGAAGAGGAGAGTACCTACGGGAATGGGAGATCACCACCTACAGTTGAAGAAGTTGAGCTGCACCCACCACCACGATGTGAATCCAGAGTTACCTTGAGGGACTTTGTGAAAACGCCTTGGAGGTCTAGTTCAGCTTGTGTAATGATGATGAGGCAGGAGCCACCAACTTCCTCATCTGCGTCACCCAATGCGATGATACTGAGAGAACTGAGAGAGTCTAATCTAGAAAATAGTTCGAGATTAAGTGCATTTCCTGTGCCGAGTCGGAGACCGGCTATTCCTACTCAGCAGAGACCAATGTCATCCTTCTCAAGACCACCACCACATGGTGTATTTGGTGGACGGAAGGTACTACCAACGCCTTGGATGAAGAATCCAACCTTACAAATTGGAAAGGGGGCCGCATTCGCAAGGTCAAATGTTATCATGTGCCCGTCGAAACTCTCCGAAGATGTTACTTTTCTGAGGAGAGTTTAGATGTGCAAGATATAGCAATGTTACATTTTCATTCATAATTTTTATTATGGTGGTACTAGTCGTAAATAAAACTGGAGCTTGTTTGAGACACAATTATTTCACTGCGTAAGTTAGCCGGGTTTATAATTATGGAAAGTGGGTGGCATATTTTGTATTTCTTTGAGTTTTAACAATTGTTTTTTTTATTTTGAATGCAATTACATCTAAATTTTGTAGCAATTAATTAGGAAAAATCGGTGGTGCGGGCATATCTGATCGGTGGGTTTGTAAATAAGCCAGTTTGCAAGTCCTTGTCCGTCCAAAAAATGGCAATTATCACTTAGCCCCAATAGTATCCATATCCTTGAAAAAGAAATTGCATTATTGATTGAGTTTACATTACATTATTTCTTAAACACTTTATGATTACTTTGTATGAGGAACTGAGTCGTGTAACTAATATTGGCATACCATAAGAAGGGTAGTATCCTCCATAATACCCATACCCGTAATAACGAGCATCCCGGGTAGCAGATTGAGCTGGTACTGCTGGTGGTGACATTGGCATGGGCATATGTGTATTATTTGATGCTGATGGCGTAGGGACGTGTGTACTATTTGCTACTGATGGCATCTTGTCCTTATCTTCCTTACTCTTTTCAACTGTTGCTGCAAAGGTCAGGCCAACAATGACGAAGAAAACTAAAGTCTGTACCAGAATGTCAACAATTTCAAATGTATTAGTTTTCACTTTCTAAATCGTTTAGACACCCGAAAATACTGTTATCGTATGAGTTTACTTACAGCGAAAACCTTCATGACTTAAAAATTTTCGGTGGACGTTACGTAACGGATGTGTAAAACTTAGAAGAATGGAGTGGGATGAAAATTAGGGAGAAGATGATGTGTACTGAAAAACTCACTCTTGCGGATCATATTTATATACAGAACTCGGGTAGGAATCATCATCGTTATCATTAATTATAAGTTTTTACCTACTACATAAGCCACTAATACCGGTACTGCTCGGCATGGCTAAAGCATAAACCAATCCATAACCAATAGTGCATAAACCATTAGCTTATCAAAATTGCTACATGCAGTCCATTTGCTGTTGGTAATTTTCCTTAATGGTTCACACGTCACCAAAAAGGTTGAACATCGAGCATAATTTATGGTGATCATGAACATGAATGGCATTTTCCATTTCCAGTAAAACTACCTCAACTCAAAGTAGCTAAGCTCAACATAACGGTTGTGCAAGGAAGAGTTTGCGTTTGGGTGTTGACACTGACATTGACCACTGTAGTATTTAGCGCAAGCCCTTCTATCGCTGAGAAATATAACCACAACTGGATTAGTCTTGGAAAAATTGGTAAATCATTTGCCTATAATTTTGTTTCTTCCATTGTCCACTCTCATGTCAAAGTTGGTGCAAGTTGCTTGCGCATTGTGTGTTATTTTTCCGTATAATTTATGCTTACATTTATTTACAAAATTTCCAGTCATTCAATTAAAACGACGCATCAACTAATGCAATCAAATGGAAAATCCCTATAATTGAAGAAATGTTGATTCTGATTAAAAACTAGTGCTGTAAGTCAAAGCTCTAGAAGTGGTATATATATGCATTTTTAGATTGAAATATAAACTTGTGAAGCATGGAATATCGATTATTGTATAATAGTATGCAAAGTCCGCAAACTTTTAGATCAATACCCACAGAAAAAGCTTGAAGCTTAAATATTATTTGTTCATACCTACCTGAACTGAAATGTACTATAAAAAATGCTGCGATAAAGTCTCAGAGGCAGAGAGCTTTAAGCCACCATTTCAAAACATGTTGCATAATATATTTTATAATCGCCTGACTGCAATTACTGTGAATCAAATTGTTAAGGAATTACATGCGAGACTATATAACAAGCAGACTTCTATATGTACATGTTCGTTCGCACATCCAAATCCAACATCATTATCAACCAACATGTGACATGGCTGACAAAAAACAATGAATTACTAATTGTTTAGTAGTTCTTGAGAATTGAACAGTGGAAAAATCAAGTGTTTACGAGAATCTTAACTGATTCGTGTGGTACGGTAGAAACGGTAAACTTGCTTTTGCTTGCGTATTCAGTATTCTGAATTTCACGCAAGAATGAACAATGTCCACTTAAAATCTTTAATATTTGTAAGTGCAGTTATGCACATCTACATCATTCAGTTTTTATAATACAATCGCAATCAAAGCATTATTACGCGAGCGACCTAACGAAAGTCATATATATTTGTGTTATGCCACATTTATTGTTGCCACAATATACGTACAGTGAACAAGTTTTTTTTACTTCAACATATATTATCTGTGTATCTGCAGCCGTGTTTAATTACACTTGTTCATGCGTACTCACACGAACATTTGAACTTAGATTCTTCTCATATTGATTCACCTACGATCTACAATATTAAAAAATGATAGAATTATGGAAAAATATTATACTACTCGTCAATGTTAGCATGTAGCAAATGAAGACAGCATGTATTTCATATTTTGCTAGCTCAGCTTATCATTTTACATTGAATTTATATCCGTTATATAGTTCTCTAGTCCTTGAAGAATCCTCCCCATTCTTGACATGTGGGGGTCTTAAAAGACTAAACACCAAATCATAATCATAATCATCATCAGGAGCAAAACAGGTAAAGGTAAAAAATATGCATATATATTTTCCTCAAATTTGAGTAGACATCGACAATCAACATCGCGTGGCTTTAAGTGTTGCTTGCCTTTTGCTATAAACATATACATAAAATTGATCGCCATTATACTGACAACTGAGTGAGAGCCATATACCATCATCCATCCATCCTTTAAGCAATCACCACACCACCACACATCACCTTCATTGTTATTACGAAATCATAGGTATTCGTTAAGGACGAACAATGCGAAAAAAAAATAATCCATAATCCATACCTGCATGAGCTGCTATATGCTAGCTACCACATAACATTTAAAGGCTTTTTTGGTGATGGGTTATAAACTATTTAAATTCCCATCATGCATATCCACTCATGGCTTGCTACAACAATAATACCTATGAAAAAAAGTAAACGTGCAGATTATTGTATTCTGTTTTTTTGCTATATATGCTCCAATTTAGGTTAGATACCTATGCCAAAACTGACCTTTACATTTGACTTTTCCCAACCATTATAATATAGTAATCAAACTTTGTGTCATGGCATGCGGCAAAACCTATACTTCTTATACTTTATAAAACTTTACTTTTATGCTGAATATGATGATGACATGTTATAAAGGCCAAATAACTATAGTTGATAGTATTGATCCAATCAAGTAGCAAAACTCTCTCAAATACAATACATACATATAGACTCCAAAATAAGCGACTAGCTCTCACAACCAGTCACTTGTAGGGCAAATAATAATACTATGCTTTTTCTCTGCTGGTCTAGATTGACTTTTGTTGTAGTCACCTCTTTCGTGTGCAAAACATTGAAGAGTGAACATAAAAGTTTTGTTGCTGCTGCTGCTCTTCTCTATTGCCGACTCTGTGTGCTACGATACTACGATCGATGGTCACAAAAACCAGTTGACTTTTTTTTATTTTTTGGTTGATTTTTTTTACATTTGAATACATATAGTTGAATTGAAATAAATATTGAATTATGCATATACATTTTTTTGTAGAAACTTGTACCTTTTCACAACGCAGAATGAGTGACATTTGGTGTTTGCGTGTTTGAAGGCAGCAGCATATATACATATATATTTATTATGTGTAACGAGAATTTTAATCGGATTATTAGAAAATTTAAATCTCACTAAACTAATCAAGAGTGGCAGGGCAGAGTCAGAGTTAAATGAGAGATGGAAGAAATCAGTGGAACAATAAGTGGTGAGCGTGTGATGATGGAAGAGTCTGAAGAAGAGACCCGAAGACAAAGTCAATCCTCAACTAAAACTGTCAGTATTACTGATTCAACGGAAGAAGATGAGCAGATAGCGACAATAGACATTGATATCAGCACTGAAGATGGGGGCAGTGAGCGAGCCAGTACCAGTACCAGCAGAAGCATTTATGAAGGAGAAAGTATTGAATGGACAAAGAGATTCCACAGTATTATTGATGAAGCACCTCTAGTTCAGTCAACAGTGATTACAAATGCCCAATATCAAGCAGATTCATATTATAATGTAGAAAAGGCGGAGGAGTGTGAGTGGCTTGATAATGCGTTGCTTATGGAAGGGCAGAAATTTGTGAGAAGGCACTTTTTTGCTGTGCTCTTAGCTCACCTCATCGGCGCGGCGTATTTGCTGACAGTGCGCCCCATTCAGTCTCTCCTTCTTCGAACGAGTGCCCTCCACAGGAAGGAGAACACGTTGCGAAGATATCTAAAGTTGATAACATTCCTCAAACGCTTTTATGAGTCTCCCAACATTGCATCAACTATAATAGAAAATGATAGCAAAAAATCTGCTGCAGGGGCGGATGCCGACTGTCACAGCGAAATATCATTCATTCGTAATTTGCAAATAAAGTCTGCAAGAAATTTCAAAATCTACGTGCCCCCACCCTGGGAAGATTTAAAGCTGTCAATAGAGGAACAAAAAATATATCATGCAGTCCAAGAGGACACAAAACAACTGACGGATATCTGCTCTAGCTCCAAGGACATGCCGAAAATCTTCTTCACTGTGAACCCTGACGTCCCCATCAGTCAATATGATTTGGTCATCATTCAATTTGCAATGTTTGGTCTCATCGCGCAGTTCCCTAGAGTCTTTGGCATCTACGAGAAATGTGGCCGTGATGGGAATTGCAGAGGGATCGACGGCTTCATTCATATGTGGGCTGTGCTTGGCCGAATCTTTGGAATTGAAGACAAATTCAATTTGTGCATTTCAAGAAATTTTGATCCAGAAACAAATCGTCTCATTTTCAAACAAGTTCTTCTCCTCAGTTTGAAGACCATTAATGAGAGTGCCATACGACTTTGGAGAGCAATGACGGCCGGCTCTTCAAGGTACTTTTTTTTCTTTAGGACAAAAGCCATGATGTTTTTCATGTGCAAAGATATTGCTCAGCTAGAAAATTGTAAGCACTTGCGAATAATAATGAAGCCAATGGAGACGTTTTGCTATTACTTTTACAAGTTCCTCATCGATTGGCTGTTGTGGGTGCCGCCGTTTAGGATGGCATTGAACTCCTCACTTAGACTGTGTATACTAGTGTGTCAATACTTTATGAGGCGATCAAAGAAATTGGAAACCCAGTGGGGAGACAATTTTAGCGTTTGCGTTATCGATCCGAAAGTATAGAGAAGGTCAAAGCGAGGCTGTTTGCTGGAGAACATATTATATACCTTGATGTGATATAAAAGTACCTTACACAAACAAAACGTGCTCATGTCCACTTTCTTTTTTGTCATTTCAACAATTTCAAGTTAATAGTAAAAACGAATACTAATATTAATATTACAAATACCGAAACTCTTGTCCTTGTATTTATATGGCATTATTTGCATTTTTATGTGCGTCATCATCAGCCATCAATTTCCCCTTTTTTTTGGATTCATCAATAATTTTCAATTCCTAATTTTATAGCCAATAACATCATTATTGTTGACACAGGGAGGGTGAGCCAGAAGGAATGCAAATCAATTAAATTATAATTACGGTCTTTAGGTGAATGAACAAAGTTAATGAATTTGGGGCAAAATGGGATGTTTCTTTAGAACTGCCACGTTCAACATAAAACAACCGAGTTTGATTTATTTTAATCTACAATTTTGTTCAATGATTATATTATGACAAATCTTTGGCATTCAACGATCATAAATTCATTTAGGCATAAGATTTCTGTCAATCTACCTACGTTAAAGAACCATGACAGGAGAGTAGAATAGATAAAGATATTATGGTTGTGGTAGTGGTAATCCATTGATCATATAAAGAACTGACAGCTCCAGACGATTTAGGGGTACTCTCAACGAGAGAAATAGCTGAGAGATCATTGTTGCATAAATCCGTGTTACATGCACAGACCTTGCCATCCAAGGTTTCAAGGAGTACTGGTAGGAGCAGTGCTCCTTCTCCTGGAAAACCTTTCAAGGCTTCTCGAAGTGTCCCTTCTATCAATTCCTTGCATGGCTTTCGAACATTCTGAATGGGATAGCATTTGTTATCAGTATCGCCCATACAACTGGCTTTTGCGGCTGAAAAACAGCCTCTAGTAATAGGAAGGCTCCTTCCTATCAGAAGAGGGTTATCTGACTTAAATTCCATTCCCATACATATAGTCTCAGTAGCGGCACAGTCTTCTTTAGCATCATCACTACATTTTGGGTCTGTACACTTGGAGCATTTCAAACCTTTAAAAAAACAGAGTACATTTATCATACTGTTGTTGTTGACTGTCACCAACATTATTATTTTGCTTGTAAAAGGACATCAACAGCTAATAACACAGTAAAGTATATGTAGCCTCGAGAATTCTTTACTTGCCTTGTGTAAGCTGAGGAAATAAGCTCCCTGCAACAAGAAGCAAGGTAACAATGTGGAGGGTCAACGGAGCACCCCGAGGACATTTATTCAGGTACATCTGCATTGCGGTATAAGGTTTACAAGGACTGACACTGACTTGGACAGAAATCATAGAGAGCACACGGGCTCTCCTGTCACCTAATGATTTTTAGATGTAATGCAATACGCACATTTTACTGTACCACTCTGATAATGTAAATAGATTGTGGCTCAATCATTGTGCCTTTTGTGCCCATGGCTTTTCAAGTAACTACGAGGAACATCATGACAAGTGGTGGTGACTAACCGACCGACCCTGTCCTTGCTTTGGTTCAAGGGACTCAACAAAGTTCTTTTTTCCTTTATATGCTCGTAGTTGCTGTATTGAAATCGTTCATATTGTTAGTTCATGGACAAGGAGCCATAATAATACCATAACATAATGCCAACCCAAGATAAAATATAGAAAAAATCATAAAGTCCCTAACATAGTAAACCAAAGCAGACTCTGTGATTTTCTTGTGTCACTACAGAACATATCGGATAGGATTTCGGCCGTATATAGGTATATAACGGAGTTTCTGAGTTTTGGAACACCTCCCCTCCCCATCAATTCTAAACAAGAAGCCGTGATACCGATAAAGGCACTCAAATTCATGTCATGCATTATTACTACATGCATGCTACAGTTGGCCATCAGGTTAAAATTGTTGTATGCATATTTCAACCACAAAAATATCCGATGGGACTTAGATGATCCTTATAGGCATAACACGCGTACGTATAAAGTACACCAAAAAGAGATGCATACGTAAAGCATATATACATAACATTTTATGTTCAAGAACAGAAAGGAGTAATATATATGCAGGACACGCTATATGTGCACAACAACAAAACACGATTTTGGTCGTCAAAAAACGAGGACGTAGAAGAAAGAGAGGATTTAGCTCAATTATTTAGTTACTTACTTAATGTCATCATCATTGATTATAACTGACAATCAACGGTAAGTTTTGGATTTATTATTCAACTGTACAGATTTGTGTTTGTTAAGAATAAGCAAGTTGAAAGTAATATTTGATATTTCATCAGCATCAATCAGCAGCTTAAAATAATTTTCTGTCGTTGTTTGTCTTGTGATATTTCAGGAGGTGGTGTAAATTTCGAATACGAACAGTCAAAGTTTTCACCGGATTTTACAACAATGTCAAGGTCAAGAAGAATGTCGAAAAAGAAGAAGACGAATTCCCAACCAGTAATAGTGAGTCAGGAACAAGGACACTGGGACGAACTTCCACTTGAGGTATAACAGAAGTTTTGAATCAGTTAGATATGATGTACTTCTTCTGGTGTATGTCTTCAATTTTAATTTCATCTGTTACCTTTTGTTTATGTTATTAAAGTAAAGTATCAATTTTGCACTCATATTGTGATTGCAGGTGGTGGAAATGTTTTTAGGCTATGTGAGCAACAACAACCAATTACTTTCTTTGCGGTTGGTGAGCAAAGTTTGGAACGATGCTGCCTCTTCAGTGATGCAACGTCGCTCTCATGCTATCGTCACAAAATGGGATTCGAATGACTCGTCCGAAATATTTCCTACGTTGACGATTTTGGAAAAACATGGATTAAGCCTGGCATTCTACCCTCGAGGGACAACCCCTTTACCAAGAGGATACAATCCATTTGTTACAAAGTCGCTTGTTCTGTCAACCTCGGGTTCGGACGGTAACGGAAGAACTTTCCAGAACACCAAGGAGAAAAAGAGGATTAGCATTTACTATCTTTTACAACGAAACGGTGATTGCTTGACATCATTACAAATTTTTGGAGCCAAGATTGATCCTATGGAGCTCTATAAACTTCTACAACAGGTGCCTAATCTTAAGGCCCTTAAACTTGGTAAACTAAGATTTGAAGGGGAAGGAGAAAAAACGGGAGTTTCTCTTCCTTTGGTGTCTACTTCCAACTTTTTGAATTTTCTGACTCATGTTTTCCTTCGAATTTATTCACCCACAGTTAACCAGTGGTTGTTGAATTTATTCGGGCCTCAACTGGTCAATCTTGATTTTGTTCACACCGAGGGTATTTTGCCTTTTAACCAGACGAATTATACGACCACAACAAGCAAGGGTTCGAAACCTTTTCAGAACTTGAAAAATCTGAAGATCATTGCCCCAAACCGTGACTTTGTTTTGAATACTGGAGTGCATTTTTCATGGCCTTTGGAACGCCTTCTTATAGACTTTATGTGGTCTAGTGACCTTTCGGTTGATGACTTTATTCAGTTAATTACCAGGTTCGCCACTTCTCTAACAGATCTCCGTTTCAATTGTGGAAGCATACGAGATGTTGCTGCATCTTCTAAACTCTCTAAGCTAGTCACATTCCCAAGACTCTCAAGATTTGATTTTAATGTGATTGATTTAGAAAGGTTTGAGTTGGTAAAAAGGCACATGCTTCCTCGTTTTACGAAGCTGGAGACGTTGGGGTTAAGTGGATTTGACCATCGTTTATTTAAAGACCAGGCTAGTCGGGGAGTGTTTCAGAGATGTAATAATTGGGAATATGATTTTTTTGAAAGAGAAGGGCTTTGGAACCTGTGTCCTAATCTAAAAGCCATTGAGGTTAATGGAGGTTGTGTAATTGAGGGTTTAAATGTCTTTACCAGGCAATTAAGAGACGGCATGATTTAAAAAAGAGCATCCAGTACACTGTAAAAATTGAAGTAGGCGGAGAATGAGTACGTTAAATGTGCAATCGTTTTATTATAGTGGTTGATGTTAGTATTAGCAAGTTATATATATGATAAGTATTTTATGTTATATTATATGGTATTAGTACTACTTTATATGTAATTTATTATCAAATTATTAGTTTGGTATACTTTTTAATTTTGTAATAAAAGATAAATTATGAAACGCGAATATCAAGCAAAAACATATTAAATTTCACTTGCACCAATAGAAATATTTATATTATCAGTATAAATCGTATTTTCCGATCATGAGAAAAAGTCGAACCACACTATGACTGGAACTTTTTATTACTGATGCTCTTACTTAGTAGTAATTTTTTTGTAAATATTATATATATATGAGTAGAACCACTAAGCTAGTTAGTGGTTCTAAGGTAGTTAGTGGTTCTACTTATATATGTAGAGTTATATACGACAATAAGCGCACATAACAATTAATTTGCAATAACACCAATTGTGGTCAATGTCCATGCATAGAGCTTGCATTTATGTATCTAATAGCTTGTAATAGAAATGGAAAATGCCATGCGCCTTCTCATACCTTATGCAATTTGCTGACGTGAATAACTCATTAAGGAAAACTACCAAGCTCAAATATGTTGAATGTAGTAGTTTTGATAAATTATGCAATTTGTTTGGATGATTTGTATGGCTGTTTTTTAGCCGGCATACAACAAAACGACATAAGTGTATGTTTACAGAATTTTTAAAATTTTCATACCTATATAATACGGATTCTAAACAAGTAGTTTTCATTAAGAACTCGGGTAGTCAAACAGGTACAAACAAAATTAAGAATCATTGTAAACCTTTTGAATTTTCTGATTCGATTTTCATCCTTTGACCATGAAGACTTTCATTGTAAGTTTTGTAAAACCTAGTCGTTTTTTTTTAATTCTGGAAAACGTTCCGATTACAAATTTTGGAGTTCTCTGACTGATTCTTGTTTTAGGTTTTAGTTTTCCTTTTCATTGTTGGCGTAGCCTGTGCTACCATGTTTGAGGATGAGATGGAAGACAATAGAATGGCTTCAAGGAATGCTGACCTACCACTGGGACCAGAAGAAGGAGGTTCAAACATGCGAGAAGCTCGTCACTGGGGCTGGGGCAGGAGGAGAGGGTATTATGGCCGTAAGACCTATAGAAAGACTTTTATCTTAATTACCAAGAAGTTGCACATGCTATAATCAACTTTTCATTTTAGGCTATTGGGGCTAAATCAGGATCATTAGCAAGACAGACACGGCAACATCCGCACCCACCGAATGGATTAGAATCGTTAATGTTTTTGTTGTTTTTACATTTGATCTTTCCTTTAATCACAATATTTCATTCAATTTAATGTTTTTGCTACCCTAATCAAATAAATTTTACAGATAAATTTACAAACTCAACTTCTGTTTCTGAGCTCACAAGCCACATTTATTGAATCATAACAATAATTTTAAACATCATCTGCTTAACATATTCGTTCTTATCGTTAGTAAGCAACTGATAATAATAATTATTTATTCTGAGCTTTATTTGGGAGGAAAGTATCGAAGTGGATAGTTCTTTTTCTGCTCTTTTCGTTCTTCCACTGCCTTGTCCAACATTTTCTTAGCTTCACCGACAAGGCTAGTGTGTTCTTTGTCTTCTGAGTCAAACCCCACTGCTATAACTTTTTGAAAGTCCTGCCGAGCCAATTCAAATTCCTTCTGTTCCATCTTCAACAAACCACGTTGATAATAAACTTTGCAAAGGGCTGATTCCCGGAGAGATGCTGAACTTGTAGCTAATTTCTCAGCCTGGTTGCAACGTAATAATGCACCATCCAGTTCCACATTCCTTGTCTTTCCAAACAACTTTGCATTATTGAATAGAGCTTGAAATCGAAGCATATCCACTGAAATAGATAGGTCCTCTGGCACGTACTTTAAAAAGTCCTTAGCTTCAAAAAGATACTCTTCCACACGAAAGAATTTGTGGAAAGCAGCATCATGGTAGTCGTGTTCCAAAAACGCTTTTCCTTGTTCCAGTAATTCTTTGCTGAGATCAATTTTCTCTTCAAAGGACAGGACGAATGGGTCAAATATCTATATAGTGTTAATTGTCATTTGTAGTGAATGCAGTTAAAAAATTTTGCTAAATAGCTATAATTTTTAATCAATCTCATTTACCTGTTCAACTTCCTGAATTTCCACGAGAAATTTTATCGGTGCCCCAGCCTTGATGACCATGTCTTGGAATTTGTTCTCAAAATCGGTTTGAAGTGCTGAGGAACCTTTCAACGTCACAGATGCCACTTCTCCACTTCTCATTGAACTTACAGTCTTGCCCAAGGAAATTGGAATGAGCTCATCAGCTTTGGCATTTCCCCAGTCATTCAAGGAAATGAAAGGTAGCACCTTGACTGGAAAGAACACCTTTTCCTCATGAAAACCCGTCAGTTTCACTACAAAAGGAAGAACTAATTACAAACTGACAAACTCCATGATTAAACTAGGTAGCAACAACTACATTACAATGCCAAAAGATAACCTTACCAAATGCAATTGTGTTTTCATTCATCTCTTGCCCATCCTCACAAACTTTCATCATTTCTCTCACAACTTCTCTCGCATCATCGTCCTCCTCCTGCTGGTCCCCATCAAACTGGTCAAAAATGGCCACGAGTTCAACCTCTGTACAAATGTGGGATTTGTTTGGGATATTCGTGGTGTTATTATGATATTGCGACATTCGGCCGTGAGCGTAATCAAAATGTGAGATAAACTGGGCCTTTTCTCCTTTAGACATTGATCTAACGCCTTCATCAACACCCCGAATGACTTGTCGCGTTCCAATAATAAACTCTAATGGAGTGGTATCTCCCTCGTATAAACTTGATGCATCGTAAATCTCCTTCGTCTCGTCGGATAAAAGCCACGACTTGTAATGTATTTGGGCTACCATTCCATCCAGAGGTGTAGCAGAAATCAACCACGATGGAGCAGGCTTCAAAAGAATCTTCCACAACTTTCCATTCTTTTCTTTTGTGATGTCAACAGCGTTTTCTGGAATCAACTCTGGTGGAATCGGAATCTCCTCAATGTCACGCTGGTAGTAATAGTTCTGACCACCACCACGACCTCTACCACCACGTGCTCCTCCTCGGTACCCACGATAGTGATTCCCACCTCCACGTCCTTCATAGCCTTTGTAAAGTGGATTAAAGTTAGAAGAACCGTCACCGTCACCTTTCCCACCTGCTTCTTCCATAATTTATTAGGAAACTCTCTGGTCCTTCGCTAGTAGCTCAAAAACTGTTTTTTTTTCTTCAGATAATCCAAAAACCTAACATGTATGAAGTAAACATATAATATATAAAGTTTGTGAAAATAATTATATTAATGAAAAACAAATTACTGTAATTACTTCAACCTTCAGGAAAAACGTACTTACAACTTATATACAACACGAGCGAGCAGATTTCTGAAAATGCAATATTATGAAGTACCACCCTAATCAAATCATACTCACAAACAGTAGTAAAACACTATGAACAAAATTCAATCAACGTTGTTCACAAGCTCATGCGTAGTGAACAGTGAATGCTTGTGTTGGAAAAATTAGTTAGTTGGTTTTATGACTCTGTTTTTATCAACGTTTGCAAGAATGACCTAATATAAATATCCACAAATATACTGAACGTTGTAAAACTGATTACATGTGATTATGAATAGGGAAATTGGGATGATATACCATTTTTACATAACAATTTCACTATGCCCCATTTGACTCCCTAAGCACTTGCACTTGCTAACGTTGTTCAAGGTCGTTGGTATTCTGATAAAGATTATCCACGTTAAAAGACATGGAAATAGTACAATAACCATTGATTTATATGTATTTAGGAAGGGGTAACGAATTAAAGACAATTGATTTGAATTTAATACTATAATTAGTTATATATGGTTGGTGGTACACGTAAAGAAAGGCAAAAAAAACGACAAAGTACAAAGGATAGTGCTATTGTATTTACTTTAATTCTCATGACTTTTGATTTTATACCATTCGAATTCCAACTTCCATACATAAAGTTAATTCATGTTATAAATGATTATGATTTCACAGTTTCCAGCGTGCTTGGGTTCTAGTATGTCATTTAGTTGCATCTCTCACAATAAATGTGCGTGCGTACGTATGCTGACTTCAGTTATAGCCGCTACCACCTATTTGTTTAAACAATTCAAAACGTGAGTATTAATATTACATAAGACATGAAATTATTTAAAATCAACAAGCGTAATTAAGACGCATACATGTTGGTTTTGGACGTGGTCGGTTACAACAAACTGGCGGACATCTATAACCAACCACAATGGGCTTTGGGCAACAACGAGGGTCAGGTAGGGGACATGAGATACCACAAACTGGAGGCGGTGGACAGCAATGACTTGGGAGGCATCTTGGAAGACATGGCTTCACCGTCACACAACAAGGTGGTAAAGGATTACAGCTAGAATGAAAATAAAAAAAATTACATAATGTTCATGTTCATAAATGCGCAATCGGAATGCATGGTTTTGGTAGTGGAGGAGATGGAGGAGGACAAACCACGGAGGAGGACAAAATGGAGGTGGTGGTAATTTTGGAGTAAAACAACAATCACTACATCCTGATTGTCTTCTCTGACTATAACCCTAAAAATAAAAAGGGCATGAAAGATTAAAGTATGCCCAACTTAATGTATCGTGTGACATTCGGCATTTACCCCGCTGTTAGTTGGAGGGGGTCCAGTAGTACGTCCACCGCCGCAACATGACATGATGGAAACGATGCTTGAAGCAACGGAAGGAGAATTTTGTGTCAATATGGATTTCGATAAGTGCACAAAGAATTTAGCGGTATCTTTGTAGAAACTAGAAATTAAAACTAAAATTTTGACCAAATGTGCAAATTAAAAAGTGTACTCGTAATTTGACATTCATGCTCTTGACTTCAAAATGAGCAGATGCCTTTTAAAACATTATAAAAGCATCATAGAAACGAATCATGACTGTTGAATGTTTCATTAGCAACAATCCATTGAAGAGGTCCGTAGTGGGGTCATATGATAATGTCAAATTGTTTGACACTGGTCATCATTACAAGACGCTTTTAGTTGGAATATCAGGCGGATCTGGTGCGGTTATGTGAAACTTAAGATGTCTGTGGAGTATTCGATGAGAATGGAGGAATGGGAAATCTCTAGTGTGGGACGCTACTTGTGTGGATACCCTTGCGCCTAGTCACGTAGACTCTAGTTGTGAAGAAGCAGAAAGTGCTGCCAACAATGCAGCTAACAACAAAGCCATTAAGTATAAAACTATTTCCACAAGTTACAACTTCATCCCTTTTGCTGTGGAGACATTAGGAACATTTGGAATAGACGTAAAGCATTTTACAAGCGTTCTAGGGACCTATCTGAAGATGGCAACAGGAGAACCTCGTGCAAAATCATACTTCATTCAAAGAATTTAGCCTATCTATCCAACGTGGCAACGCTGTAAGCATCCTAGGGACCAATCCAAAGACGGTCTCCTTGGATGAAATTTTTAATATTTAGTTACTTTCAAAAAATGTGTGCTTATTATTGTGTTCGAATAAAAGTTGTTATTAAAAATTCAATACGGCATGGGCAATTGGTATGGAAAAGTAGAACCAGCACCGGATTCAGAAAATCCAGAGTCTGGACGACAAAATGATCTTGCTGAACCCAGTTCAATTGATGAAATTTTCTCCCATAATCATGCAGGGACTGGAGAAAGCCCTCCAAATGAAAAGGAATATGAACATCCTGATCCCGATATTGAAAAATATATGGAAGTGCCAGTGTCAGCCTCCAGGACTACTGTTTTAGATGGTGAATCATATATTGAATCAAGGTGGTCATACGTTGCAGTCATCCCTTTTATGTTTTACGCATTCATTTAGACTCCTTCCATCTTTCTAACTTATACAAATTCACTAATTTAGTAGCGATAAAGAGGAGGACCCGGAAACGGATGAGCCACAAACTCCAATCTCACGTTTTACACGATTCTGGCGACAGTTTCTAACCGTGTTTTTTACTCCCATTTTCCCCCGACATCGAAGCATCTTTTATATCATGTTTGAGGTGCTTTTACCTGGACTAGTTGCGTTCATATTTTTTGCTGCTTTCACATCCGGAATTTCATGGAAGCAGGTGTATTACAATGAAGCTGGTGTGCATATAAGATGATAAGTAACAATATAACAATGCAGTTATAACTCCTTCTGTACTAAAAAATGAATATATTTCTATCTATTGATTGGTAGACAACAATATTTTTGACTTTCCTGAACTCTCAATGGAAACAGCCATTGCCAATTTTCGGGAGAAGCATGCTAATGGCTTTGGATCCGTTTTGATTATATACACACCCGTGAGCGACCTTACAACTGACATCATGCATTTTACTCTTGAAAGGCTAGGTCTGGACGCGTCTAACCGAGTAGATAGAATAGCAAGAAGCTCAACGGGAGTGGTGCGTAGATGTGTACCTTAATTTATTTCTTAATCCTTTAAATGAAATGATGATAAGATATTATAGTATTATGCATGCTGTTTATACTTTTTTTTAGATTGGTGCTGAGTCTGAAGTTGAGTTAGTTGAAAGAGCTTTATATCATCATAAAGAGAGAAGAGGCCATGGGTTGCCTATAGGAGTAGTGTTTCAATATAATGAAGATGATATTGACGAGGTCACAAAGTTACCGTACAATCTAACCTATAGCATCCTGTCATTTGATGCAAGTATTCAAGAGACGGTGGACAATTATCCCTTTGTGTCACCGCCCAAGTCAAAGTCTTGGAGTAAGTATTAAAAATACACCCAACACAAACATTATAAGATTGTATCCTTTTTGTAGTCAAAGGTTGTTGCTCCACAGCTTCACCCTACATATCAAGCGGCTTTATTGGTCTCCAGTATGCCCTCGAACAGTCTGTCATTCGCAATGTTTTGGTGAAGCAGAAGGAAGTCGAGAAGAGGACAATTAATAAAGCTAAAGCGCGTACCAAGTCTATAGGGCCGTTTAATGTTTCAAAGCACGACTCCCGTGAGAAACTAGAGAAGAAGCTATTAAAGGTTAAGAAAAACGTAACAGCTTAAGCCTAAACATCACCTCTCAACTTGTTACAACAACAATGTTGTTCCTAAAATAATTAGCCGTTTGCCTTTTAATTGCAGCATCGAAGTCATATACTAGAAGAAGTGGAAGATCTTGTCAATCTACCGGATCTCACGCTACAAATGTTTACCTATGCGAATTTTAGGAATGCTTCATTCCGAAGTTTTGTCACATTTAGTGCTACAATTGGTCTCGTTGTCGCTTACTCTTTTATGAGTTTCCTCATTGTGAGGCAAATTGTCAAAGAAAACATATCGGGGATAAAGGATCTTTTGCAAATGCACGGATTACCCCACTACATTCACTGGGCTAGTCTATTTTTTCATGCACTCTTTTTCCGAGCCATAACCTCTGTTTTGGTTGTGCTCGCTCTCCGAACCGATTTTGGTCATGGGGGTGTAAGTAAATTTCTAATTTTTGTTATTGTTTGGTCATTTTTGAACCGATGACCGTATTCAATTCAAATTCTTTTCATACTAGATCATTTATGCGGCTTCTCCTTACGTCTTGTTTCTCATGATTTGGATTCATCAAATATCCCTTACCTTTATGAATTTCTTTATCGCAACCTGGTTTAAATCAAGTATGACTGTTGATGATAGCATATAACATTCACATAAATATTAATATATGTGGGGGATGATTATGATTAATAACTTATGGAATGCTTCCAGCCTTACTGCCAGGTGTAACTGCCGTTTCATGTGGAATTTTGAGTTTTTGTCTTCCAGAATCTTTTTATGAAATAGATTTAATTGGAGATGCCACAAATTATGCGTAAACTTACATTTATAAAAAATATTTCTACAGGAGAAGTACTATGATGTTGTTAAGTTGATAACCGTGGCTTTTCAGATTAATGTTGGTGTTCCCCAATTGGTGCCTTCGTCATATGATGCGGACTATGATTGACCATGAGTCTGATGGTATATTACATTACCATACACGTCATAGAGTCAAAGTGTTTCAATAATAATTACTGGTTAATTTTACCATCAAATAAATAGATAAGGGTGTCCACTGGTTCAACATCATGAACATTGACTACGTAGGCAATAAGTTGAGCGTTGGTGGAGGCATATTTATTCTTATCATGACAGGATGTGTCTATTTCGTATTAGCAGTTTATCGTGATATGACAATTGCTAACAAGTTGTTTCCACCAACCAGCAAATGGTACGAGTTTAAAGAGGTAACTTGAAAACAAACGCAGTAAAACTTGGAACGCGTGAAGACATATATTCATTTTCATGGTCAAAAATGAAAGCTTAATAATAATGATATGAAGAATGAATGTTGAATGTGGGGTTAAATAGAGGAAACAGCAAAAGAAAAAGGGTCGAGCTCATCAATTGGAACTCAAAAAGGCCATTGCTGAAGGTCGGGACACTGACTTTGAAAAGCCAGCTATTTATGAGGACCCAGATCCTAAAAAGAAGTGTTTTGTGCATATTCGGCATCTCTCCAAAAGGTTTGGAAAGCACAAAGTTGCACTGGATTCTATAAGTATGAATATATACTCTCAGGAAATCACCGTTATTCTTGGACACACGTAAATATTTCATAACAAATGCGGTTCTCTTTGGAAATACAGTTCCTAAACTATTTAATTCATACATTTTATATGTAGCGGAGCGGGGAAGACGCCACTCCTGGCGATTCTTTCAGGAATGATGATGCCTTCAAGTGGTTACGCAATTATAAAAGGTCATGATACCAACTTTGAGTCAAAAGGAGCCAGAAACCATGTCGGACTCTGCACTCAAAGACTTGTTGCATTCAATTTACTTACCGTTCAAGAACACATCATTTTATGCCACCGAGTAAGCTCTCTTTTCACACAAGAGTTATAGTGTCCGAGTCCATCATTGCTAAAAAATCAATTTGATGGGGGAAATCATAAATATCTTTACAGCTTCGAGGCTACAGCCAAGATGACTGTGATCGCCATTGCGTAAGCCTTTTACAACGAATGAATCTCTGGGCTATTCGAGGACGCATTCCAGGTCGAATTAAAGTTGATGAGTTGCGCAGACTTGATATTGCCCTTGCTCTAGTGGGTTCTCCAGAAATACTATTACTTGACGAACCGACTATAGGTAGGTAAAAAGCATGCAGGAAAAATGAAAATCCAACTTTATCAAATGTTCTCAGTTTTATTCACAATTTTGTTGTGTATTCAAATAATTTACATAGGTTTGGATCCAATATGCCGACGAGAAATTTGGGATATTCTTTTATCAATCAAACATCAACACACAATAATCCTAACTTCCCCCAGTAACTTAAAAATCATGAAACATCATACGTATTTTAGAAAAAGGAATAAAATTAGAGATCAGGATAATTATTTTTGAATTAGTTGTCGATGAAGCAGAATTCCTCGCGGATCGCGTCGCTCTCTTATCCCACGGACACCTTATATGCTTCGGAAGTATGGATTTTCTAAGGCAGCACTATGACACTGGCTACTTTTTAAAACTGTCGCAGATTCCGGATGCTCCCCCGATGAATAAAAATGGTATCATTAGCATGGTTAAAAAGCACCTAGACGCTGACGCAACCATCTCCCTAAGAAATCCTACTCGAATTAAAGAAGTTGACTCGCTGGAGTTAGAGCTTCCTTGTGACCAACAAAAGTACTTTGCTGACATTTGCGAAGAGCTTGAAAAGAAGAGTCCCACTCTTTCCATCAAACGAGTCTCCATAAAACGAATTTCGCTCAGCGATATTTTCATTAAAATATGTAGCTCAGTGGCTGCTGATGGAAACCCAGCGGATTTGTATTTAAGAAGGGACTCAACGAGAGACATAAGAAGCGCTCTGAAATGTATGATGACCACTGACACTAAGCTTCATATAAACATACACATGACATGATAACAAAAGTAAACTTTTCATTTACAGCGGAAATTCCATCATTTCCGGAAAAAGCAGAACGAAATCAAAGTCGATATTTTCATATAATTACCCTGCTGAAGAAACGATACACAGTGTTCAAGTCGCTGAAGATCTCTTCATCTCTACTCTACTCGCTGCTTTCTCTCTTCATGATAATGGTGGTCCTGTTCCAAGCAAAATTGTTCATTTTACCCCAACCAGTGAATCCACGTAGAATGATGAACCTTCAGTCATACTTGGCCAGATCAGGAGAGGAAGATCTTCGAGTCTTTTACCGTGATGCAAAAGATAACATCAGCATTGTTAGAAGTCAACATTGAATATATATATTTTAGGAATGTCATATTATTATAATTAGTAATAGTTACAGCATTTTTAAAAGATAATGATCAACATTCTAATGATTTTAGAACTACGCTAATCACCTCACTGAAATTATACATCCATACGGAGTGAAGGTAGAAGGACCTGAAAATATGATTGGTAAACTTTACCAATTACTAGAAGGACATCGGGGCCAATTGGGTTATTTGAAGGAGCAGCACATGGTCGCATTTGAGTTTCGGAGATTGGGAAAGGTACCAGAGGACTTGAGGTTTGATTTCATGGGATATTTTTCATCGGGAGCTTTACATAGTCCTTCCGTTGCACTCAACATTATGAACAATGTGTTCCTACATGCCATTCACAATGTCTCAAATGGTCGTCATTACACAGTTACAGCGAATAACAATCCGATGCCAGCAGTTTTAGTAAGTTTTTATTTGAAGTGATTGAGACAAAACAAATCATATTTTATCATATTATTATAAACTATTTTACAGCCACTAAAGTATGAAAGGTCATGTGGTATCACATGCAGCCTTCTCGCGTTAGTGATGACTTTTGCTATTGCATTCATCTCCCACACGTGCATCTTGGTGGTGGAAATAGAAAGACAAAGTGGGGTAAATGAATAATATGCAACTTTTGGACTTTATCAAAAAATACATGACGTTTTTAACTAAAGACAGCATTACAAATTTTTAGATGAAGCACCTTCAACTTATGTGTGGAGTTCACCCATTCATCTATTGGATCGCAAATTACATTGTGGACGCAGTAATCATGTTCATAGTTGCAGTTATTATTGTCTTAATTTTCGCAGCAGACTACTATCAAACCCTCAGTTCACCTGGTGTACTGGGTAATTTAAAAATTGAAATTTTAGACAATGGCCGATGGCGTTAATTAATGGAGTAAAAGACTCAAAATGAGGTATATATTTTACAATATTTGATGCAGGGGCAATCTGGTCTATCTGTACACTCTATTTGATGTGGAGTGGAATGATGTGGACATATCTCATGAGTACCATCCTACCAAAAAGCTTTAATGGCTTTAATTCTCTCGCTCTCATACACTTATTCATAGGTATAACAATTAAAAACAATGTAATTTAGTATTCTGTTTAGATTGTCCAAATTATTAAATCACGTTTCAGGAGCCCTTCCAATGATGTTGTTTACAATGGTACCACCAGAGGATGGAGGTGTTATATTTTTTAGAAACATACTGATCTACTTCTTTCCTCCATACACCATCTCCTCAGCATTGTATAACTTTTTTAATGTTGCTTCCAAAAGGTCAGTTATCAACCTCTTGATTGTATTCAAATTGTATGCCTGTTTTCACTCTCGAATCATTTCACTCTTAAATTATTTTGTAGGAATGTTTGCAAAGGCACAAACAAATACGTTCAAATGGTTCGTGTACACAGATTAATACAGTATCATTAATTTTCAAGAAAATATGTAAAATGCTGACTTATAGGTTTGTGATGTGGCAAAAAGTACCTCCCACAGACACTTTGTTAACACCGGCCATTACATTAGTGAAAGGGTTCAGTTGGCGGCAGTTGCTGAGCAAGATGTTGAATTGACACACTGCTGCAGTATGATAAGTGGAATATTCTAAGCGTTTTTTTTAAAAAATGGGGTCACACCTATGGTTAATATTCTTACTCTCAACTGTCCCATATATATTAGAGCGTGTCTGCCTCCCATCTAAAACTTGTTACCAAGCTCCAAGCATGTTTAACAGCAGCAGCGAATCCTGGGAATCACCGGCATTACTTACTGACACGTTGGCTTTATTCTTTCAAGGATTTATTTACTGGTACTGGTATATTTTAGAAAGTACAGTTGAAGTATTAACGTTGATTCAAAGCTGCGTTTGTTTAAATATCAATTTGATTCTTTCATAGTGGCCTGTTGATTATGACTGAAAGACAAATAATTCCGAGACTTATACAACGTGTTATAATGAAATTCCTTGAATACCGACATGAGACTTTTAGGGTTCCCCGGAAGTCTCGAGATGTGTATCAGGAAACTTTGGCAGTTCATGTTCATTCCATGTATAAAGGAGAAGGAGCAGGTAATTTTCTTAATATAAAGATTCGCTTAAGGTTAATACTCAAAAACTTCATTTTCAAAACAGGGAGCCAGAGTCAGAATGTAGTCTCAAACGGGATGGACTTACACTGTGTGGATTTGACAAAGTCAACCACAACGAAAATGATTATGAAAGACTTTTGCCTTGAAGTAAAGAGCGGCCAGTGTGTGGCCATATTAGGTATGTTTATATAAGACGATGCATTCTCATTTGTCAAAAATTAAAGTGAGATAACCACATAATATGTATCACCAATATTTTAGGAGGAGGTGGTGCGGGCAAGTCTTGCATTACAAATATGATTGCAGGGAAAGTAATGCCAACTACCGGCAACTGCTATATAAATGGTCTAAGTCTTACACAGGGGAGAAAAGATTATTTATCTTGCATCGGCTACTGTCCCCAGCAAAACTACTTGTTTGAGGAGCTTACTGGAACTCAAATGTTGGAGTTGATGGGGTAATGCAATATTATTAATTCTACATAAAATTAGTGTAAGCATCATATAAATCTTGTTGTCTTTTTTAACAGATGCTTACGAGGCGTGCCAGAAAAGGTGTTGAATACTCATGTTCAAAAATGGCTGAGCGTTTTTGGACTTGGGGAAGTTGCTAATGAAAAATGCAAGAACTATTCTGTAGGGCTTCGTCAAAGATTAGGAGCGGCGATGGCTTTTATTGGAGGACCAGATATCATTCTTTTGGATGGTAATTCCAGATTTTCTACTCGTACAGCGAAATCTACTATTTATCAACTTTATCTCGTAATTCGTCAATTTTAGAGCCTACTACCGCTATTGATCCACAATCAAGGGAAAGGTTATGGGCTGTGATTGAGCATTTAAATGAAGAAGGACATACAATACTTTTTACAACATACAGCTCAGACGAAGCCTTTGCCCTTGCAGAGAAAGTTGCAGTGATTGCCGAAGGAAATATGCAATGTGTTGGCAATCCTGAACAACTCCAGAGCAAATACGACCGTGGACACACGCTCACGTTCAAATTAAAACATGAGTTGTTGTGCACAATGGAACTTGCTGCTGTTACAATGACATTGCTCAAAGACTTTAAGAGGAAGGTTTTGGAAACGTTTACGTAAGTTCAATTTACATTGGCTTAGAATTTCCGTTAGTATAAAGATTTAAGATGACTATTGATTGCATTGCATTGCAAATCATAGACATATTGACCTCTTGGATGAGCATGATGATCGGCTCATGTACTTTCTTCGAGACGCGAGATTCACTTTAGGAGACATTTTTAGGAGAGCTCATTTTCTGGCAACGACCTACGATATTCTGGTTCACAGGTAGAAGAAATTAATAAGTTTGCACACCTTAAAGATAAGTTTGACCAGCACTTTCAAATAATTTTTAAAATATTAAATATAGCTACGACGTGTCCGAGTCAGATATTGAGGACGTGTTCATCTTTATGACAAAAAAGTATCATGAGCTGGATAAGCCAAGGAAAAGTGACCGTTCCATTTTAGATATAATTAAGCAAGCTGGAGAGCCTCCATTTTTAAAGCAACAGCATGCAGTTACCAACTTGCCAACTAATACAGAGTGAATAATGTCAAGTTTTAGCAATGAATGAGTTCAAAACAATGAATTTATTTGTCATCAGACAGGAATGGGTTACAAATGATATAATTTTGTGTTGAATTTTTATGGAATAAAAATAGAGCGATTGATATTTTAACTTATTGGTGGGATAGCTGGGGGCTGGGGTCCCATAAGTTTCTGAGTGTAAATTACTGGTGTGGAAGGCTTCACAACTGGGTTGGTGTTTACGGTGATGCATAATCCACACGATTTCTTGCAAAATGTTAGCATAAAGGTAGGATTTTTAACACATTCACCCAACCCTGCAAACTCTTGGCACCTTTCATTCTCATCAGTGCAAAAGGAAGGATCCACAAGGTGAGCTTCGCACAGCTTATTTCGCACATACAGGGCGCTTAAGATGGCCGGCTCATGGAAGTACGCATTTTTGAGAATGGAGAGGTTCACCTTTCTATCAGCAATTTTATTCCTATTGCCCGCAATGACGAGATCAGTAACGTTGTTCCCCACGATAAAATCCAGTCGCTTCTCGACACCTACATTAACTTCGGTGAGGTACATGGGCTCAAAAGCATGTAGCTCATTTAGAAAACCTCTGAACATCTATGGGGAAAATTTTAGAATTTAGAGAAACTTCACTTTGGACTAAGCCGACTAAACTTCTGAAACTAAAAGAAAAACTTACGCGATGGGCAATATGAGAACAGCAAATGTCAACGAATTTCATCACCAGCTCGTACTGTCCATCTTGACTGATTGGGATGTTAATTTGAATTTCCGGTGCTTCAACAATACAATAGTTGATCTCTTTGTCCTTGTCCGTCACATTGATTGTGTTACAGTAGCAGTTATCCATGTGCATGTTTTGAAAGTAAGAGTTGTTGTATGCTTGATAGAATATGCCATCTGAGTCTGTTGCACTGTGACCACACATGTTCATAGAAAACTCGATTCCTACATAAGCATGCAGAAGTTATACGAGTTGATGACTTTTGGGTGCAAAATCAGTAAGATCAGTTAAGATTACAAACCATTTTCGGGACAAAATGAGGTTGGTGAAGTGGAGCCATTTGATCTGGTTGATCTTATTCCTGAGTCATGTTTAGAAGATGCCTAGACATTTTATATGATAAAACATTTTAAAAAATCACACATTTCGTTAAAAGATTTTCAGGAATTATTCCCTCTACAGTCTACACTCGACATAAAAAATTGTAGTTGGGACTTACAACCCCATTTATATTCCCATTTGTTTCCTCAATACTGGCTTCCATCATCACAGAAGCACTGAGAAAAACCATTGCAAACAGTAAGGAGTTAATCATGATGCTAAAAAGTAATAGTTAAACGGGTACAAGAAGCAAAGTCTAGTGGTTCTTCACTCTTTCGACTATTTGAAGAGAAGTTTACTAAACCGTCAAGTGAATAAAAAAACAATACGATTCTCCTTGAGAATTTCCATTATACATTTGATACGATTAGAAACAAAGCCTCTATTATTGAATTGTTATAATATTTAACCCTGAATGAAATTTATTCTGCAACGAAGCTGTAGATTTATAGAGAATTCATGGGAATACCTTAACGCAAGTAAGCTGTCATGTCCTTCCGTACATTAGTTTAGCAAATGAAATGCCATCATGTAATCATGCTAAGTAAAAAATTTGTTTGTATTTTTATAAATAAAAATTTGAAACAAAAAAGTACAAGGTCCATTAAGGCAATTGCTTCCATACTGCTTGACTAAAATACATATGTATAGGTAGTTAAATTGATTGTATATCTGAGGAATCTGCTCCAGTTTTTAAGAAACAGTACGTCGTTGTCATATACTATAAAATACAGCTATGCTCATCATGATATAGAAATGTGTGATGCAATGCAAAGCGCAAGTTATACTTGATGGTCCCAGAACGCTTCAGCAGTGGTGTTGAATTTTTTTGATTTATGAAACGATTTGTTTATCGAGGGCATCCGGAACTTGTTCTCTTTCCGATTGACAAGCTTGTATAAACAACATAGCTCAACATTTTTCGGCTTGTTGAGCAAGTTCATTTCGCTTTCATCTATTGCAGGTTTCAGAGTTACGAAGCACAGAAACAGCACACTACAAAAATATAAATCGCAAAAGAAAATTTTTCCTGCTTTTAAAAGCCTTACGTATTAGTGTTACAGTGCAAACATATAAGAATTTGAAGGAAAATGACAGATTTCCGCTGGAGAATTCCAACAATTGTTGTGAGTGTAATTGATCTGATTTTTTCCGGCCTGTTTCTGGCATGGGTTCTCTTTCTTTTTATAATTACCACGCTCATTGTTCATGAAGACTCGAAGGCTTTCGGAGGGGAATTGACATTCTCGTTCTTTATAATTGCCATCTTGTCTATTTTGGCCATGGTTCACCTGTGGGCTGCTGTGAGGCTTCTCCAATCAACAAGAACTAATGGAGACTCTTATAAGAACATAAAAATGGCAAAGTTTTGGAGAAACGTTCAACTGGTCATGATTGTAATTAATTTGATGATTGTGTTACCCGTCGGATTTCTGTTTTTTGTTAGAATGACCACTAGTGAATTTTGGGCCCAATTTTCTAAAGAGGTGATTAAGAATATTTTTTGGATAGTTGTAAAAATTTTGTTCATGTGTATTGTCCAAAATTATATCAATGAGCTCGATTAAAAATATAAAAACACAAGTGCATGCCCATTTGTATACACAAACATATATACATATGTGTAGTATCAAGTTCTTGAACAGTAAAAATAAAAATGTAAAAAATTGTCAGAATATAAAGTCAAAATGGCTGTTTCATATTACCCCCCTTCGATATTGTCTAAAAAACCGACTTACGGTGAGTGATTGCTCATATACATATACTCATAACCTTTCGGTAATTTCCCTTTTCAGATTGATAGCATGAATTAAATTTGCAGAAGAAGATGACTCATAGGAAACTTTGGCAGTTAGCATAAGTATTTAAAGCATGAAAAGAAAAAGGATTTTGGATGGGATGAATGGTAACTTAAATGATTTGCCCTTGGTTGGTGTTCATTTGTCTTTGACTACACTATAAAATACAAACGAGTATTGTTTTGACTCACATGATTTCACTTCACCTTCTTATCTATAGCACACAATCATAATCATAGTTAAACTAGTCGCAAATGTTTTGTCATTCTTTTTTAATATGCGTACCGTGATGACCTCTCCAATTGCATTATTTTTACTGTTTTGCTGGACCGTGGGTGCGGCTCATGGACATGGATCTCAGGTAATCAGTAAACCCAAAAACTGGTATATGGAAAAGTGTTTAATAGGCAGATATTATGCTTTAATGGACTCTTGCACTCTCTCTACAGCAGCCGTACAATAGCAATTTCGAGCAGATTTCATTTGGAAAAACCAAAGAAGGGAATGAGCATTCCATGCTGCTTGTCCACCTCGATGCTTTGAAAAGCAAAATAAAATTCATTGGAACTACGAATGACAAGGACAGACACAACTTTAATGCTAATCCTTTAAAGTCATTTCGGAATCCTAGTGGTGAAGCGAGTAAGCTATTGGAGCTGGAAGCAAAGCTACGAGAACTGGCGAGCAGTCCGCCTTCAACAAGGGGTGATAATGATAGTGGTAACAAATATCCTACTATACCTTACACACAAGAAGAAAATGACAAAAGAAGAGATGACTCAAGTAATCAGGATACTTTGAAGGGTAATCTTTCGAAAATACTAGAGAATCTTACCAACATTATAATCCAACTCCTGGAATTGGAGATAAAAATTCAGACAAATGGGAAAAAAATCGGAAGTAACAATCTAGTTAATGGAAATCAAAAGGACATTACCTATTATCCAACTACTGGTAATCAAGGTGGCAAAAGAGATGACGAGTTTAAAGGAAATGATGGTGCTGGGTCAATACATGCCATTGGTTTCCCCACTGGAAACTCAAATCAACGGAACAATACTTTGGAAAATTTAGTAAATGTACTTACAAAATTGGTGGATCAACTAGTCCAGCAACAGTCAAAAACTCAAGATGGAAAACCAAATGCTCAAATACCAGAGCAAATTGGGACAATATTTATTCCTGTACTTGGAAACGGTGGAACAAGTGTAATGAAACCACCGGGTAACTCCTATAAAAGTTTACTGGTTGTACGATGCTGAAGTATCCCATATAAATAAAGTTTTTTATATGCTGACGTATTCCTTTACAGGTGGAAATTCAGGAGAGCATCAAACTGTAGTTGACGATGAGGACGGAGGAAGAGAAGATAGCTCTCAAGAAGGCGAAGATTCGTATCATAGAGGTGATTATGGTCATTATTCTCGTGATGACAGCCGAGAATACAACCACAGAGGTCAAGATGATATCTATCACGGAAATCACAGAGAAGAAGGTAGTCATTATAAGAATGAAGACATGAATAAATCATCACAATGGGGTCACATATCCCCAGGCGTAGAAATTACAACACCTAATACGACTCCAAAAACAACTATTGCAACAACAACACAGCTACCTATTATCGAATCTTCTCAATCTTTTCTTGAATCGTTAATTAAGTCACCGGCTGAACCACCACAGGTACAACCACCTTCTCAGCCGCTGTTGTCAGGAAAGAATGAAATGCCAAACGATGACTATATATACAAATACAACTACAATTGCATGGGTACGTTGGGTAACAAAGTCAGCTTGAACTCGGTCAGTTTACATTAGGTTTCCAAAAATATTTACTTGTTTTTAATTAGATGACATTGCCTGCTCTGAATATGCATCCTCCCAAAAAAATTGCCTTAGCAAAGGGTGCAGCTACTTGAGCAGGAAAACTGTTCCAATTTGCAATTATGTTCCAGCCGTAAGTCCATCTTCTTGACATGACCTACTAATTTTTAAAAGTTAGAACAAAACCTATTCACACTTCATGCATTAGCATATTTCCACTTTCAGAGAAATGCAGTTGGAATCACATTTTATGAGGCAGATAGGATGGGTACATGTGAGTATGAATAGAGAACATCCTGTAGCACATTTTTTCCTGTGTCTAAGGGAAGGACTTGGACTTGTATTAATTTTCTTTTTGTTCTGCAGATTACCACTACCTTCAATTGAAGATCTCATCAGAATGTCATAACATTCCAACTACAACCACAACAAAGCAGGGTATTGGATGGGACAAGTCTATCTCTGATCTGACGGTTGAAAGGGATAACATACGGGTCACTCTTTACGACGAGCAAAACTGCCAGGGAGAGTCTTACATCCCAAGCAAAAAGCTTGACGATGTGACCCTAAACTTTAATGATCGCACGAGGTCTGTAAGAGTGTGTGAGGAGGCGAGCAGAACATGCTCAGCAATTTTCTCACGAGGAAGCTCAATTAGTGTAATGTTACACGATAATGAAGAACGGGTGCGACATCGATCTGGATACGAATCTATTACGATGGCACTAACAGAAGAGTGCACAAATGTGCCTTCCAACATTAAATCAAGAAAAGGAAACCCATGGAGCGAAATCATTTCTGATGTGGAGCTTCTCGACAATTCCAACTTGCACTTGATACTTTATGATGACTTTAACTGCCTTGGCAGCTCATACTCTCCCTCTCAAGGACCCCAAAGGAATAAGCACGAGCTTGTAGAGAATTTTAACGATAAGACGAAGTCAATAAGGGTCTGCAATTTTTCGGATACTACCCAAAACGATTCCAATTCTTCGACCTGCTTCTTAGAGCCAAAAGCAGAAGGTTACGAAGCCACTTTCTACGCTTCACCTCGAGGATTGGTGACAGATCCATGTGAGTAGCAAAATGAACTTTTTAATTTTTTTTACAGGAAAAGTTATGCTTAATTCATTTGTCTTTCACCCCAGCTCAAACGCTTAGACTCCACCTTAACACCACATGTACTAACATACCCTCCGAAGTCATTGCCCCACAAACCAAGCGTCCATGGAAGAACTCAATATCTGACGTGATGCTCAAAGGAGCAGAATCCAGCAATAATAATAATACCATCCGTGTCATTCTATACGATCAAAAGGGCTGCCAAGGAATATCTTATTCCCCAGATGCGAACAGTAATCAGACTGATCTAAATTTTGACAATATTACTGGGTGGCAGTCAGCAAAAATATGTATTGTTGATGGTGAACCAGAAGAACCCAATAAATGAGTTAACGAAGAAATACATCTAAAAGAAGTTCCTATGCATCCATACATTCAGTATTAATACCTAGGCACTTTATATACACAGAAAGCATCTTATACTTTTTATCCTTTGTTCACTTTTCTCATTCATCGCACACCATCATAGAATCAGTGCAAGAGTCCTAAAAGAAAACAAAGTCCAACCAAACGTCGCATTCTACCGGCTCACCATAACATCATCACCACAAATTTCATTTTATACAGATAAAAAAGGATTAAAATGTCCTTATAGTAAAAAGATGTACATAAAAATTGTGTGCTCTGCTGCTCATATAATCTATATATACTCCTATCCTATGGCTTTTGCATTATGGCTCTTTCTTTCTTCGTTCTTCGTTCCCTACATTTTCCACATTCTCCTTCAAAAAAATGAACCAAGCAGCAGCAGCAGCTCACCCTTTCGCATTTTCGCTCTCCTTCCAACTCTCCAACACCATCATCGTGTCATGCTTCTGCATGCACCTTTTTCTATCAAAAAGCCACATAACCAGCAACTTAGAGGCAAAGCACATTATCTTATCCCTGAACTGAAATATCCTATCCTATCGTCGCTCATATACATATAATTTTATGAACAAAAATCTCCCTTTACAAAACGCATACCTAAAAGTTGGGAGGACGTAAATACGATGCGATGCGATGGGATATATACATGGGATGCATAAGAGCTAAGGGGCCATACTTTAATTACGTCAACACGTACCCTGGGTAGGTACTCTCGAAAATGATTACAATTGATGACGTTAGTGGGTAGGTGGGTAATCAAAAAATTACGTCATCATTTTTATCCGAAAAATATGTCCTTAAAAATGTCCCTTAAGCCGTCCGTTATGCATTTGAGTATCGTAAACTACACAAATTGCCATACAATTTTCGATTTATCTGTGTTTAAGCTACATCCTAATACAAGGCCACCCTTAGTTAACGCAAATCCTTATCTAAAGCATATACTTAAACTTAAGGTATATCCTTATTTAAGGTATATTTTGTATGACGTCAACAGTTTGGGTGGGTAGGTAGGGTCGGTCAAAAATGACGATTGATGACATAAGGGGTAGGTGGGTCTAAAAATACAGATTTTTTGATGACGTAATTAAAGTATGGCCCCTAAGAGAAATGTGATGTGATGTGAGCTAGTACCGTGCCGTGTGCGTAAAAATGTATGGAAGTATTATACCCATTCATTTGCCACTATTGATTTCGGCCCTATTTGCTCGGAACATAGACTCATACTCCTTCTTTTCATCATCATCATCAACAGCAGCAGCACCACCAGCAATAAGCAGAGCAGCATCGTCAGGCCGACAAATATACAACGAAAAAAACTGTCACTAAAAAAATCTATAATTGGTTCACCTTTTATGTGGATAGTTAGGAAAGGTGCGTAAATTGTATCTTGTGTCCTTGTAAAGTGACATTACAAAGCTAAATTTGTAGTATTTCGCACTATAAACATTACATTTTTACAGAGTACTTTTGCTGTAAGTAAAAAATTGTGACTAGATAAGAAGAAGAAGAGGAAAAAGTTTATAGAGAATCGAAATTGAGTGATTAGTAATTAAAAAAAGAGAGAGGAGATTTGGTTGGAGGGAATTTGTCACTGAAAAGGATTAAACAACAGCTGTTTCACATCAAGGGAGGAGTTTGTGGAGTTGAAAATAATAATTTATTTTCCGTTATTGGAGGAATTTCTTGGACTCGATCATCATGTCGAGCAGTAAGTTTTAGTTTTGGAGAGGATACTATTATATTTATTTTCAAATGAATAATTTATTGTTTGGTTAGAAGAAGGTTATTCATTATTATTATGGTTTTGCTTCTACAGAGAAGAACAAGAAGTCCAAGGGAGTGACAATGTCCCTCCAGGACTTTGCCATGAGAGTGGAGGAAGGTACGGGAGCTCCTACTCCAGGCACGGGCCAAAACGTGGTTTATGCTGAGAAGAAGCCAAAAATGCCGGTCATGTCTTCGTGGGCGGATGAAGTGGAGGAGGATGGATCATTCTTTGAAAAGGAGAGGATTATCTTGCCGTCCGCACCTAGGGCATCTAGAGGACCGGCGTATGCTGATCATGAAATCCCTAATAATCCCCCTTTCACGGCGCATTTGGGAAACTTGCCGTATGACATATCCGATGAGGAAATCTACAAGTTTTTCCGTGAACTCGAAATTGCTGATTTGAAGCTACCCAGGGATCAGCAGACGAATCGGTTGAGGGGTTTTGGCTACGTTGATTTTTGCACGAGGGAAGACCTTATTGAGGCTCTTATACGGAATGAGCAAATGATGCGTGGGCGTCCAATCCGTATTACTTTGGGCACTGGACAGAGAGGAGGTCAGGATATGGATAGAAGTGGAATGCGTGGTAGGGGAGGAGACCGGGAAGATAGAAGAAGACCGCAAGAAGAAGAAGAAACTATAGATGACTGGAGGTCGATGATGAAACCTCAAGGATTTGATGAGCCGCAAGAATTTAGAAGGGGACCTCCATCAGGTGACTTCGGATCAATGCCCAGGGAACGTGGTGGTGGTGGTGGCGGCGGCGGCGGATATGGAAATAGGGAACGAAGGGATTATGGCCCCCCAAGGGACAGACCCGAAGAAATTGAATTTTCTCGTGATCAAATGATGGCCCCACCACCACCATCTCAGCATAGAGAAGGTGGGGGAGGGTATAGTGGTGGCGGTGGTGGTGGTTACAGTGGAGGAAGGGGAGGACGTGGATATCAGAGTAGAGGTGGAGATAGGGACTATTACAATAGCAGAGGCGGCGGCGGAGGACAAGACTACAACAATGAACCTTACTACAATAGGCGTGAAGGAGGAGGAGGTGGTGGTGGTGGAGGCCGTGGACCCCAAGATCATTACTCATCCTCATCCCGCCATCATTCCGAGTCTAGTGAAGACGGAGCTGGTGGTTGGCGTAGAGAGAGACCCCAAAATGCACCTCAGACTAGTAGTTCGTATGGTCCCCCGCAGGAATCCTCACAACAAAATTATCCACCTTCAGAACGTCGCGGAGATTATCATCAACGTTCAGAATCACCTCCAATGCGTCGCCATCATCAGTCCCCCGAAGAGTACTCAGGCCAACGTTCAGATGAAGAGGAGGAAGATGGTGGCTCAGTGTCACCTCAAGGACCACCAGAGCCCCAACAGCCAAAAGAGAGAAAGCGACTGGTCCTTCAGCCCCGAACAGTTGATAAACCTCCAGGTGAAAGTGAACCTCAAGCAAATGCATCCATATTTGGTGGAGCCAAGCCAGTTGATACGCAAAAGCGGGAGAGAGAAATTGAAGAAAAGTTGGAGAAATTAAAGGTGGAAGACCCTCCAAAAGAAGAAGGACAAGAGGAGGAGCAAGGTAGTGGAAGCGATGGTGGCAGTGCTCCTTCACATTCTCGTGAACGTGAAAGACAACCTCCCCGTGAAAGACGTGAACCACGTGGAGGTGACAGTAGTATGGGAGGAGATCGAGATCGAGGGTCTGATCGAGATAGACCAAGGCAGTTTAGGTAAGACCCCATTTATTAAGCTTGTTTACTATATAATAATATAATTTATTTATTTTTTACAAAAATGTGCATCTTGGGCTTTTCTTGTTAACTTCATGTGAAACATTTTGGGCGTGGTTTGTATATTTTGTATTAATGCTGCTGCTGCTTAAACAAATGCCTGCCTTTCCTGCTGCTGCGCTAATTAAAAATGTAAAAAGACTGCTAACGCGGAATAACAGTGGAAATAATGGGAAGGACGCTTATGTAGACGTGGAAGCGCCATACGAGTCGATTAAAGGATCATCGGCATCAAGTTCAAGATCCCAATTACACAGTCGCCCACCTCCGCCACCGTCTCAAGGGTACAACAACCATAGATTTATGCGAAGGTCAGTTGGTTGTTGAGTTGTGGTTTGTTGTGGTGGTCCGTGTGTTGTCTAACAAATTAATAAATCTGCTTTTGGGTTGCTGTTTGTTTGTTTGGTGGAATATATATTATGAGTTAATAGCTTTTGTATGTTTGCTTTCTATGCATTTGTTACTTGACAAATTCTTATTTTTCATTTTGTTTATATCTTTTAGTGATGATAAGGACCGCGACCGTGGTGAGAGGGGCTCCTACAGCAGAGGTGGCCGTGGAGGTGGTAGAGAAAGTGGAAGAGACAGTGGTAGAGAAATGACTCGCAGAGATATGGAAGGTGGTCCCCGTAGAGACTTTGGTGACGGTGCATCATCCCGTGGCGGTCGAGGTGATTTCAGAAGAATGGGAAGTGACAGTCAAGATGGTGGTGGTGGTGGTGGTAGCAGAGGAGGAGGTAGATATAATGATGGTGGTCCCCGTCGCGGTGGATACAGCGATCATCGTGGCGAAGATGACCGTGGTCTTCGAGGGGGTGGTAGCGTTGGTGTTAGTGGTGGTGGCTATAGGGACACCAGAGATGACTTTAGAAGAGGTCCACCTTCTCACCACCGCAATAACAACCAATCCTCCTCAATTGGGAGTCAGGAAGAGAGAGATAGGGATAGTCACTCGGAGCCCGAGGATGATCGCGATATGATACGTGGTGGCGGCGGTGGCGGTGGTGGTGAAAGAGGTGGTGGCGGAGACAAAGGAGGAGAATTTTCAGATGACTCGTCAGACTTTACGAGAGTAGAGCGTCGGGGAAGAAAAAGTTACGGTAACAGGACAAACAACAATCCCCCTCCCCCTGCCGCAAACAATAACAAACCACCACCACAACAACAACAACAACAACGCGCCTTCTACTAATAAAAATGGATGATCATTTTTTTTTAAAAAATCGTTTACGGATATGATTTACTGTTTTAACTCTCCCAGCCTTTATTTTGGTTTTTGCCTTTTTTGTAAATAAAATTAGGAAAGAATTTGCTTTCAAAAAAAAAACTTATATCATGATTTAACAAGAACCGAACGATACAGAAGCAAAGTAAAAAAAATATTTGTAGTTTAATATATTGTTACTCTGTTGTTGTAAATTAAATGGAAGCTGTGTAACAATGCTAATATATATAATATGAATGGGAAACGATGGTTTTTTATTATCCTTTCGTCGTGTGTATCGTCAGTGGTGAATTTAAATTATCGTTATTTTGTTCATAGTTAATAATTGTTTGTTTGTTATTTTGATGATGGACTCTGAAATATAAACCTTTTATGACGACAACAGAGAACTTTTCAGAAAAGAAATAAAAGCCTCTTTTTAGAAAAACAAAAATACGAAGCATAAAAATATAAATGTTTTCATGGTTTATGTAATAATATGTATATGATGATGATGATGATATGATAACTCTTGGTAAAATAAAACAAACTTTTTTGTGTAGGAAATAATAAACAAAGATTTGTTTAAAGTATATATATTTTTATGGCAAAAAAATTCATAACAATTTTTACAATCCTTACCATATGCTCCTCCATAGATATCAATAGTTATTAATAATTACGAATATTTATTTATCGTATTTTTTCATACCAACATTATCATTTTTTTTACTTCTTCCTCATCACCTTCGAAGTTCGGTCTTAACTTTGACTATAGTAATTTTTTAACTTTTTGTTTCGCATAAACATAAATACGTTTTAAACGATTGAAAACAGGAAACACAAATGATTTTTACATGGTTTAATTAATTAAAATTGATACTCATACGTGTGATTAATAATTATGAAACTAAATGGAATTTTTTTAAGCTTTCATTAATTAAAAGCTTTGACAAAATGAAGAAAACGTTTCTAAATCTGAATGTAGCTCTTTTCTGTTGCTGTTATTTGCTTCCTCGTCTCCTGCTATTATAGCTGTTGTTGTGTAGCAAAAAAAAGTGGAGAGGAAAAAAAACTTGTTCTTTTTCAACTACTACACTAATATTACAATATATTTTGGTTATTTTAAGTGATGTTGTTATTACTCTTTTATAGGCTTTCAGTTTTTCAAGATATTTATAAGTTTGTGTAATACATTTCCTTCAAAAATGGAAAACAACATTTAAATTGCCGATGAAACTACATATTACGCAAATTGGATTCAGTTCCATTTCCATACTATTCAATTTGCATAGAAAAAAACTAATCTTTGATCGTTTTTTATAGTCACATTCATTTCAACAACAATTTCTTCATTAAAACCACTCACTAGTATTGTTAAACTGTTACTTGCTCTGAAAAAAGTTGCCCGCGTTTAATTTATGATGGAAACGAAATATAAATGACAATCATTCTTAATTTTTTCCTTCCTCTTTTAAATAGAAGTATAGTAGTGAATGATGTAGAATAATATAAGGTAATTGATTAATTAATTAATTATTATGATCAATCTGATTTTTCTTTTAGATTTTTCTTTATATACTTTTATATGATTTACTTTTACAAATTTTGACAGCACTGCTTCTTTCCCGAGTTGTCGTTGAGTGAATCAGTTGGAATCGTTTTGCCGAGGGTGACAGGAGCTGAGGAGTCATCTTGGTCTTGATTACCACCTTGCAAATTTCTTTTTCCGACTATATGATAGATTTCTGCAAACAAGACAGACAAATATAAAAAAGGGACACGGATTCGGTAAACTTAAAATAATGATAATGATTGTTAGTTGGTGGATGGTTGGTTACCTGTAAGAATGTTATGAAAAGCAGTTTCAACATTGGTGGAGTCGAGGGCGGACGTCTCAATAAAGCTGAGCCGATGTCTTTCAGCAAACGCCTTTGCTTCATCGGTGGGCACAGCTCGCAAGTGTCTCAAATCACTCTTATTGCCAACCAACATGATCACAATGTTAGGATCCGCATGATCCCTCAGTTCCCTCAGCCACCGCTCAACATTCTCGTACGTCAAGTGCTTGGCAATGTCGTACACTAGCAAAGCTCCGACAGCCCCACGGTAGTACGCGGAGGTGATGGCACGGTATCTTTCCTGACCTAATGATAAGTGGTAAGCAATCATTTAGTACTTTAACACATGCATGACTATGACTTGTCATGAGTACCAAATGAGTACTTTAAAAGAGTAAAAGCAGTAGAAACTAATTTGCAATAATTACCTGCAGTATCCCAAATCTGAGCTTTGATCGTCTTCCCGTCCACTTTGATTGATCGCGTCGCAAACTCCACTCCTATTGTCGATTTTGACTCCAGGTTAAATTCGTTCCGCGTGAAACGCGACAATAGGTTAGATTTACCTACGCCACTGTCTCCTATCAGCACCACTACATCAACAAAAAAACACACAACCCAATCAATGATAAACAATCGTAAGCAATCATAAATAGTTAAAAATCTGGCACCTCCTCCATTTATATACTCACCCTTGAAGAGGTAGTCATATTCATCATCACCTCTCGTCACCATTCTAACAATATTTTCCTACTTATTTCAAAAATTGATCACAAAAAACTCTCAACCAAAAACGATTATTTTCCAAACTCCTCCAAATCAGCAGCTGGCCCACTTTAACTCCTTAAAAAAGGCAAGACTATTCCGCACACGTTTCAACGTAACGACTGATACTTTCAACTTCACTTTCACCGTTATTTACCAACTAATTTATATGAGTCATCATATGATTCACAGCTGATAAGGGTAAAGTGACCAAACCAAAAAAAAATTAATCACAGTCTTCTTGTAAACAAATATTCAGTCAATCATCAACTGTTTACATTTTTCCTCGCCACCATCAAAATGTCAAAAAGAAACACACAAGCTTTAATATTTCACTGGCTGGACACCTTTTTCCTCCGTCTGAAAGAGCAGCACGATAATAAAAATTGAGTATCAAGTAAATGCACCGTAATGTAAATTAAGTTGTGACTGGACACGGGACTGGATCAAGTGGTTTTGGGTCGGTCAGTCGCTGATGATGATGATTGTGGGAGAGATTTTTTAGGTGTTGCTGGAAAATCTCTGTCTTCTTTCTTGCTCTACTGAAACCAACAAAAAAGAACGATGATGATGATGATGATGATGCTAATAGTTGTTATTACGGAATTGGTGGTGGTGATGATGATGATGATTGCAATAATACGATGATCATTTGGTTTGTTTCGCTAGATTTTTTTTTGTCTTTTGGACTCGTCACCGTCAGTCACCCATTCATCCGTTCCGTTTTATGTATTGTACATTTGTAAATAGGGGAATAAAAAAGGGTAGTCGTAGTCAGTAGTGTACCGACATCATGGGAAACTAAAAACAAGAGCAAAATTTTTATTTACATTAGGAGCAGTAGACGAAGTCCTAGTGCACTTTGTAGTTTAGTTGGATTTTGTGGATTTGGATCTATCTGGCTGGTTGCCTGTTCAAGTAGAGTAGTAGAAGAGGATACGATGATAATATGATATCATATTTTTTTCCCTTTCAAGTCAAATCAAGAGAGGAGAAAGAAAAGAACAAAAAAATTATATGGTGCGGTGCAGCGGTGGATTATGTATAAGAGTTTGTACCGTACCGTACTTATACTTTACTTATTACGAACCGTGTTGGTTGGTTGGATGTAGGATTTGGATAGGAGAATATCCTTAATGCACAAAAAGTCAAGATGGGATATCTATAATATCCAAAAGGTATATATCAAATATCTGATCCTAATGTACACGTCCTTTACTTACGTGTTTGGTGTAGTACCAAAACTACTTTATACCACACACAGTCAGTCAGGATGATGTCGGCAAAATGGGATAACTTATATAGCTTTTGCATATTGTGCATTATACGGCTACTACTACGGCAGAGAAGTAGTATATAAGATGCACATATAGAAGGAATATCAAATCAAATGCATGGGACATGCGAATATATGCGATGCAATATGTAGTAAATGCAATGGTGGTATAAGTGGTTAAGAGGAGGAAATACATAAGATAGAGAGAGAACCAGACCAAAAGAGAAAAAGACCGAAGTCCGGAATAGTGGATGAATTTGCTATGCATTGGACTGAATGACTAACTTTACTTTGCTATGTATGAAAATGTGAGGATTGAGTTAATAGACAGGACAGGATGGCTGGGAATGGGAACTTAGGAAAGGAACTGAACTGTCGAGTTGGATGTTTGACAAGGAGGTGGGCATTATAAGACAATGGTTTGGAACTAGAGTAAAAGATATGCACTTATTTAGCTGAGGCTGGGGCGGAGGAAGATTTTTAGTTAGTTGAATAAGATATTGTTATTCATATAAACTTACCAAAGAAGATAGATTTTAATGTTAGTTGATAGGCCCACTCATAAACGCCCAAGAACTAAAGCATCCCAATGAAGCATTAAAATACAATATATTTTAGTGAGTGACTGGTACTTGTAATTTTATGACTACTTCTGCTGGTCTTTATCTTATCTAATTTATTACAACGTGGCAGGTGTTAAGCATTTAGCCTGCCTAAATTCATCCAAGCGTCATATATGATAATATGCAGTTAATCTTCAACAATGACTCATCATGAACCCATCCATGTGCACACCTCTAATCTCAACCTCTTTTTTTTATTACATGTGTATATAAAACTTTTGCTACGCTGCTCTAATCCGATATCCACCCCTTCGCCTCTTGCTCTATTGCTGTTTTACAGGATTCCTCCTTTTTTAAAGGAAAGTTCTGTTTTAAAACGAAGAATACGCCTTCCAACCATGCACCATCACCATCTGCATGCCACCCTCAACATCAGCACCTTCGCTAGCCAGCGCCCACGCTCGAAATTCGCCCTATTTTTGAACACTTCTCTCAACCAAAAAAGACATTTCTCCCTTTCCTTCTTTACTTTGACTTGACTTTGGAATTCACTCTGCCTCTGCCTGTTTCATTTGTTTGACAGATCATCCTTATTCACACAAGTTAGTTGAGCATAGGGAAAGGGAGCTCCTTTTGATATAAAGCATATTTAAGAAAAAAAGTACATGTAAAAATGCTATGAAAATTATGTTCCTTCCACGTTACACACTTTACTTTTTATGTACCTACCTGTTTGGCGATATGGATTTAAGGAACAATGACTATGACATGAGTATGACTCATGCACCTATCATGATACATAGCAGCAGAAAATCCATAGGCATAAAATGAAATGGATTGGAGATATGGCAAACATATGAAAACTCTTTCGGTCTTCGGCATATGAGCATTTGTAGTTAGGATATTTTTTTTGTATATATTTGTATTATTTGTATGCATTTGAGTTTGAGGCAGCTGATCTACTTTTGTCACATAAGAAGACGAAGAAGAGCAACAGCAGCATAAGAATCCGTAACTAAGTTTTGTTGTGAAAGGTGGAACAAGAGGTTGATGTTGGTGTAGAGATGTCTATACACCTTTTCAGTTTCTTTTCTTGACAGTCATCAGCGTCAGCACCCACACACACATGTTCAATGTATAGTATGTTCAACCCAATATTTTTGTGATTTAAAGAGGAATCATAGAGGTCGAAATCCAAAGTGTATTTTTTAAGGAAAATAGTAAAAACAAGTGCCTCCATTCCAGAGTAAATAGTTGTACTTTTTGTGTTCACCTGATGAGAAGAAAAGTGCAATAGTTATGAAAAGATTCTTGTGTGTCTGACTGACCTGACCTGCTGCTGCTGCTGACGTCACTTTTTCACTGCTCCTCTTCTTCTTTACATTCCTCCTCCACAAAAATATTTGTATGTGGATGGATTATGCTCTTGGTGTGGCGACCGTCAAGCTCCAAATCTGATAGGTGGTCAGCAAGATTTTCGACATCATCAATCATGAAACAAATCTTCTAGTCAGAACCCCTCCTCTTGGATCAGTTTTTATTTGAAAGTCATTATACTTAATCTTCATAATCATGTCGGTGGACGCATATCAGCAGCGCTACAGCTCCGGCACGAGAATATGGTTGCAGTCCAAGGAGAAAGTATGGATTCCTGGAAAGGTCGTTTTGTACTCGGTGGAGAAGCTTGAGTGTGAGGTAGATGATGGGTCATCCGGAGCCAAAGAGCCAACAGTAATCAATATAAAAGTTCCAGAGAAAGATCTTCCTCCCTTGAGAAATCCGGATATTCTTATAGGACAAAATGACCTCACATCACTCAGTTATCTTCATGAGCCAGCGGTGCTATACAATTTGGCGTACCGCTTCTCGGAAAATAATTTCATTTACACTTATTGCGGCATTGTCCTGGTGGCAATTAATCCTTATGAGGAGCTACCCATCTATGGGAAAGATACAGTTTGGGCGTACAGGGGACATAATTGGGGTGAGCTGGATCCCCACATTTTTGCTGTTGCGGAAGATGCCTTCACGAAAATGGAGAGGGAGAATAGGGACCAATCCATTATTGTGAGTGGGGAGAGTGGTGCTGGAAAGACAGTGAGTGCCAAGTATGCCATGAGATATTTTGCCACTGTTGGAGGTTCAGAAAATGAGACATCGATTGAAAGAAAGGTCCTTGCTTCCAGTCCAATTATGGAAGCTATTGGAAATGCGAAAACAACGAGAAATGATAACTCCAGTCGTTTTGGTATGAACCAGATATGAACCTATTGAATTTTTTATACAAAAAAAGCTTTCCAGTCATTATTTATAGGCTAGTATTAAGTATTAATTTTTGAATTTTAATATATAGGAAAATATGTCGAGGTAAATTTTGACACAAAATACTCAATCATCGGAGCTTCCATGAGGACCTATCTGCTGGAGAAATCCAGAGTTGTTTTCCAGTCAGAGGAGGAGAGAAATTATCACATCTTTTATCAAATCTGCGCGAGTCGGAGCTCGCATGCGGAAGTGTCAGAATTGTATTTAGACTCTTGTACAAAGTTTAATTACACTGGCCAAGGAAGTGCAGGCATAATTGAAGGCGTTTCTGATCAGAAACTGTTTTTGGAGACTGTGGAAGCGATGACCTTACTTGGATTTGGGATTGATGACAGGAGAAACTTTTTCAAGCTGTTGGCAGCAATTCTGCATTTAGGAAATGTGGATATTAAGAAAAGCGATACGAAAGGAGGTGATAGTTCATGTTCTGTGCCGAAGGATGACATTCATTTGGCACATTTTGCTAGTTTGCTTCAGGTACAACTATTGCGAATTTTAAAAAAATCAATGAAATGTAAAATATGTAATTATTTTCTGGTAAAAGTTATATTTTGTATGATGCTCATTTATCTTTTTATTTGCAGGTTGATTATGACATGATGCGCAAATGGCTTACTTGTCGTCGCATTGTCACCGGCCGTGAAGAATTTATTAAGCCCATGTCCCAATCAGACGCAATGAACTGTCGAGATGCTCTATCAAAACTCCTTTACGCCGAAGCTTTCTCGTGGATCGTAGCTGGCATCAATCGATGTCTTCTCACCTCACAGAAAACAAACCGTTTCATAGGCGTGCTTGACATTTACGGATTCGAAACTTTTGAGATAAATTCATTTGAACAATTTTGTATCAATTACGCAAATGAAAAGCTCCAGCAGCAATTTAACCAGCACGTGTTCAAACTTGAGCAAGAGGAATACGTCCGGGAGGAGATTCAATGGACATTTATAGAATTCTACGACAATCAGCCTTGCATTGATCTAATAGAATCAAAATTAGGCATTTTGGATCTTTTAGATGAAGAATGTCGCATGCCAAAAGGAAGTGATTCCAGTTGGTGTCAAAAGCTGTACCAGAAATGCGTCACAAGCTCAGCCCACTTTGAAAAACCCCGCATGAGTCAAACTGCCTTTGTTGTTGTGCATTTTGCTGACCGTGTCCAGTACGAGAGCCAAGGCTTTCTGGAGAAAAATCGAGATACAGTTTTACCAGAGCAAATTATGACAGTTTCAGCCTCAAGCAATACTTGGATCCAACAAATAGTTGCACCCAAGGACGCTCCTGCAACAGCCACTAAACGTGCAGGAGTTGTAGTCCAATCCAGTTCATCCACAATGTCAACATCAACAAGAAAGAAGACTGTTGGCTCCCAGTTCCGAGACAGCTTAACCCTTCTTATGCAAAGCTTAAATGCAACGACACCCCACTATGTACGTTGTATTAAGCCTAACGATACAAAAACACCATTTGAATTTGATCCTCATCGTGCTGTACAACAATTAAGAGCTTGCGGTGTCCTCGAAACCATTCGTATTTCCGCTGCAGGCTTTCCTAGCCGATGGACATACACTGATTTCTTTAATAGGTACCGGCCCCTTGTTAAGAATTCAAGAGATATCAATAGACAGAGTCCCAGAGCCACATGTGAAACAATAGTTAACGGCATGATAAGTGACGAGGATGCTTATCGTTTTGGAAAATCCAAAATTTTCTTCAGGGCTGGCCAAGTCGCCTATTTTGAAAAGATTCGCATGGAAAAACTAAGATACAGTGCGGTGATGATTCAAAAGAATGTCAGAGGATTTATCTACAAGCGAAGATACGCCAAACTCAAGAAAAGTGTCCAGTTGCTCCAAAACTATGGAAGAGGCATGGTTGCGAGGAAATTGGCGCTACGGCTGAGACAAACTCGAGCGGTCATACGGATCCAGACATGCTTTCGGAGATGGAAGCAGCAGAAAGCGTATCAGAGGCTGCGTAATGTTACAATTCAATTCCAATGTCGTGCTAGGGGATGGTTGGCAAGAAAGGAGGCACAAAGGTTGAGAATGATCAAGGCTGCTATAATAATACAAAAGTTTATGCGGATGTGGCTGGAAAAACAAAGGTATGAGAAATCACGCCAGGATATTATCAAAGCTCAAAGTTGCGTTAGAAGATGGATGGCGAAGAGAAGGCTAAAGGCGTTGAAAACAGAGGCTAGAAGCTTGGAGCATGTGAGGCAGCTTAATAAAGGCCTGGAGAATAAGATCATATCGCTCCAACAGAGGATAGAAGAACTAAGCAAAGGGGCTAATCAAAACAAGAAGGTGGTAAAGGACTTTGAAAAGATAAAAGTTCAATTGGACAACTATAAACATATGGAAAAGGACTTGAAGGCGGCTCTTGAGAAGATTGGAGAGCTGGAAGGATTCAACAACAGACTAGAAGATGAGCTCAGAGGGAAAATGGACGCAGAGGTTGATTTTGTGACAACAAAGGTCGAGCTCGAAAGCGAGAATGGAAGATTGAGAGGGCAAATGGCTAGTTTGGAGGAGAAGGTACAACAATTGGGAGTAGAATTGGAAGAAAGTAAGCTAAAGGAGGTAGAGAATGAGAAGCTGAGAAGAGAGTTTGCAACATTCGAGAAAGAGCGAGAAACGGAGCAACAGGCTTATCAGCAGCTGTTGAAGAAAGTGCATGACAATGAACTGGCTGGTAGTGGACACCAAGGAAGTGGATCATCGGTAAGTGATTTTTGTCCAACTTTGTTAATTGGATTTTTTTATTGTGATGAATGGAATAAAAATATTTGGTTTTTTTTTAAATACAGAGACCAACTCCAGTGCCAAGAAAAAGTTTGGCACCTACTTCTTTGGACTCTGGGCTTCCCTCAATGGATAGATCCCCATCACCAACTCGTCGTGCCTTACAACATGCAGGTTCCCCTAACCAAATCCAGCAAAATGCACCAGAGCCTGATATCAGTCTCGTGCTAGTCCTCCAACAAAAACTTAGACAATCTGAGAAAGAACGAGAGTCCTTAGAAAAAATTATGGAAGAGCAGGCTGCAACGAATCCAGATTCGGAGATTCGTCGAACTCAAGATTTGATACGTCTCCAAGAGCTGGAAATGGAGAATGCCAAGCTGAGAGATGACCTCAATCATTTGCGCTCAACAGAAGACAAAGAATCAGAAATTTCCAGACAATTCCAAAGTCTCCAAGAGGAGCTGGCTAGAAAGAGAGAAGAGAGTATCCAGTTGCGAACGGTTCTTGCAAGTCCTAAAGGAAAGAGGAGTCCAGGAAGTGCTGGCGAACCATCTCAAGAGGAGCTTGTTCTAAATGGTGATGACGAAGATGAGATTGGCCTAATTTTGCAAACTCAAAAGAGGATTATTCAGCAGCTAGAACGAGAGCTCCAAGCAGAAAAATTACAGAACCAGGATCTCAATTCCCAAAACAAAACTTTGGAAAACGAAGTTCAGAAGCAGAGCTTAGCTCTCAGCCAGTCCCTCAACAGCATCAGTGGCGGAGGAGATCTTCATCTCAGGCATGAGGTGGGTCGTCTCACGAATGAGAATCTGACACTTCGCGATCATGTCTCTCGTCTCAAATCAGAGCTAAAGAGATCCAAGCAGCAACGTCCTCATGACGTGTCCATCAACAATCCCAATGATAGTATGAACAGCAACAATTTGAGCTTGGACCACGTCTTCATCCGAAAGAAGGACCAGGTCTATCTGGGGATGCTGGAGTATCGGCAAGAAGATGAGGGAAAGATAATGCGAGCTCTCATACTCGACCTCCAACCAGCAATTGCTCTTTCTGCTCAGCCAAGTGGGCTACCAGCCTATATACTTTTCATGATGATTCGCTATACAGACTATATCAATGATGACAACAAGGTCCGCTCCCTCCTTACATCTGCCATTACTTACATCAAGAGATTAATGCGGAAGAAGAGTGAAATGTTGGATGTGACTGTGCTCTGGCTATCAAACATTCTTCGCTTTCTCCATACCCTTAAGCAGTACTCGGGAGACGCTACTTTCCAACAGGAGAATACTCCCAAGCAGAATGATCAATGTCTCAAAAATTTCGATCTCAGCGAGTACCGTCAAGTACTTAGTGATCATGCTGTCTGGATTTACATGATGCTTCTAAAAATTGTGGAGCAGGATATGCAAACTATGATTGTTCCTGCAATTCTGGAAAACACTGGGATTGACGTGAATTCTGGTGGAGGTGGAATGAGATCAGGGGGTGAAATTCAAAAGCAGAAGCCACTGGAAACGCTCCTACGAAAACTGGACATTACTTATAATCTCCTATGTTCATATGGCTTGGATGTGGAGGTGATAAATCAGGTGTTCAGGCAACTATTCTACTACGTTTGTGCTGGTGCCCTAAATAATCTTTTGCTAAGACGGGAACTGTGCAATTGGAGCAAGGGACTGGAAATTCGTTACAACATATCTGCACTTGAAGAGTGGGGAAGAAGTAAAAAGATGGAGGAAGTGGTAAAACAAACGCTAAGTCCTGTTATTCAAGCGAGTCAGATTTTACAGGCAAGAAAGTCAGATAATGATGTCGGTACTATATGTGACATCTGTGATAGTCTTAGCATTCAGCAGGTACGAATATATATACGAACTTTCCTTTCTAACTTTTTATATTATAAAGCAATAATTATTATACAATTCCTGAAATGATTCTTAATATTTTTTTAATGCCTTTACAGGTGGTAAAGCTACTTAATTTGTACTCAAGCAAGGACGGAATAGACGCTGACAAAGTGTCTAAGCAATTTATTGAGAGGGTTCAATCGAAGCTCTTTGAAACTCGAACTAAAGGACTGGAACAGGCCGAGGCGCTGGCCAAAACAAAGTTGCTGATGGACACGCAGTACACTTATGCTGTAAAGTTTCCTTTCAACCCCAGTTCTGTCAAATTGGAAGATATATTCATTCCCGATAGCTTTGGGCTTAATCAATGGATTAAGAAAATGTAAAAGGTGAATTAGATTCATCAACCTGTAATTTATTACAATAGTTAAATCGCAAGTATTTTCGTTTGCGCTAGATAATAATAATATTATGTGCGTGTGCCTGACAGCTAAAACAACCTGTGTGATTGTGATGATGATATGATGTGATCAAAAACTGAATGTTTCGTTGTAAAAAAAAAGTTTTTTGTTGTTGCTTTTTTGAGGTGATATGAACGAATGGTAACGGTGCTAAATCAATATAATTTTAATATTTATAGTCTCTATTTAGCATGAGCAATCGAAATATTTAAAATACGCATTCCATGGATGGATTCTATTATCTGATTTAAATTGTGAGCATTCCAATTTGTGTACCTTATAAAATGCTAATAACCAATAGTGGCTGCGAAAAAAATGCGTAGGTTATAAAGTAGAAAATGAAAAATCAATCAATAATTGTGGAAATATATATCGAATATTTTTAATAAGCTAATCTAACAATTAATTATTAGTATGGGAAAGATAATGTTTTCTTTGTTTGGTTGTGAAAAACTTTTGCATTTAATTTAACCTACAAACTAGTTGTTTAAAAAAGTATTGCTAGAAAACTTTAATTTTTACTGAGGTGCATTTATTGAAAAAGGAGGGATGATAGGAGGGAGCATTGCCATAAACTAGTGTGTATTTTTTATTTATGTTTTGATGAGTTACAATAATTAGTAGTTATGTATGTCATTTCAAAATCATTCGCCTTAGCATAATAATGCATGCATTAAACTGTTCATTCCATTTAATTTTTTGTACAAATATAATTCCATTATTTCGTGATATTTTCAAAACAATAGTGATTCGATGATGATCGCCTCTGCTTTAAAAACCTAACAATTAATTACAAATTAATGTATATTGAAAATAAATTAAGTGTGTGTGGTATGATCATGATCATTATAATCGGTAAACGTACCTGTAATAATCATTCATCATCTAGGCAAGAAGACATTAAAAGGTACTTACAAAAAACACTATATTGTATTATATGGTTAAAATAATGAACCGAGAGCAGCTTTAAAAAGTATAACGTCAAAAATATTTAATACTTAATAAATCATTCCAAAATAACATGTATTTCGAAACAAATGTAATAATAAATTAATTCAATAATGTTTAACTTAATAGAGTCAACCATGTAAAAGCTTATTCATGTACTTTAACCAAACTCCCTCAAACAGCAAGCAAAGCTATAATCGTCCCGTGATAAAAAATTAATTAAATTATTGCTGAGAGTGTACATTATATTAGTACTTATTGTAATTTAGTGAGAAAAAAAGTGCGGAAGTACATGGTAAGAAGAAGACAAGAACAAGAATAAAGTCACAAAAAATGATAACCTCACACCAATGCTTGATTTATTATTCCAAAGCAATCACTTGAAGCTTGCTTGAACCATACCGAGTGTTCACACGGCATTCGACCTTCTTTATACTGGCACACCCTGAACGTCTTCCCGATTGAATGAGATGCTGACACATATCACAGTGAGATGCCATGTGACTTCCGATTTTATCTTTAGTCTCATCATCCCGAGCACCATCCCCAGCACGGCCTTTCTGTGACTTTTTCTTATTCTTAGGTTTGAAAAGCCCCAAAATGTTTCCACGCGATCCACAAGCAGTGCATCGCTGGGAAAAGTCCCGATCCATGCTGAAATCCTCCCACTTTACGCCACAGCCTTTGACACATTCCCACCAGTAGTGACGACCAAACTAAAGACAAGATATATAAGTACACGTTTCATCATCAAGTGACACTACAGTTTAACCTCTCGTACGAATTATGTATAAAATTGAAGATCAATTATGTAACATGTATCACAGTACCCGCTTTTGACGACCTTCAGCCGTCACATATTCACCACAGAAGCATATTTGATCACGTTCATAAGCATCATGGATTGACTGCCAAAAGTCGCCACACACATCACAATTGAAGTTATCCAAATCCAGTTTCTGAATAGAAAACATGCATACATGCATTAAGCAAAAGTGTAGTATAAATATGGATCCAATATAGTACGCAAAACTTACATGATCCTTCAAGTTCACTTGAACTGCTTCTTTTCCGCATTCACAAACCTCTTGAGTTTGTTTCCATGAATGAATAGAAGTCCACATCTTTCGGCATGTCTCCCTACTGCAAACATACTGTGCGCATGCTTTTTTGTAAACTTCCCGTCGCCTTCCCATTTTCGACTCTTGCTGAAATGAATTGAATGAAAATTTTGCGAATGGGAAGATGATTAATGATAACGAAGGTTCCACGCTACAATAGGGGTTCCAAAAAATAAAAAACTGCGATGCGGTTTTAGCCGATGATACCTGTTTTTCTTACAATTTATATCGTGTATAGATTAAAGACAGACGGCTTACGACGTGACAGACTTTTTGAGTTGAGATCACGAATGAAGAAGTTGGAAGTTAAGTTAATTTGATTTTTGAAGGAAACAAATAAAACGTTGTCACTTACTGCTTTATGAATTTAAAACAGCAAACGTCCATAATAATCACTCTGTCAATAAAACAATAAATTGCATTTTTCTTTCTTTCAAATATAAAATGATGTCCTTGAACAAAAGTCTTATTTTGCTGTACTGTCTGAAGCTGATATTTCTGTGTGTCTGAAAGAACGCGATTCACGACCGCCCATGTAGCTAAATGCTAAATCGTAATATGTCAGCGTACATTCTATAAGTGCATTACTATGAAAATGCATTTTTGTGAAAATGACTCTACCTACCTCAAAGCGTTTTACATTTTGTAATAAAAAATGTGAGTCCCAGTCTACGCGTCTATGTCGCCAACAATACAAGACTACCACACGCAGCGGAGCTGCGTGTCCCGTCGTGGTTGCAGTTTGTAAAGTTAGTTGCCATTGCAACATTCTTGAACGGCATAAATCTGTTTTCTGGTTTCATGCTTTCAAAATCTGTTAAGAGGGCTCATGATGAACAATCTGATGCAGATGATTGACCTTTAGTTCTCACAAAATTCCAGTGCATTTTCTCTCGTTGAGATTTCTCTCTGATCTTGTCCCTAAATTCTTTGTGTCTTTGTCAAATTCTTCCACAGTGGACTACTAAATTCTAAATCCTTTCTTTATTTTTCATCCAGCACCGTTCCCTTTGTCCTCACCATGTCAGGCTGTTGTGGAGGTGGATCTTCCTCAAACCAAGAAGTAAGTGAAATACACAAAAAACACTTTCCTAAAACTAAAATGCACCCAATGTTGAATGTGGACCATGTATGCTTAATACTTGTATATATTCGACAGAGCCTTATATTAAGAATGTCCTTTGGTTTTTTAGGATAATAACTCTTGCTGTCCACCTCCTCAATGTTGTCCTCCTTCTTGGTAAATTGTTAATAATTATTATATTCAAACAATATTTCATTGTTGTTCGTACTGTATTTGTAAGCTTGCACGAAACTTGTACTTAATTTATGCTACCCTATTTTATTTCAGTTGCCCAATTTTGACTGTTAGAGCTACTCCATGTCCACCACAGTCAAGTCCGGATCCGTGTCGTGCTCCAAATCCTTGCTGTCCACCACCGAATCCGTGTTGTGTAGTTCCAACGCAGTGCTGTCCTACACCAATTGTCGTCAGGCTCTCATGTCCAACTTCCCAGTTTCCCATGCCTTCAAAACCATCACGTATGTCAATTCTGTCACCTTTATATTTCGTATCAATTAACTTTTCCTATTCAAGTCCCATTCGTATATAAATAATGTTGTTAACAATTTTATTGGAATTTTTAGGTGGAGGAGAATGCGACTAGTAGCAGCGAAGGTGAACTCTACTGATGAATTCAACGCTTTCCCTGATTCCCCCAAAGCAAACCAAATCCGGAAATGAACTGCAGCCTGGATAGTCATGTCAGCTTGCGGAAAACTCCAATTTCGATGGTTTACTTTTCTAATGTGAAAATTCTCTTGGTAATATTGAACCTTCAATAAATTCAAACGAAAATCAGACAGTCTAAAAAAATTGTGTTTTTAGTTTAGAGTTTCTGTAGTTTATTTATTTTTTTAATATTTATATATAACTAGAGCGAAATCTCTTATCATTATCACACAATGCATATTCAATACAGTAGGGACAGGGGACGACTTTTAGCTTGATAGGGATGTGAGTGAGGCTAAGTTTGAGTGGAGACAATATAGCAGGCCATTCAATGCACTACCATATCCATTATATACTAAATAATTGTATTTCTTTTTTACGTTCTAATAACAATTATAATTTATTTTATCATGTTTCTTTTATTTTTGCTTGTAATTACGTTAAAATGTAAAAAAGTTTTGTGAAAGTATGCACGTTTTAAATTGAATTATAAACCAATTAATAAAAATGTACTGTAAAACTTTTTTTGCTTTAAGTATGATAATTTTTTATCTTCCAAATCATCAACCATGATCTATGAACTACTTATTCTTGTAAATGTGGATGAGCAAAATTGTGGACACAAATAGTCAAGGACAAAGGACAACATGAAATTGACGCTTTCAACAGATTTGTGCATGCACTGCATTGTTCATTAACTCAGTTTTTGCAAAGGACGAAATCATGTATTAAAAGTATTGTGTTTCCTACGCATGCAAAATACAGTCACTAGAAATAAATGACGTTATAATGGACAATACAATATAATGATGAGTGAAGCGAGTGGAGGTACAGGTATGTCATACTGATCACACGACAACTAGACAAATTCATTTTTAGAGCATAGGCATTTGTCATATTTTGTACAATACAAATTCAGACATCATTATTCATTTAGCTTCATAGACCAATACATACAAAATGTCGATCAAAAAGTGCAGTTATCGTAAGGGAATACTACTTCCCTTCTCGTTCGTCCTTATTACTGCAATGGGGTTTATACATAAATCTGATTGCAAAAAATATTCCCATGTTCGAAACAACATACTTTCATTTCCTGAACTTTGGCTAGATCAATACTTGGTCAGTGATCAACGAGAATGGGTGCACACTAATTTCACTAAAACCCAAAGCCTTTTTGAGGACGACTTCATTTCAAAGAATGGAAGTGACTATGTATTGACTGAAGAAGTACTGGCAATCTTCCTGAAATGTCACGCTGATTACCCCATCGAAATGAAATTTCCTTACCCAGAGGTATAAAAATTAAAACAGAACCATACTTTTTCCTAACTGTTGTTAATTTTAACATTACTTTACTTTTAAATTACAATTCATTCAGCAAATTCGGTACCCATTCGTTCATTTTCAAACGACCTCTCAGCGATTGTCCGAATTTAATGAAGATCTGGATGAGCCATTAACAAAAAGTTATATACTTTACACCCAAATTACGCTTCGGAACATTGTATTTTTCAGCACTACTTTTGCATGTCAGTCTGTTAAATCCTCCGTGCTAAATTCTAATGTCCATGTGTACAGGCTGTGTAAGTCCTTTAAACTATAAATCATTGCAACTTCACTTCAATTTTAATTGACACTTATACATATATTCTATCCTATATCAAAGCTTACGATGGAATTGAAAGAAAAGGAGAAACTATACAGGTAGATGTTGACGAGAATCAAAATCAAACCCCATTGCAAGTCGTGCTTCCATGTAGACCAGCGTCTCCAACAGCATCAATTTCTCTCCAAAAACAATTTCATACTTCGATCTGGAAGGATGGGAGCTTTGAGGAAGCTGTCACTTGGGAAGAGATAAAGTGGAACAAGTTTGATCCAAGAAAAGGTTTCACATTGACCCTTCCCCCAACACAAATTTATTATGCCCTGCCGCTTCCTTCATTATATGGACTGTATAAGTGTACTCTGAGCGGAAACATTGGCAGTGATGATGAATTTGTGCTTGTGAATGTCAGCAAAAAATCTGGTATGCTCAAAATGCAAGCAATCATTTTATATACAAAAGCAATGAATGTAAAGATATGCTGCAGCTACATAATATTATATTTTTCTGCTCGAAATGGAAAAAGTTACACAAAAGGAATCCATCACATTTAAATCAAAGCATAGTCTTAAAGGTAATGCATACGCTGGTCCAATGTCAGACGATGAAAATGATTCCGGCATTGGATTCAATGGTTGGTTCAAATGTTGTACTGGAGTGCCTTCTAAACCACCATCTCTACTTGCAGCGTCTTGTGACAGTGAGCTAAAGTGCGATGCAATCAAAATGATATCAAAACAGATTCCAACTGAGGTATACATACATTCACCCAATATTACTATAATCTTCCAAATATTTATTATTTACTATTGAATGAAATTGAATAGTTGAAACACGTATATGTCATGGTATATTGTTTCCAGTTATTTAAAAGTACTCAGTTGTCAATGTCACATCGACGTCTACATTTTAACCTAAGTTCTGATTGTGCACTCTATGTGTTATATGGAGCAGCATCTGTGGTCCTCTGTACAGGCGAAAATGTGGATATCTCGGAGGAATATTATAAGCTTATTTCAACACAGGAGGAGTTAACAGCCAAAAGTGGCATTCTTTCGACGCCTTCTGGTACTCCAGTAAAACACCAACATTATTGTAAGAACTGCATGCTTTTTCAAGTTAATAATATTAATGCTTGCCATCAGGTATGTATGTGTTAATCACATCACTTTTAAATATGCAGATGAAACTCTATCAGTAGCATGGAATTCGGAGATACAGCGTAAGGTTTTCATTAGCGTTGGAATATCTTTTAACAAAATTACACATAAACCGAGTCCAAAGGAACATATTGCAGTACTCTCAAAGCATCGCTACTTTCGCCACCAACACGAGGACGGATCATCGCCAATTTCTAAAATAAAAAGTATTGACATCCAAGAAGTTGAAGATGCCACGTTGAATATTTACGAGAATGAACCAATTTACTTCATGTGTTTTGCTTCGTCCATGTTCTTTGCTGGCGGAGGTTACGTTCGAGTAAATTGGAGGAACGGTACTAAAATCGTGTTGGAAGGTATTAAATACTACGACTTCGGTAAATTCTAAATCGACTGGGGCGTAAATACCATTAAACTGAGTTGAACTTGCAGATGCCGATTACCGGAGTGCTATGATCCGCACCAAAAGATTTTATCTTGACTCTGATGGAGGTTTCAATCAAGTGATAGGAAAAATAATCCCAGCAAGTAGAGAAATGACTTCAGTTGAATGCTTTCAACCTGTTTTGAATGATTCAAGATGGGAGAAAATGGAATTGAAAATTCAAGTACAAGGTAATAATAGATGTCTAGACGTATATAATATCTATTCACACAGGTAATGCATTTACTAATATTTCACATTCAGCTTCCCACGTGCCAGTGTTTGCTGGCTCATCAGAAGAAATTGTTTATTTTTATGTGCATGAAACTGGCCATCAAATAACCTGTGAAATTTTAGAGGGAACACCTTTACCACAAACAATCACAGTTACAAAGGATGCGAAACCAATAAAGGTATTTTCTTCATTGCTTAAAATTTAGCTCGCGTTCAATACACAATAATAGATAAACGGTATACATTTATGCTTTAAAATTAACGATTCTTCAAAAGGTCATCGTAAATAAAATTAACCCTATACAAATTAATGCCACTACTAAAACAATCAGCGCCAGCGCGGATAAAGACAACATTGTTACCATCAACTTTCCACCGATCTCCTACGACTGTCATGGAGTGTACCAATGCGAAGCAGAAAACATTAAAGGGAAAGCTGTAAAGACTGTAAGGGTTATTGTGTCAGGTATGCAAGAATAATTGAAATAGCCAGAAATTAATTATGAATTATCTTTGGATATCAGTCAACATCAACGAGTGTTAACTAAAATAGAGTAAATTCCTGTAGAAAAATCAAGTGCTTTCTGGACCGTATTTCCCATATGTATTGCTATGTTGGCACTAATATTGCTAGGATTGGGGTTATGGATTTGGATTCAGCGAAGAAAGCTCCTATTCTTTCAAAATAGGCAGTTCTGAGACAAATCAATATGTTAAGTAGTTTACTAATGTAAGCAGTCTTTATACAAAATGTACATAAACCAAATGAGGTTCTGTTGGGGCGAATTGAGTGAGTACATGTAGATTTACTTCCTTCATCTCTAGGTCTCTATTACCTTTACCCACATGCGTTGACGAGATCAAAATCTTCTTCTTTATACTCCACTGAAATTATGAAGAATGTGATGATTGTTGCTGTTATCTAAAAGACCAACAAACATATTTTTAAGCAGTTTACCTAACTAAGAGAAACGTGTCTGTGTATACGTAAGGACGTTCATGAGATGAACCTTGCCAATAAAGCGATAATTGATTTTGTAAAATCCACTGGATCCAATGCAGATTGAGTTCCAGACCATATCAAAAGCACCAATTTCTTCAGCACGTACATGCTGAAAATCCAAACGCTCAGCATCTTTTATGTGCTGATGAAGCATCCGTACACGAAGTCGTTGTATCTAAATCACAATGACAAACGAAAGGTTTTAATTCAGTCGCTTTCATATATGATGCTTACACATAACTCAACCTCATAATGCAAGTTTGAGGATGATATGCTAACCTTGCGATAAGATTCCGCAGAGAATATCAACGCAGCTCCTAGGCAAATGAGGTAGTAGAAAATGTGCAACTTTACATACCACTTTTTTATCATCAAACCAGTGTCCAACTCAGTTGACAGCCATGCCAGAAGATCCATCAAATACCAAAAACAAAACAGGTTCCAAACGTCGTTAACTGACTGCGAAACATTCCTTAATTCTTGGAATCCCTCAAGAAACTCTTTTTTAGATTTGTACTGATTTTCCACAACCTGCTTAATAAACTGGGTGGATGCACTCCACACAGTTAACGAACAAGTTGCAAAGAGACACAAAGTAAAGAAAAGTTGCAAGTTATGAGCTAAAGTAATCAAAATTTGGAGCATTCCCAAAAAGCTCACAAGTCCAAACACTTCTTCGCTATCCACAGGATGTTTAGCAAGTGTCGAGTTTTTATCCAGAAAGAATGTGTATTTTGCTTGAGCCACGTAAACTCGGAATAAATGGGATGACCCCCATTCAACACATTCGGTCACCTCAAATCCAACTACTGGAGCTAAGAAGCCAAAAACCATCCATATAGTGTGGCAGACAAATACAAGAATCCACCTATATTTCGGCGTAGGATGTAACAGCTTGGAATGGCCAATGACCTCTATCATTCCCTTGATTTTATCCAGTTTGGAGATGAGCGTGAGGTAAAATAGAAAATTGAGAAGGACGTGGGTGTGAGCATGAGCAAGTTTGAAATAGGAAATTGTTCCGTATTTCCCATGTTTCCGGTCAGCCTGCCATGCGCTTCTTGCATCAGTAATGCGATTAAGCATGGCCATTGTCCAAACCATGTAGCAAATAATCTGGAATGTAATTGATTCAGTTTATATACACAACAATATTGTATTACCTTTTTATCTTGTAAACAAAACCTGTTTATTCTAATTTTAAAAACTTTCTGTCTTGCCATGCCTTTTGAAACACATTTCCTTGCAAATCCCAATGGCCAATGTTACGATTGAACACAGGACGAAATGGTGCAATACAAAAGTAGTAGGCGGAAATGAAGTACATGTGGAAAAAGTGAAGTCTACATTGTTCCTTTTCGGGCTCTACGGTTGTAACTGTATCTGCAGGGTAATTATTGCAATCCGAACGATGATGACGCTTCGAATCGGCAGATGTAGCCGGATCAATCATTTCAATTATTGCTAAGCTCTTCATTTTGCTGGTTAACCTCGCCCGATTGAAGACAAAGTTGTGAATGAGATGTGGAATTTTCTGATTGAGGAACAAATTAATAAATAAGTATGGGGCATGCTGAGTTTGTTTACTACTGACAATCGGTTACGCAGTATATATAATATATGATATATGACCCAATTCATTTATTCGTTTGTGTATGCATTAAATCAATTTGCAAAATCATTACGCGAATCAATATTGAAAGTCAATGACTCAACGCAAATACAAAACTACAGCATAATATTTATAAATGAAATTTGCATGTTAAAGTCCTAATTATTAACTGTAACAATCTAACCACAGAAGAAATTAAATGTATATGAGTTATGACTCATGACAAGCGAAACGGTCAACACAGGATGTAAAATACATAATTTAAATTATTTATTGTACACCTCTCGTTCCTGGAAGTGCAAGCAGAAGTTTTGATTAGCTCTTCAGGTTATCAGGTTTTCCTTCGTTGGTTATCAATCATCTTTTTTTTCGCTATCAATATTAGATATAGGTGATGAATATAAATTATTATCAGTAAAATGGAATGACAAGTGGTTGCTGATAACGTGCTGTAAAATGTTTTAACATATTTTATCATTGAAATAATTTTCTGCAAATTATAAATTTTGGGATACTACTGTTAGATAAACGTGCAGAGGCGGAGAAATATACTCAGCAAGTAGATTTCCTATAGGTTTACTGCTTGCATTATTTGATATTCTTTCTTTTTCCGAATTTTTTTGCAAGTGACAATTAACAGTTTGTTTGCTTACAAAAATGGTTTTTCTAGCATTCTCAGATTACGTGCTCATTGCATTGTCCCAATCGATTTTGGTGAGTGTTGCACTCTACTACGAGAGAAAGAACCGGAATGTCACTGCTGGTGATAACCGTTTCACCTTGAACGTCGCCTTCAACTTGGCCTTTGCTCTTCTAGCACCTTGTGTGTTTTCTCACATTCTTCTACCTTTTCTGTATGTATTCCTGTGGCCAATCAAGATTCTACTGAGCCTTGCCCTTGAATGGGTTTGGACTTCGTTGTACCTTATCTGGCTCAAATCAAAAATGACATTTTTGGTGCTACCATTCTACATCTTACTACAGCAGTTTCTCAAGAAAAATGATGGTACAACAGAAATTAAACCTGTGCTGGAAAATAACGAGATGGAGTTGGAGCCAATAACGTCAGAGCTAGAATCAATCGAAGAGACTTCATTGCAACAACATAATATCACATTGAATGATTCGGATTTAGATGATGTTTCACAATCATCACATACGTATGTATCTGAGTACCTATGATAATAAAGGGGATTTAAAAAAAACATTTTACTCATAATTGCAATTCTTTTGTTTTCGTTTTTAAACTGTCCCTTTGCCTGAATTTTTCATTACATCTACATCTATTGGGCAAATGTGGTGGAAATATATATAGATATGCTTTCAGACTCCAACCACAGCACAGCTATTAAGAAATGGTGTAAAATTAGGCTTCAAAGCGATAAGTTCATGGTCATCATCATATAGTATATTAAAGCGATCGAGTGATGATGATCTATGAAAATATATGTTATATGAATCATCTTAAACGTTACCTTCATATTTATCTAGTAGTAAAATGACACTCGTTAAAGTTAAATACGAATATATTAATAAAAAACTTTAATTAGTTATATAACAGTCAGATTATGATGAACGTAATATTATAACTGCCTTTACAATATGTGCAACGACCATTAGGAGTCACATAATTCTTTCGGTATACTATACATAAATTTATCCTCGAACTGTGAATTGTAAAAAAATAGCATTTATTTTTTACTATTCATCATAGAAAACACTTTTCGATTTACTGGTTTACGCGATAGTTTATACCCTTCTAAAGTTACGTGTTTGAAATATTAGAGTCATGAAAAATCTGTGTCTTGACTTCCAAATAGTAGCAACATGCCTATCCATTTTTATTTCAGCTAGCGCAGGTATAACTTAATTTACTGAATTGCGTTGCATGCATTTTTGAGACTGGATGAATAAATAAATTATATTACTTTCGTTTCCTAATCCCAAAAATAGCTGGGGACGACTTTACATTTCCAGGTAAGGCTCCAAGATTGCATGAAAGGCTTCCTGAACATATATACCTTTCACGAAAATAGGATAGTATGTTGATTGTTACATGTGTGTATTTATATTTATTAATATTATACACAGATCTAGTTGACATCGACCCCCTCTTCGATGTCGGAAACAGGCACAGGCCAAGACCAGGCGGCAGGCCACGACGGCCACCAAAACCAAAACCTGGTAAAATTTACAACAATTGGATGAAATCATTCAAGAATAGCATATGCATTAAGTTTATAAATTAATTGTCGTAGCTTAACAAAATAATTTTATTTTGCTGCATCTAGGCCTTGGGTCCTTAAAGCCCTGGCAAATACTAAGGGGAAGATCAGGTTAAAACACTACGATTAATTGGATTGGATTGCATGCATTAAATAGACTGAACAAATTAATAAAAATTGTTTTTTTTTCTTAATTCCAAAATAGCTGGGGATGACTTTACGTTCCCAAGTAAGGCTCCAAAATTGCATAAAACCTTCTTGAACAAACTTTTCATGAAAATAGGCTAATGTTGATTGTTACGTATGTATGCATATTTACATTTGCTAAAAGTGTACAAAATATTACACACAGTTCTAGGTGACATCGACCCTCTCTTTGATGTCGGAAGCAGGCGTAAGCCAAAACCTGGCCGTAGACCTCGCAAACCGAAACCAATCTCAAAACCTGGAGGTCGCCCGCTCCCATCAAGGCCAGGGCCTGGTAAAATTTATACAACAATTGGATGAAATTTCAAAAAATAGCATGTGCATGGATTTTTATGTTTTATTGCTCACTGATTGTGAGTAATTTGATAAAATTAATAAATTATTGTTGCGGCTTACCACCATCATTTTGCTGTCTCTAGGCCATGGGACGTCATTAAAGCCTTGGCAAATACTAAGGGGAAGAGCAGGTTAAAAGACTTACAGAATAGTTTGAATCTTATAGCTTATCTTCTGACAGCAATAATTACGGTACGGAACATTTTAGCTTCATTTATGTTTCTATTGTAATATAGATGATTTGAGTTCCTTGGCAGCTTTCAATCCAACTCCAGAAGGTATATGAACTAGTAATACTATATATATATACTAGACTATATATATGTAATGCTTTGTTAGCAAGGAACTTCAAGATCTGATATATTTTTCAGATAATAGTCAACGCAAATCTGGTGTACGCAGACCTGGTCAATACCCTATTCCCTTACCTAGTAACTCTCTTCCACCAAGCAAACCACCACCAGGTGGGCCAGATGTGGAAGTACCTATTTTACGCCCTCTTCCCCCACGTCAGCGACCTTCAAGACCACCACCAGACGAACGTCCTGATATGGGAAAACGTGGTGTACGACGACCAGGTCAATACCCTATACCTTTACCTGAAAACTCTCTTCCACCAACTAAGCCACCACCAGGTGGTGAACAGCCAGATACGGGAAAACCTCGCCCTCTTCCACCACGTAAGCAACCTTCAAGACCACCACCAGACGAACTGCCAGATACAGGAATACCTGGTTTACCCTTGGGATCAAATAGTGAGATAAGATTGATTTAAGGAACAATTTAAGCTATCCCTTATATCCATTAAAAGAATCATTGGTTTATAATACGAAATGTATTTTAAGTCGACGAATGGTTCTCTCGCCCTACGAGTGGACATCGGCCACGATCTCCTTGGTGGTGGATCTATGATGTGGTAAATCAATCTGATAATAAGCCTCCTCGCTGGGATAATCCGCTTCTGCGAGGAAGATCAGGTGAGTACAATATGGCATAGGAGAAAGCTTGTATCTGAAATGAAATCTTGATTCAAAGTAGGAAATGAGTGAAAACAAAAATGCAACTTATTGGGTATCGTGTTTGTTTGTATCGTCAGATATGAACAGTGACCCTTCACCCACGGACTGGATTACATCGGCAGTTGGCGACAAATGTAAGTAATAATTTCAAAAGAATTTATTTAAAAAACACTATGGAAAGCTTTTAATAAACGGTTGGCATTTGTAGATGATCAACTCTTTGGTCCCCAAGAAATGAAAGCAAAGTGAAGTAAAAGATACTAAAGATATTTGTTCTATCATTTAAACAACTAAAACAAGCTAAATGTAATATTAAACAATCAAGATAATAAATAATTATTAATGGAACAAGCAGTTAATTAAAAGTTTTTGACATAAAATCATATTATGGAGTCATTCCAAGCGAGATTGGATGCCGGCGAGTCATTAACTCTACATATCACACTTATCTTCAAAAAGTACCTTATGAATAATTCCAAACCTATAGAAACAATATTTGATTATACATGGTTATAAATATGCACACATGAGTAATGATCGAGTAGGAAAATAGTTGTTGTTATCTTGGAAGTGTTATTTGGGAATGAATTCATCGACGTGAATACTTTTTTGAAAGATAAATAATTATTCAGTAAACAGAAATCGTGGAATTCATCATAATTGCGAATGGTTTGTTTCCATTTCATTGTTGTTCCCCACTCCCCAGCCAGTGGCTTATTTAGATTTTGGCCAATAACACAAAACAAATGAGCAAACGATGATGTCAAAGTTAGGATAATATAGGTGTTTCAGAATTTTATCTTTTATCTACAACCCGTTGGTTTGATAATGGCTGTGACTACTGATACCGTTATATCTGGGATTTCTGAGGAAAATTCCGAAGGTACTTTAAAAACTTTTATGAGTTTTCTATAACATTAACCAAAAACTTCCTGATGATGACTGATTGTCAATATTCTTATTTAGCCCCAGTTTCCGTGCCTGCCTCCTCTGCTCCCACTGAATATGGCCAATCTTATACATATTATGCAGCAAATGGTTCACGTCCAAGAAATCCAGTTTCCGGTTGGCAAACCAGAAATGTATCTAACATCCTCCCATCCGGTCCCGAGGTCGACCCAGCTCGGTTAAGTCAAAGAAGAGCCGCTCACCACCAAGATTGGCCTTGGCTAGCACGACAAACGGCAACTCAAATATTCCCTGGCCAGCAGGCTACTACTTCTATTTCAACCGATTTCAATAACAATGTGGGTGGTAACGTAGTTGCCAATGGAAGGCGACACATTTGGCCATGGCAGATTCGAGCACGAGAATCAGGAATAGTGTTATCTGACGGAAGTCAACCTGTCCCAGCTTCCAACCGAGCAAACAACTCAGCATCCAGACCTGAACACCGAACTCGTTGGCCATGGCAGGATAGAGCAATGAAGTCTGTTATTTTTGAGAATGATGTAGCTCCGAAACCATTGAGGCATCGAAATTATCAATGGGATCAACGCCAGTCCTCCTCCGTTGAAGCAGCAGTTCATCAAAACTATCAGACCACTGACAAAAATGATAAGAAGACTAAAAAACCAGCATGGCCATGGGAGGAAAGAGCTCATCAGTCAGTTGTATTCAGGTCACCAGACAAAGTCAAACTACCTCGACAAGTGAAGTACGTTTGGGACCAGAGGAAAACTAGGCTATCTGTCAAACTAGATCCAAAAGCAAAGTTTCCTGACGGTAGCTTATATACGGATTCTTTCGTCAAGTGGAAATCTGGTGAAGGGACCGTGCCACCCGCTGGGAAACCATGTTACAACGATGATGATGATAATGATGCCAACCCGAACGTGAATGCTTGCCGAAAGAAGTACATTAGAAACAAGGGTAGTAGTATTTCCTTTAAACTAAAGCAAGCTCCTTCTATCGTATCGCTTTCCCCGCCACTGAAGAACTGCTCTTCGTCGTCGTCAGTGAAAGGGACCAGTTGTTTGGAATTAGTCCCAATGGGGTATCAGTTTCCAGCTAGTGGACACTGAAGTTGAGTTCCAATGTTAAAATATCCTATTTTATATGTAGTTTACTCTTGTTCGTCATATTTTTTAGGTTGATGTTTGCCAAAGTACAGATGTGGGTGAAATGCTCAATTTGTTTAAATAAAAGTGTTTTTAATGTCTGTGACACAAAATAATATTTGTTTATTGGCACTATGTAGCACTTTTAAAGTTAACAACACCAAATTCAAGATGTTCAAGATTATCTATATACATCAAATTACGCTCTGCTAATGCCTTTTTTCACTTTACTCCCATATTCCTGTTATCGATTTGAAAGAAAGTCACATATCTTCGTTGAACCCATAGTCTTACGCCGAGTCCAAAGCATACTACAGCGATCATTCCAATACAGATGAGAAATACAATGAAGAAAGCATTTGATTTGTCTAAAAAGGAAAACGTTGACATTAATAAGAAATTAAGATATGTTTGGTCAACAATCCGCTTTTCTGTTCTTTCCCTTACCTACTACAATGACTCTGATTGTCTTCAAACCTTCACCCTTCACATTCTCAGCCAAACACTGGTATACACCATGGCTTTCATATGAAATAGATGGAAACTTGATGGTGACAACAATTTTCTCTTGGTCTAAACTAACAATGATGCTGTCAGTGGCATTCGCCAAGTTTTCATCTCCATCCGTGACCTTAAGTTGGGAACAGACTACAAATCAGTGTTTCTTTTTTAAATCTGAACCAAAGACATCTTTGTAAAGCCTACCACAAGTGACTTGTCATCCTTCATAACTTGTATAGCTTGAGGGGTTGGCGTACCCTGTGAAAGCTGGCAAGTAATTTGACATCCTTCTTCATGTAACTTGAAATAAACAATTTCTTCCTCCGAACCGGAAAAAGCTGGCTCAACAGAAGCTGGTTTGAAGAATTTATTATCATTAAAAAGAATGGATAGCATGCCTGGAGTACACGGACCAATGAAATGAAATATAAAATATGCAGTGCAAAACAAACCTTTGATTTTCAATGACATTTCCATTTTATCCCAATTCGACGCATTCCAAACTGGCTGATAACATTCCACTAAAGTCATTTCTTCACTTGCAGAGATTGGCAAGACAAAAACTGGATTTACAACAAACGAATCAATGAAGAAGATGTTGCTAAAGTCCACAATGGTCAATTGGTAACTGGCATCTGTGAAATAATTTAGTACCAGATGTCTAATTAGAGAATAATATTGGTACTAGGTCGGTACTTTCATATACTGCCTAAACAAGACCAAACGAAACTAACCTTGCAATACTGTTTTTGTCCCATTTTTCCAACTGATCCTGATGTATCCACCTTCACCGTGAAACAAATATAAGCCAAAGCACATAAAGTATATTATCTCGCCATCGTAAATGTCTCCGTTAACTTGTACAATTTTGTTTGATTTGATCGTTGAAAGCTGGCTCTCAACGTGAAGGTATTGGCGTTTGAGGAAATATTCACGATGTATAACACCACCACCAGCCTCTACGTCGTTAGTTTCTCCCTCCGGCCTTCCGATACTAATAACAAGCTTACGGTCAAGTTTTGCATTCCAGGAAATTGATTCGGGTTCATCTATCCGAACAATTTGTATTTAATTCAGGGTTTAAATGATATTTATCTTTTAGTTCAATCCATTTTTCTTACTAAAATTTGGTGGAATCTTTGGACTATCGATAGCTTTACTATGACTTGTATTTATTAAAAGTTCTGGCTTCTTAAGCAAGTTGAAGTACTGCTGGGACAAGTCAATATTATTCTCATCCTTGCAAATTACGATTGATGTCACGCCATATAAAGTTCCAATTGCACAATCCAGTGTCTGATTAAAGGGAGCAGGTAGTATCGGTCGGGAATTCGACTAGAAAATAAAAACCAATTGTTGACTGTAAATATTCAATGACAAATGAAGTGTATGTTTGTAGTTCAGTAGCCTTTGCATTTCAGTTCTACCTTTTTTAATATTCTTGCCTTTTCAACATCACACTCCAATAAGCTGTCACAGTTTACAACCTTCAAGTAAGGGGGTTTTGAAGGTACTCCGGAACAACATTTAAATATTTCATAATAAATTTCTGATCTCGTTTGGCTATTTCCTTGTACACCAAAATTAGCCTTTCCTTTTAGAGTTAATTTGGGACGAAATATGTTTTCATTTTCATTTCCTTTCCAAATTCACAAACAATTGAAGCATTTTTTTAAGCTTTATGTTCATATTGGGAAAGTTTTTATTACACGCAAGTATATAAAGCATATATTTGAAGTGTACCTGATTTTTTGCTAACATTCACAAATACGTACTCATCACTACTCTCATCATCTCCACTCAGAGTACATTTGTACAGTCCATATATTGAAGCAGTCATTGGGTAAAAGCGTTTTGTTGTGGATAATGTGAGCATGAACCCAGTTTTTGGATTCAACTTCAACCCTATCATATTCTTCCAAGCTGCAATGTTATCAAATGTGCCATCCTGTTTCCAAACTGTAACGAAAGTCTGCTTTTGGAGTGAAATTGATGCTGTTGGAGATGCCGGCCTGCATGGAAGTACGACTTGCAGAGGAGTTTGATTCTCGTCAACATCCACCTGAATGGTTTCTCCCTTTCTATCGATTGCATTGTAAGCTTTTGTGAAGTAGAATGGTTAATTAAGATTAACACAAATAAGTGTGGTTTTGTCAATAAATTGGATTTTCATTAGGGAAGACCACTTACATAGCCAGAACACGTGGACGGTAGAATTAATTGAGGGGTTGTCGACAGACTGACATGCTAAAGGAGAACTGAAAAATCCGTTTGAGTAAGCGATTTGCGCATTAATTATGTAACTTTTTGTTATTGGCTCTTCAATATCTTCATTAAATTCTGACACTCGGTCAGAAATCACTGATAGTGATATACGTGAGGATGCCAACTGCTAAATTTGGAAGTAAGAGATTGTTATAAATAATATTTCAGGTCAGGTAGGATAAAATCTATAGTACCATCCAAAAGTATTTTATATGTACCTCTGGATAAGGAAATGTCACCTCAATAGGGTACTTGGCTTTGCACATGAAAAGAACTTTTGTCACATCTTCATAAATTATATAGTCACTGTTGTTCTTCGAAATTAAGTCATCCTTAAAGTTGATTTTGTTTCTGTTGGAAGGAGTACGAACCCATCTTTCCTCGTCAACAATAAGGTAACGATCCAACCAAAACTCCGGCTGTGCAATCATAGGACGCCGGATTTTGGCTGCACTTTGAGATTTCATCAATAAATTTGACGTAATGAAAACAATAAGCAATAAAATATACATGAAAGTTGATGAGCTGTACATTTTTACTCGATATGATATGCACTGCAATAAGATAAGCGCATGTTTATACGAACGTAATTTCAGAAGATTCTTAAACTCCAATATGAGCAATGGGAATTTAAAAAAGAATTATGCATGTCTAGCGAGCTATACATATGTGCGAGTACTTACGTACTTTTAAATCATGTCCATTCTCCATTGCAATTTTGTGGATTTGTAAAAATATGATTTACTAGGATGTCGTATGGCGTAGCGTGTTAATATTGTCAATAAAATGCCGTGATTCGTGATGCATGCATTCCAATCATTAAGTTACATGACATTTCTATAGCGGAAAGCCTAAAATCATACAACCTAGAAAGAAACTAATATATCCATAAAATGCAACGTTGCGTTAGGTATTCTGCATTTGGTGCCAATACAATCAACACTAAAGCTACTGAAATACTTTTAAATTGTTGACGTGACATGATCTTTTGAATAAGCACTATTGTTTGTAAAAAAAATCTGCATATTTTATCTAAGCATTCCCATTCTTTTTCATTGATGGCCTCGAATATGCAATGCAGTAGCCTATGACAAACAAATCAGTTCTTCTGTAAGGATATTCACCATGCTTCCTTGTCCTTAGGCTTTGGAGTCTCAAGCGCTTGTCTGTGTTGTGGTGTAAGCTAAAAAAATGAATTTTACTCTTCATAATTCATAATGCATACATATTACTTGCTCAACTGCTGAGAAATTATCTTGGAGTGGAAATGGAGAATGACGTAGTTTGTAATGATGATATGCAACATACAAATACATTAAGAGGCTGAATGTCATATTAATCACCTTATCGTATCACTGAGCTGCACACATAATATAATAATGTTAAATGTTCAGTAAAATGTTATCCATATTAGAGCCCAAAATATGATGTATCTATAGTCGTATACTATATATATTCAATATTGCCCTTGCATAACAAGATATCATTTATCTTTTTTTGTCGGAACAATAAAAACCCGTAAAAGGTATAATCATATAATCAAACATGTTTATCTAGTGTTTCCAATATCATCAGCATAGCACAGCACAGCTGGTACGCATTTTAAAACTTTAAATGTGAAAACCTTGATTTTGACATAAAATGCAACTTTTACCACCCAAAACAGTTTTGTTGGAAATTTGGATCTGGATTTTTACAATGTGCCTTATATTAGGAACAGGTAAAACAATTTCTAAATTTCAATTTACTCATTTTTCACAATGTGAATGTATGTTGGTAAACTAAAATGGTTGTGGATTTCGTTTACATTTACAGTTTCGTCAAGAAATGATAGGTATATAGATTGTCATAATTTAGGAAACGATTACGGTGCATTTTGTGTATGGGGAAAATGCCCGGACGGTACAAAATCAGTATTTTATGATTACGGTTGCGTATCAGTCGGTAAAACCCCTCAACGGTGCTGCATTCGTGACACTAACTGATGAAGCTTACTCCGAAAAAAAAACACACATACACCGGTTCCAAGAACATCTCAATGAAAGTTTCTTATTTATGACATGCTTGGTTGTAAGGAAAATATATCATTTTATTTTATTTGTATATAAATTTTTAACTTTGAAATTTTAGTCTATTCGTATGTATTGTATATCAAAGTGTTCTGTAAAACATGAAATCAAAGGAATGTGATTTTTATATTATCAAACTAATTCTTAAAAGCATTTAGCTATCCTATCTTCAACGTCCAACTCCAAACATTGTTTGCCAAATATTACATGGTCCACTAGACGCCAGAGTCAAGTCTAAATCAAGAAGAGGAATATATATTATGTACATTTATGAGTAAAATAGTACATGAATTAAAGTTTCCTTTTTACTGTGAACTTACTTGGATTGCTTGCTTTATCGCAATTTAATCTGCAACTGTTTCCGTATGTCCTTCCATTAGACCCGCAAACTGGGTTCCACTCGGCGGTACAAATACACGGGGTTTGCTGACCTTGAACAAAAACAATCATTGTTCCCAGCAGCATCGCACAGAAAAGAAAAGACGAAGAGTTCATTTTTACTTTTTAAAAATCACGGTTTAAACGGACGACAAGAACTGTTGATCATTAACTAAGCAAACCCTTGTTGATTGCAAATGAATATTTTTTTAGAATTCGTGTGTCCTATTTATACTCACAAGTCACAGCTAATTTGTTGACTTCATTTTTAAGCATATACGTCAACACTTTTGTGAGATTTCCAGTAGCATTCAGACAAAAGACATGTTATTAGAATTCAAATTAACATCTGCCCTCACGAAGAAAGATTTTAATTACTCATCAGTATCAGCAGAAGAATGAAAACATAATGGAGACACTCCAAATTGATTTTCAAAGAGTTTGACTTGACATGAATTCAATTATCAAGGTCTATGCATAACATTCATGTATTTTCCATGCTGATATCGATTCGGTAGCAGACGTAAACAGCCCCAAAACGCATTATGAATAAAACATCATGCTTTTTTTTGCAGAAAATAGAAATTCATTGTGCATTGGCGTTTGGATTCATTTTGGTGTTGAGATTGTAATCCATATCTGGAATCTGGATTGAGGCAATTGAGAATTGAAATTCTGGAATCGAATAATTTACTTGCATTTTCATGCATGAGTTTCGTTAACAAATTAATATAAGAGAAACAACTAGCGACAAAAATACCACACTTGGTAGTAAACAGCTTTTTATCTGTAATTCGTAAATAGCTATTGTTATTTTTATTTGAGGAAGTAGTTAAGGTTTATTAAATGATCAATTTAAACACGTACGTAAAAGCCCAAACGACTTCTGTTTTCATGATGACACATGTATAGACGTAAGCAATAAAAAATCCACCTAAACATCATCAGTATTTCAAGCTCATCCACATTTATTACTGAAGTTGCTATAATACGCCACATTTTCTTTACAGCAAGTGAGAAAATTTAAGAATAATGCTATTCCATATCGTTCTTCAACCAAAAAGATTTGCAAACCACATCCAAATGTTACAGGGTCCACTGGAAACCACTGTCAAATCTACGTAGTTGTAAATATCAGATTAAAAGTAATAGAATACCAATAATTTTCATCGTTATCATAATGGTTGCATGAAAGTACTATGCATATTTTACCCGGATAACGATTCCGATCACAGTTGAGTCTGCAAATGTTCCCGTATGTTTGTCCATTGGATCCGCAAACGGGGCTCCATTCTGTGGTACATATACATGGAGATTGCGTTTGCTGACCTACGGTTAGTACGATTATCAGCAGAAGGAGTATCAGCAAATCAAATGACTTCAACATTTTGCCCTGTTTAATACAGGAGTTTCTCCTCATTTAAAGCAGCAGCAGACGATGAACGTATTTCGAACTCCGAGGTACTAATAATCCCTTGCAGTTAGTAACTTTAAGTTTCATTTATGGCATTATGGCATGTCCTTATGCACTTTACAGATCATGTTTTTTGCGGTTTTTATTCCAGAACTAGAAACTAGCATATTGACAAAAAGATTTAGGGTATGAATTTTATGTGAGAACAGGACTCACTAAAGTGTAATTCATGTAGAGCTTTGGTAAGAGAACTTTGTGCAAAAAATTGATGCCGACGCCGACAGGCACTCGCTGTTGATGATTTATTTGAAGACATATTTCAAAACACATGTTCTTCCAATGACTATGCAAATAAATATTCAATTTAGTACATTTTCTAAAAACTCGTTTAATAAATGTAAAACATTCCATAATACGTCACAAAGTCATCTCTACTCATTTTTAACACTTTGCATAAATGTATGGTATATATGGATCTGAAAACCGACGAGGATTTCTTATAATGAAATAACTGTCAGATAATTAACACTAACAAAGTAAAATAAAAAATAAAATAGACAGCAGAACAAATCCTCTTCATCGTAGTGGATGCTAAATAGTGTCTGATTGAATCATACTATTATAAAATCATTCGCAGGGTTTCAGATCCAATGCTTGAGTCCTGGGATCCGGTGGCGCATAACTAACCAAGGTTTTGGTTTCACAACATTTCTTCATTTGCTCTACACGTTCCTCCTCTACCACCTGGCACACATTTTGGTCGGTACCTTCTTGCTTGTACTGTTCAGATAAAAATTAGCAATTGCGAGCATAACGTAATTGGAAATTAAAATATATTGTGCACCTGTTGCAAATAAGACTATTTAATGTTACCTTGAAGCAATTCATAATCTTCTTTTCACAGCAAGAAGCAGTTCCCATCATGGAGTTACGACTTCTGGCCTTCCAACTGTCCGGTTTGTCACTGTCGTAGCATCCGACTAGTTGACCAAGACTGACTGGCATGCATCCAATTGCTGCATCAAAGCATTCAAACACTGCCTTCCATCCATTATTATCACAGGGGCAGTATTTACTTTCATCAAGATCGTTTACTGTATACAATGGTGCATAAAATAATTAATTTAGCAGTAATTTAGGTTACTGCATTTAAAGTTTGTGGAACGAGTGATTTCATCAAATTCTTACAGATTGGAAGACAATGGCTTAGTTTGCGAACAATCCCTGCAACTTCCTTGGAGCCAGGTTTAAACAATTTAGTTAGCTCCATATGGACGTCTAATGCATCCCCAAGGGCTCGAGCATACAGACCCTTACCACCCTGCTTGTTTTTAAGAAGTATCTTGTATTTTCCCCAAATGCATGCCTTGTTGCAGCCCTATAGCAGAAATACAATTATTTGCTATCGAGTATTCATATTAATATCTGAGATGAATAAAAAATGTTAAATAGGGTTAGCCTTTTCGCACATCTTTGTTGGTGTCGTGACCGCACTCCTTCTCAATGGCCGCTACAAGGGAAGATCCTAAAATTGAAAAAGGTCGATAGAACGCTATACTTGTACTAATTACTTGTGTGTTGAACTATAAGGAATAAATAATTATTGCTACTTACCAGCAAAACCAGGAAGGCATGAGAAATCTGGGTAGATAGCACTGAAAAATAGAAATATATTATGTAAAATTTTATAGTTTGACTTTACTAATGAATTTAATTAGCATTTGGTGTGCGTACTTGTTTTCCGCTGATGAAGATGGAGTTGATAAAACGAGGATTACAACCGTTAGTAAGAGAAAACTAGGGACGCGTAGCATTTTGAATACGTGCATTTTAGCAACTTTATTATAGATGTGGATTTGACGAAGAGAAGATTGGAAATGAGAAGGATGCCTAAGCCCCACAAAGCCTTAAAACCTCAATGTCCATTACGTATTTAATTAGATCGTTAATTTAATTGTCGGTAGGTAGTTTAATGTAATGGCTTAATGTCCCATTACGCATCTGTTGGCTTTATTGTAGGCACAGAAGAGTTTGTGACGGTTATGCATGATGATTATTGTCATTGCTTTATTGCTGATTTCCTGTCTTCCAAATCTTTGTATCCTGCCGATGTACCTTAATGATCGAGTCACAAAGATTTGTACTTCTTTAGCATGATAAGATTATGACATTGCATTTGACCTTGAAATGTAACTAGTCGTTAAATTACCAAAAAAACTAATATTTTTTACACCAAAATGGCTTGAGATTAAAATTACCCAACTGCTACTAGAGTAGTTGACTACAAATGTCATTCACTTTCTTGGGGAACTTTGATATTATATATGAGAGAAAGTTTAATTGACATGCAATGAGTGCGATAAGGTCTCTGAGCAGATAAAAAAATGAGGAAAACATGTAACTTTGCTGTACAAAACTTGCTCATGACTGCAAGAAAGTTATGCAATAATTATTGATTACAGATAATGCTACTTAATATAGGTGTTTGACATTTGGCTACTCCAGTCACATGGTCTGGAATGGATCATTAAAAAGTAGGCGTGTTAGATGACGTTTCTTGAGGCAAGTATAAAATATAATCTTATGAAATCAGATAATGTGTGTGATGGGTGGGTGTGTCAGAGCTTAAGTCACACTAAATTCTCCAAGCTTTCAGATAGTCACGTACTGACTTACTCATCCTTCACCGTAATCCATCGGAAGACAGATTTTTTTGACATTTTTCTAACTCGGATTATAGATTAGGTTGACATTTGACTTATTGGCTTATCACAAAAGTCATCTAATCTATTTACCAAGCTAAATCTGAATAACCATAGATGTTTTTGTTGAAGCCAGAGGCTTATGTATGCATAAGGCAACAGGCAACCTTTCTTCGGCTTTGCATTAGAGCAAACATACAACATTGTAGCTTGGGATAAAGAACTTTTAAACCCGAACTGTATGACTCATTGTACATATCACACATGAACTTGGAGTATATAAGGCAGAGCTACAAGTCATTACATTCACATTGCTCAAGTCTCGCCACCTTATCACCACCTCCGGTCTTTCTATAAAACTGCATTGCATTTTAGACTTGTTGCTGTTTGCCAGAATGTACCTATAATTATCTTACTGCTAGAATACGGAAACATTCGGAAGAGCTCGGAAATAGTCATTTGAATAGCAATCACTTGTGAAGTTACCAAGTTTAAAAATTTTTGTTGCATATTTATTAAAAAAATAAGATTTTTTGACGATCTTTATGAAAAGATAAAACAATCACAATAAAAGTGCACATCCACAGTATTATTTTGTTTCCTTCCTTAATTGCCTATTACTCATTATTGTAATGGCAAGAGATAACGAAAGCTGTCAGAATGCCCCTGAAAAGTGTTCAAAGCAAATAATAATTCTCAACAACGACCCTGTAACAGGTTTAGGTTCCAGATCTCAGTCACATATTTCCTTTGGTGAAGGCACAGACGTTAAAAACAACACCAAAAAATTTCCATCATCACAGGCTGTATTTACCAAACCAAGAACATTTGATGACCTTCTAGATAGTATAGGTAAACATTGTCAACGCAAGTTTGTAATTCTAAACTTAAGTTCTACATACATAAAATAATACATGTGATTGTTTCTATTTCAGGAGGGTTCGGTACTTTCCAATGGCTCGCTCTTGTTTTACTTCTTAGTCCGGAGATTCCTGCAGCGTTTGTCACTTTCTCACCCGTCTTTACGGGTAAAAAAATATATGATAATTTATGCTCATGTCATTACTTAATGCACATATTTACATACGATTGACTTGTTGTTTGACATACATACAGGACGAACTCCAAGCCAATGGCAATGTATTTCGAATGCTACATCACAGAGTTCCAATAGCATTTGGCTGAGTTCAGCAGAAGCATGTGACTGTCAAGGGAAATTGGTCTCAGCCGATTCTTCAATAGTTTCAGAGGTTGGTGGTCATATAAACTACTTTACAAACCGTATAGTACACTGTACGCTACTAAATGAATTTTAATTACTAATACATAGTGGAGCCTACTCTGTGGTTCATCATGGGTATCCGACTTTGTTACGAGCATCCAAATGCTTGGAATGCTCACAGGGTCTTTAACAGCTTCCCAAATATCAGATTGGTTCGGACGCAAAAGGATTTACTTGGGTGTCTGCTTTCTCATGGCATTTGGTCAACTGCTCAGTTCCATCGCTCCTAATCCAATCCTGTATGGAATCGCTCGTTTCATTTGTGGAGCTGGTATTTCAGGCTTCATGGGCCTCTCTACAATTTATCCGATGGAGTTCCTGACTCCAAAATATAGAATGTTGACTGGTGGAGTTGGGCCTTGGGGAGAAGGCATAATGTTGCTTGCCCTTCTCGCTCATCTTTTCACGGAATGGCGAACACTAGTTTGGATTACAGCACTCCCATTCCTGTTCGTTTTCATTAGTGTTCCATTTCTTCCAGAAAGTCCGAGGTGGCTACTTCGTAATCAAAGACTGGAGGAAGCTGTCCAAGCCATTAAAACTATACAGAGGATAAATTCAGCTAGTTTCTTGGGAAAGCAGAAGAGCAAAAATGAGGAAGTTCACGTTACGCAGGAACTATTGGAAAAAATTGCGCAGGAAGAGTTGCAGCAACAGAGTGGTAGCACGACTAGATTTTCATACGCAGAGTTCTTTAGAAATGACACACTCCGTAGAAAAACGCTTCTCCTCATGGGCATTTGGTGTTCGTGGGCCCTAGTGTATTTTGGAGTTAGCTACAATATTAAAAATCTTGGAGGAGATATTTATGTCAACATGGGATTGTTGGGTTTATCGGATGCTGTTGGATATCGAACATCTTTACTGCTCTGCAATAGGTATCAAATGAACCACTTAAATAGTGAATCTTCATATGCTAAGACATTATCTCATAATTGATTTTGACTATTATAATTTCAGAATTGGTCGACGAAAATCCTTGATTTTATTCATGGCTTTGGGAGCAGCGTTTCTCGTCCTTTTAGCAGTTTCAGATGTCATTTTTGTATTGACTTCGACCGCAGTCATTATTCTATGTTTCATTGGAAAAATTGGCGTTGCTGCAGCAAGATCAGCAGCACGAATGCTTACAGGGGAGTCTTTCCCTACGCCTGTGAGAACCATGGGTTATGGGATTACAGGTGTTGCAGCAGGTTAGTCATTTTTTTAGAAAGAAGGGCATGCGAATGCTCGTATCATACTCGTATTTGTGATGTGACACGATTGATTTTACTTTATAGGAATCGGAGGAATCATTTCACCTCAGATTGTGCTGTTTGGATCTCTTTGTAAGCTCCCATTGTTTAAATTGATTACCGAATAACTATTAATAGTTTTGAATTAGTCTATAAACGATGCCTATTTTGTATTATTGTAGGGTGGAGCCCGCTCCCATTCGTTACGTTTGGTGTTCTAAGCGTATTAGGTTCCATTTTATCACTTCTCCTACCCGAAACTGCTGGCCAGTCTTTACAAGATACAGTTGAAGTTACTTCTCATCTTCAAACCCAATCCAAGCATGAACGGAAATTGGATGAAATCGTAGATGCCTGAAAACCAAAACCGTCCCAACAATTTTCATAAAATTCGACAAAACCGCATCGTATACATACATCAGTATGTATAAGGAAAACCATTATGTATATTATGTAATTTTAAATCGTTTCCTTTTTATTACGTTAAACTTTTATAAGATAAAATGAATAAAAATAACCATATAATTTATTTAAAGCTATTATCAGTAAACAGTTTGCAGCTATAAATTATTATATAATCTGAAATTCATGTCTTCAGTTTTTAGGATGGTTATGAGTTTGTTAACAAAGAGCTAATTATTAGTAATAAGTTAAGTTTAGGTTAGCATTTATTGTCTGTCCCGTTCACGAGGTGCAAACGTGTTTTGGTAGCACTATATTGTTTACAAACAATAGTCAACAGTACGATTACGGTCTTGCATAAAGCCAGCCCACCCGCAATATTTTGCATGAAAAATCCTACGCACTCGCACAAAATCATGTGCACGTAAGATGAAATGGCTAAAATTCGGGCTGGAGAATTATAATACCAATGCATGATCCTTTTCGTAGGTCACGTGATGACAATAAAGCATATAATTGAGTGTACAAAGTACATCGACATAATACTCGGTCTAACCAAAAAGTGACAATGAGTATAAAGGCTATGTAAATGTAAGGAGACACCATCATTATATTATGGCGTATGGTTATGCAACATGTAAATTTGGAAGGCAGATGAACCATTAGGAAAACTTAGCGAATAGTTTTAGTTTTGTACTCATAAGGGACATTACGAGAACACGATAATTTAAAGTATGAGTTGTTGTAACCTTCTAGCAGTTTTCCTCCTCACTATATCTGTAAACGGACAAGAACCCTCATCAGTTGAGCCCTTTAGTAAACTTCAGAATTTTCTATCTGTCTTTCACAACTGTTCTTGGGATTATAGCTTTGATGGAGACATATATTTTGGCAAAGAGGATTTCCTCTGGGAAAGGACTTTCTTTACACATTCACAAAACATAGTTTGGATGATAAACAAGATTAAAAACAGTGACTCAAACGCTAGCGTCAGCTTCATTGAAAACGCAAACAAGTTTGGACAATGTAGCGTTGTAGTTTATCCACACCTTTTGAAAGAGCTTATAATCCAACGTCAAAATTCATTATTTCAATCAAAGCGTTTTCCAGTGTTTATGTTTCTGATTTTAAACAAAGAAAACCATATCCCAAGGGCCAATAATGACTATGATCATTACTTTGAGCTAGCATCCATCCCTTTTCCCGTAATCTTTTTCCAGTTTACAAGTCGTAATAGTACTTTTGAAATGAACCTAATCTGCCTTCCTTGTCAAAGCACACTTTCGCTCATTAACTTATCGGAGAATGAATTCCACTTCAAATCCATTGAAAACCGTTGGAAGCAACTTCACAAAAATTTTAATGGGAAACTTGTCCATGTCCTTCAATTACGGATTCCAGCTTCATTATTTTCTTTACTATATGGATCCTGCTCTGTCTACTCAAAAACTAGTGTACTAATTGATCCTATCATCTGTACTTTAGCCATTACAACAGAACGGCTTAACTACACAGTTAAATCCACGGATGATAGCAAAGTCAGCATTGGACGCTTGTACTATAGCATTCCGATTGCCAACGAGAATCTAATTGAGTTACCCATCAGGGATTACGTATGGCTAATCTACAGCATTAAAGTGACTCCTTGTGCCTTTATAACAGTTTTCAAAAATGTGCCAAGTCACTTCCAAACCATTCTTCAGCCTATAAGCTTCCCAACGTTGATGTTTTTGGTGCTGAGCATTGCGAGCATTTCCTCATTTTTGACTATGGTGTCCACAAAAACCTTTAAAACTTTGGAGAATGTCATCTTGTGTTTAATTGGAGCACTCTTGGATCAATCATCTAGTTTGAGGTCTGGTGTAAAGGGAAGTAAATTTCTTCTTCCTTGCATTCTCTGGTCAAGTTGGTTGTTTGCAAGCTGGCAAATTTCAGGCATATACAAAAGCGCCGTATTTTCTTACCTTTCAATTACGCCTACGCCAAATCATGCAACAAATTTGGAGGATCTGATACAAAGTGGATTGGATATTGTGACAAGCTCAAGCATCAATTATTTTGATCAGTCATCTAATAAAGTCATTGAAACAAAATCAAATTTTAAAGATGTCGTTCTAGCTGAAATGATGAACGTAACGGAAGAGCGAGGACAAAGTAGTTTGTCAAGAACGTTGGAAGACTTATACAATCGAGTACAATGGTACAACAGGTCAGAGTTGGAGTTTATGGTAGGCAAAGTTTTAAATGAAAGTTCGGAACTTTCTCAGAATTTTGTCTTTCTTGATACTGAACAAACTGTGGAACAATTGCGAGTGTTATTACCAGTATTCTCTCGAAAATGGGTTTCTAATTCCGTTCCTTTACCGCTTTTCATGACGCGAGTGTTTTGGGTGGCTTATAGAAATTTCTTTTATCCCCCTTTTGTCCAGTTAATGTCACGCCTCTACGAATCTGGTTTGTATACGAGGTGGAAGGATGGTGAAAAAAATAAAGAAAAACAAGCTCTCATTAAGGTAATTGCTCGTGCTACTTCCAAAGAAAACGAGCTTCAAGCTGGAAGGCCAGTCGATGGTCAACGATTTTTCAACTACTTGCTGCACCAAGAAAGTGGTTCGAAAAGCATTGTAGAAATGGAAGGCGTTCCCAAAAATGTTTACAAACATGTTATACTGACATGCTCATGTATTATGCTGCTGGCAACCTTTGTTTTGTGTGTTGAGTATGCAACCAATTACAGAAAAAATTCATTCAAAGTACGGCATTCCATACAACTACTATAACCCTACGTATGTGGCCCTGATAGGCGTGCATGACGGAATATTTGTGAGATTCGTCTCACAAATTAATGAATAAGAACCTATTTCAACCATCAATACATGTTCAGAATAAAATAAATATACTTTTTATTTATATTGCTGTTCATATATTCTTACTAGCATTCAACAATTTACTACAGTTCTACTTTGTAATTACAGTCAATAGTCTAGTATAACTGGAGAAACGGGAAATATCCCATACTGTCTTCTTTCTCTAAAAAACTTTGACAAGATATAATATTTTCTCCAAATGAATGCTTCATGCTGTTTCTGAACTCACTATTAATGGAAAACACGTTGTGCGTTATTATTAATAATATTATGTATCATTGTAAGTACAAGTGACAATATCAGCAACACAAAAATGAAAATTTAACTGATGATTATTTTCAAAAATGTATTGATGGGAAACGGAAGTGTGTATATGCATGCATACAAGTAAATGGGAAAGAGTGAAGTTTTCATAATCACTACAAAGCCAACAATACTCGCTACTCGTGTGAAAACCTATCCTTATGTGTATTTAAGCTTGTTTGCTAAATTATTTTTCGTGTCAGTCATAGTGTGACCAAATACACATATAGCAGCTGAAAACTCTATATGTATTTTATTGCATGTGTTATGTAAATTAAATTGGATGAGAATGAGTTCTCCTTTTGTTTGTATCTACTGTAAGAAAAAGAATGCATGTGTAGCCATAACTAGTGGTTTATATATGCTTTCTTTCTAATAATGTCAACATAAAAATGACAATATGTGTTAAGTTGGTTTTTTTGCTTTGTGTCATTCTTATAGTATGCAGTATAAAAAATTCAGTTATAACGAACAGTGGAACAATGCTTTATTTCTCGACATAAAAATTTGAAAAAAGTCTCATCATTTTGTATCCAATGTCCTTGAATTTAGTGATACTATTGAATAAAATTAATAATCATACATAGAAATACACCAAGTTTATATCTATGTAATCATAATACTATCTAAAACGGTAGATAAAATTAATACGTCATCGAAGAGCAAGTTCTAATCGACTTTCAATAACCCAGTATATTCTCGTAGAGTTTCATAAAACTAAAGGTAGCGAGGTACTATAAATAGCAAAGTGATCTTGAATAGTAATATGTATCTGCTTTTCCGTTTGTCTGTGCTGCTTGTGTATACAGTTCCAATAACAAGCATCATTCCAGTCCGGATTGAAAACCAGGAACAAGGAACCAAAAATTTATTCATTAGCTTCCTTAATACATTTCAAAACTGCTCATTTGAATTTTATTTCGACTCTCAACGCAATGAGAGTTGGGCAGCAGAAAATGCTTGGGGATTCTACTTTGAGACTATTCGTTCATTCCTTAATTATCATGGGAAAGGTTGGACTTTGGGCGAAAGTTCCTACTTGGCGGAAAATGATTTTTCATTGAAGCTATTCAAAGACACATTTGAACAGTGCACCGTCGTCATTTATCCAAAGGATCACGTGAATGAATTGAAAACTCGCCAATATGCCCTACTTCAACTGAAACGTCAACCCATTTTCTTCATGTTCTTTAACATCGCACCAGCACCCGCTAACATCAATGTTGAAAACCGCAAGTTGAATTACTATTCTGCAGCAATTAAAGCCATCAACTTTCCTGCTATTTTCATGGAAGTGGAAGATTTGGAAATTGTTCGTTTAATATGCGCTTCATGCATCAATCCACTTGTACTATTAGACACAAGGAGCACGATTGTGATGAGTGTCTCAGAGCTGGAAACTTTTTGGAATAAACTTCATTCCAATTTCAACATGAAGTCAGTCATTGTGCTTGAAACATGGAACTCGGCTGACTACGGCACGTGTATGGCCTATACAAATAAAAATGAAATAAAAATGGAAACCACCATCGCGTGTACCTTAATACTTTTAATGAACAAGCTTAATTTTACAATAGAATCTGCAGTTGACTTTTTTTCTGACGAGGGACAAGCTCAGGAATCACTAATCAGTGCAGTATTCCCTCTTTCCCCACTTGTTGTAAGTAATTTATATCAACTACCATTAAAAAATTGTTCATGGTTATCATATGGCCCACTAGTCACCCCGTACTCGTTCATGATTGTTATTACGAACCACGTTCCAGGTCACTTTCAAAGTCTGCTTCAGCCTCTAGATTTTCCTACAAAAATATTTATAGTCATCAGCATTATGACCATTGTGTATATGTTTAACTTGCTAACTCCAGAAGGTTCCTTAAAAACATTACTAGAGTCAGCATTTGCGTTAGTTGGATTGATGTTGGAACAACCAACGAAAGCAATTATCAGGGAGCCTTATCAAGATAGCCACAAAAAGCTGATTCAACTAGTGCTACTGTCAACTTGGTTATTTGCAACGTGGCAAATAGTAGGTTTGTACAAAAGTGCTATATTTTCTTACCTTTCCGTTCTGCCCTCTCCAAACACTCCAAACTCATTATATGAACTGAAAAACAGTAAAATGGGAATTTTAACATTGTCAACTTTGGTTGAGTATAATGAGACAGGGTTTGAGCAGGAAAAATCCTCATTTTTAAGAGATAGTGTTGTTGCTGAAATGCTGAACAGCAGCCAGAAACTTTCTCCTACTTTCCCCAGTGTTTTGGAATACTTGCATGAAAATTTGGAATGGATGGACCTTAATGGATCCATAACTGAGTTTATGATAAAGAGGGTATTAAGTATGGATGGGAACCACCTTGGAGGAAAATATGCCTTCATGGACAGAGACGAATATGTGTCGGCTGTGAGAATCATGAACATCATTTTTTCTAAAAATTGGGTGTCGGTGCCTGTAATCATTCCGAGTTTTATAAATCGCTCATTTTGGATAGTTTACAAAAACATTTTCTGTTCTCCGTTTACACAAAAGTTGGCTATAGTTTATGAATCTGGTTTGTATTCATGGTGGAGGGATGAGTCTATATTTATATTCAGACGCGCGGTTGTTAGAAAAATTGCTAATTTAGCAACAACCAAAGATTGGAGACAATCCTGGAATGGAAAGTTGGTTGAAAAGGATGGATTTACAAACTTTTTGCTGTGGGTAAAGTATGGGAAACGGAGCGCTTCTGACACAATGGGATTCGTTCCGAAACATGTTTATAAACATGTAGCAATAACCTATGCAATACATATTTTAATTGCCAGTTGTATTTTTCTTTTGGAGTGTACTGTTCGAATAGTCCAAAAGGTTTTCGGGCAAAAGAAGATTGGAAATCCTGAAAGTTTTCCAAACCATTGGTTTGTTCGATAAAAATTTGCTTGTAAAAATTCGCTGATTAAAGTAAAATAAAGACGGGGAAAAGTTAACTTTTATTAACGTGCAATCAAAATTTTCACTATCTTTATAAATATATATATCTAGTAAAAAACAGTCGAGAAACAATTTGCTAACATATATGCATCATTTTAGTTTTACAGAAAGCATACGTCATACATGTATGTAAGTACATGAATACAATAGATAACTAGCACTAACGATAAAATGAGTATACTGAGAATGGGGGATAAGAGAAAGTGTTCCATAAAATTGTTGTTGTTGCTTCAAATACGTCGTAAGCTTGTCAATTAGCGATAAGAGCATAGCAGTCAGCACCCACATTCAATACAATGATGTAAAATAAACTCCCACAAAGACATGACTTATTCGGATTGAGGAATATGATTGTTGGCAATTTTGACGAAAATTACATACAAAGGATTTTCCTTACTTTGGACTTGGAGGAAACAACAATTCTTTGTGATTTCACACATTCATTATAATCATTTTCTCCTATACATGTACATACACACGATATAAAAAATAGTAAAAATATAAATTATGGAGTGTATGGAGAACAGGTAAGTATACAGCTGAACTCTATTTCTGTAAAGTAGATCGTAGATCTATACAAGTCAGAATTCTTTAGAAAATAGCACTCATTTTCCACGTGATTCGTAAGTAAGGATGACCTGGCTTTTACATGACCAACAATTTTGTACAGTGTAAATAAAATTTTATTCTTCGTGTTTGGTTAAAGTTCATAATATTCCACGATTCGTTTCCATTCAAGATACTAGCACTACTTCCTTTAGGAGCCAACTTGAGGTTTCTTGTTCATTCGGTTCCTGGGATAGCAATGCGTAGCTGGAAACAATTGTTGAAGGAGCGGTCGAGGTCATGAATAGCTACATTGGTTTATTTGTATTGTGTACTACGATGATAACTCTAGCTGACATTGATCTTCAATATCCCTTTAGGAATATTTTTCATACGCTTAGAAATTGCTCAGTGGTATTTTACGTTGATGCCTCAGAGGGGGAATTTGGTACGACGTCAGATTTCTTTTGGGGCAGTTTTGAAAACAGCCATTCTTATCTTCAAACATATCAGATCTATACGGTGGTTAAGATTCATCCAAACAAGAGTGACAGTGACAACAATTCCCTTTCCCGACCAATTAAAGATACCAATGGTCAATGCGGCGTCATCGTATACCCTCAGTATCTTATAAATGAGCTAACATCTCAGCAATTCGAAATATTTCAGCAGAAGAGGCAACCAACTTTTGTTCTATTAATGGCAGATGATAATACTATCAGCATCGACACAATCTCAAACAGCAGTAGTAACGCAATTCAATCTATAATGTTTCCTGCTATTTTTATTAAAGTGACACTAAAAAGTGCTGACTTTATATGCATCACATGCAGTATTGATGCTGCAGTTACATCCATTGACTTATTTGGTGAAAAAACAGTTTCGCAATTGGAAATCTCTTGGAATGAGCTCCACTTTGACTTTAACAGGAAATCTGTTTTAGTGCTTGAAAATTGGAATTCCTCCGACTATAGATCGTGCATGGCATACTCTACAAATAAAGTTGACCTTACTGTGTGTGGTATATTAATTGCAAAGGAAAGATTCAACTTTACAGTTGAATCATTAGGTGAGGGACAAGATGATTTCATCGCCAAACTATTTCGACTTCCACTTCTCCCTGGAAATTTGCTGGAATTACCACTTACAAATTATTCTTGGCTGTCGTACGGCGTTTCTGTATCTCCTTACACATTCATAATTATATTGGATCACGTTCCAAATCATTTCCAAACAATTCTTCAGCCGCTTGATTTCCCAACCAAAATTTTGATATTGATAAGCATAGCGAGTATTACGTTAATTATAGGCGTTTTATCTCCAACAAAGACTTTGGGGGTGTTACCAAATGCAGCCTTTGCCTTATTTGGCCTCATGCTGGAACAAGCAAAGGAGAATTTAAAAGTTCCAAATCTTCTGCATCTGGTGCTCTGGGCAAGTTGGCTGTTTGCAACTTGGCAATTAGATGGGCTATACAAAAGCGCGATATTTTCTTATCTTTCTGCACAGCCATTGCCAAACACACCTCCATCATTGCAGGCTTTAATTACAAGTCGACTTTATCTATCGACCTTAACAACAATGACCGAATACAATGATACAGGACATGTCACAGGCAAGTCCTCATATTTCAGGGACACCGTTGTAGCAGAAATGTTAAACATTAGCCAAGATCATCCTTTCTCAACTTTATCTACCAACATGGCATATTTACACGATAATGTAAAATGGTTCAACATTTCAATGTCGGTGATGATAAGCAACTTTCTCAATAAAAATGAAACTAGCGATAGCATATTGCCCCAAAAGTTTGCATTCATTGATAAAGACGAAACAGTTGAGTCATTTGGTTTAATGATCTCAATGTTCTCAACAAATTGGGTATCCAAATCAGTTCGTGTGACAATTTTTAGGGATCGATCGTTTTGGATAGTTTATAATAATATTTTTGGGTCCCTATTTACAAAGCACATGGCACAAGTTTTTGAATCCGGTTTGTATCCTTGGTGGGCGTATGACCAAAAATTTAGAAAAAGAAGAGAGTTTGTTAATAAAATTTCAAACTCAACAACTAACAAGAACGGATGGAAGAAATCAAGTGTGAGGAGCATCATTGAGAACGAAAGGTTTATCAACTATCTGCAATGGCTGGAACATGGAACAACAAGCATTTTTGATACGATGGGATCCATCCCAAAAATTGTTTATAAGCATGTCATGCTTACAAGTGCAGTCATGATTTTGGTTGCCGTTTGTGTTTTTATAGTGGAATGTTTGGTAGATTTCATAGCAAAGTTCATAGAACGGAAGAAAATTCATGAAAATTCACGTTCACGCATATTATGGATTATTATACGTTAAGCCAACTTCGATTCAATATAAATCAACTAACTTAAGAAGTGTATAATAAAGCAACTAATCATACAAGAAGTACATCCGCATTTCTCCAACAAAACTCAGTCTCAACAAACGCCACATGAATGACTCTCAATCAAACTTTTCGTTCGTGGGTATTCATACACAAATTTTATTTTATTCTAAGTTAAAGTTATCAACACAGATACTAGAAACTACATCAATTAATATTGTAATTTTTTAACGAAACCCCCTTTTGTGAAGAATAAAAATCAAACAATAAAGGCATTACTTTACATATAGTGAAAGTCAAAAGTTATGTGTAAAGTTTTTGTTGCATGTGTCTTTTACAAATAAAGCATTTGAACATTTGAAGCTGATTAAATCAATTATTGATAGCGCTTTCAATTTGACACGCATCTATACTTTGTTGCGAATTTTTTGGATTCCTAAAAGCTTGTCATTAGACTTAACATTTTAAAGCATTATCGGACGGGAACATACATATTATCTATGTATACCAACTACCCAGTAGTCGAGTAGTCACATAAAAGCTAATAGAGAACTTAACTTTGTCTGTCATCCAGAAAAGAGTGTATTTTACTTTTATCCATGATCCAGCCAGTATTATACCCGCGATATGGCACTATATACACAACACGTGAATGATATGTCTCAATCACTCTCACATCTCAAATCTTCGCTTTAGCATACAACTTACAACACAGCAACCACCACAGACGCATTTATGTGTTAGAGTTAGTAGTGTAAGTGCATTGAATTTTAACAGAATTTGAGATCTTTCTCTTTTACTTGGCTCTCTCTATATTCTCCTCTCAAGCTATAAAGAGTATTTCGGTTGTAAACATGAAGTTGTAATATTTACTCGCTTATCATTTTCTGTGTTCGGATTCGAATGTAAAAATTTCACTTTCATATAATCAAATCAAGTAATTAGACATTGAAATTTGGATTCGGGTGACATTTGTCTTGTCATTTTGTTGGTTAATGCAGTTGAAAGGAAAATGAAAAATGGATTCTGAAGTTGAGGCTTTTGGAGACACTTTTGACCCTTTGAAATACGTGTTGATGCCTCACTTTTTTCGAAAAAGAATGCTGATTGAAGATGAATCCGGGGCTTGGTATCAAATGGATCGATGGGAGTTAATCAAAGGGGAACTTCTATATTTACGACAAACCATTATGGTGGAATGTTTAAACGGTATATGGCATAAGTCATGAGTTAGTTATTAATTACTGAATATTTTTATGCAAACGTATTTCATACCCTCAACCTTGATTGCTTCATTTAATTGATTACCTGCAGATGTGAATCCAGATTTACTGACAAAGGGCATCGAAAGTTGTATTCTAATGTACTGGCTTTCAGATCCAGCTGAATCAAATGTCAATATTTTAGGAGATGCTCTTATGGAGCTTTGCCGAAAGTCAGCACTGGATGTGGCTTCAACTATTTTGTTTATCATTGATTCCGCTCTTATGCTGCCTGGTCTATTTCCTTCACCAGTTCCGTTGCTGAATGGACAACAGGAGAATGAAACAACTGTGAAGTTGTCGAAGGAGCAGATCTGTTGCATTCTTGCGAATGCTTTCTTTTGCACATTTCCAAAACGGGATGGAGCAGATATGGAGTATAATAAGTACCCTCGAATAAACTTCAATTCGTAAGCTTTCAAATTTCAAATGCTCGCCACGCAGTAATTGTATGAATGAAAATATGAATTCAACTCTTGTTTTTTGTGTGTTTATCTAGGTTGTACGATGACAGTGATAACTTTGGAAATGGCTGGAGATCAAAGATGCGTCAAGCAAAAGTGGAAAAAATTAAATGTTTCTTAAATTACTTCTCAAGAATGAAATGTCGGCAGAGTGAAAGTTCTCAACCCAAACCAAATGAAGTCATCTATGAAAGACATAGCTTATCCACGGATCACATTCCTGACTGGGAGCATGTTAAGCTACCGTTCTGGAAGCTCAGCGTATTTTCCGAAGGTGTAATCGAGGATCAAGTTGAGACTTTGCAGGTTGACTTTGCAAATGAACTTGTTGGTAATAAAATATATAGGAGAATAAAATCACAGTTTAGGGTGAAAGTGAATGATTCTACAATATGTATGTCTGAGTCTGAATTGAATTTACTCCTGATTTTTAAGGTGGTGGAACACTAGGGAACGGTGCAGCGATGGAAGAAATTCGTTTTGCTTGCTGTCCTGAACTAGTTGCAGCACAGCTCTTTACAAAGGTACTTGGCCCCCTGGACTCCTTGCACGTTCATCAATTTGAGCAGTTTTCTAGTCATAAGGGTTATTCGGCCAGTTTCAAATACACGGGGAGTATTCAAGATAGCTCTGTGAAAGATAATCATGTTGTGGCGATGGATGCACATAGATTTCGGAACAGCTCTATTCCAATTCAATTAGAAAAACGGAACCTAAACCGAGAACTGAACAAATGCGTTTCTTCCTTCCAATCCTCTGCCACATTTGGACTTTCAACAGTCTCATCCGGAAAATGGGGATGTGGTGTGTTCAATGGGGATCCTTTGCTCAAGTGCTTATTACAATGGATGGCAGCTTCATACTGTGAAAAACAGTTACAGCTTTACACTGTAGGAGACAAAATTCTCTTGTCGAATCTGGAATTCTTAAAAAATGTTTTCGCGGAACGTGGTACATCCATTGGAGACTTATATGCCCTTTTAATTGAATACGGTCAGCAGGGAAGGCACCGTCAGAAAACGCTGTTAGACTTTCTCAAATTTTTCTTGATGCCGAAACCTGAACTTACTGAAACCGAGCCTGAGTTAGATGAACCCAAGAGTACTTGCAATTCCATTTTGAGAAGCAAGTCGTGGTGGCAAAAGATAATCATAGTGAATTGTCTTTTCAAGAATGTGAGGTCAGCAGGTTATGAAGTCTGGCATTTGGCATGTTTTGTAGTGAATTTAGGTGGCCGCCTTATCTGCTGCTGCTTCCCAGGACTAAGTAAAGGACAATAGTGCTAAGCAAGTGCCCTTGCAAATCGTGATCAAGTTAAATTGTTACCAAAAATTCATGTCATTATATATTTCATTGCTTTAATATATACAATATACGATACTTCTACTTTATTCAATTTACTAATTCACTATACTACTTGATCAGTATCAGATCATAATGCAAAGTTGTTGGATGCGTAATTAAACTAATCATCGTTCAAATATAAAATTATGCTTGTGAGTTAAACACATTATTATTGAAGGAGCGTGATGAGTGTTGTGTGACATTTATATAAGGAAGCATAGCCTAGTCAAGTCCTACCTACTAGTACATTTATGTTTCAATACAAGTAGCATAAGCTAGAACTTTCTCCTAAACTGTAGTTTAGTTTTTAATTAACCAAATCATTAGCTTATTTTCACAGTGCAAGAATGAAAGACCAATCAATCGATACATATTGCAAGGAAGCCTACTATATAGCTTTGCTACTCCACAATTAATTTGTTGAAAGCATTAACAGTTGGGGTTGTTTTTTTAGTGAGACGCAAGGAAAACGTTTTTCGTTTTTACTTAACGTGCACACAATATAGCTCAAGGTCAACAGATGCAGAACAAAATGACTCATACACAAGTTTATGCAGCTTTACTCATGTTTACTCATGTACTCATGTCATGTTTACTCATGACTTTGTGCTTTGCATAAGAAGGCATGCACTAAAGCTTAAGTGCAGCAGCACAAATGCACAATATATAGAGTGTTCTTCAAGAGAATCATAGCATAGCATTTTATGTACATACATAAAAGCATAAAATACGCTCATACAATCGTCAATAGTAGAAGAGTGAAGGCTCAATCAACGCTCAAGTGTAAGCTATATAACAAGAAGGAGTGTTTTTTGGAAATTAGTCTCCATCTCCAAATTATATATTTAATTAAATTGACAAATAATAGTCGTACCTTTGCTTGCTTGTTGTGACTCCAGACTGGGGGCTTCAGCTAGTCTAATCGGAATCTTGAAGGCGAGATCGTTTCGTTTTTTGTGAGTTTGTGACTAACATGTGATTCCTATTTTCTTTACTCAAGTAATTTTGTTAAATTATCGAGAGAAAAATTTGTTGAAATGACAGTAGTAATGGTTGATTGTGTAATTTTAAGGTGTTAACTAACCATCGAATATTATTGTTTTTGATCCTCAATTTTCTTTCTATCGTAGTTTACAGATTTCATCATGAAGAGCTTGTTTTCTAAAAAACGAAAACACAAAGCTGGGAAAGAGGATGAAGCAAAGGGAAAGGGTGCTACAAAGCTAAGTAAATCTCCGATCATCAAAGCTGGGGAGGATTCTAGAGATCTTGATGATGGAAAGAAAATTGACGACAATGGTTCAAGTTTTGAGAAAATGAAGTGTGAGGGCAGTAGAGCTGAAGTTGCTGCAGGGGGAGGAGGGGGCTTGTACCCCTCTCTACTGGAACATGAGGAGGTCAGTTTACATACAGCTACTAATTGAAAGCTTGCGTTTGTTTGGGAGATATGAGGCATGAGGGAAAAAATTTATAAATGCTGGTATGTATGCACCAACAGATGTTGAACAGTGAAACTGAAGGCCTACTAAAGGATGTATCTTCTCCCGACGCAATCGGTAATCATTGACGTTAGTCATATATTCTGATTAAAATAGATTTATTGAGTTTTACGTCATACGTTAGACAGCAATGATAATTTATCTGATGTCCAATAAAAATGCATTTGATCTGTATTTTTATCCATTTGTCTTAGCATTGGGTGTTATGGACTTTGGAAAATTAGATTTATCAGGACCCTCAAGTGACCGCAAGAGCCCTGGAATCGATGCAAGTCCGGAGAAAAACATATACAACCAATGGCAAACTGCCACCACGTCCTCTCATCTACCTTCACCTTCACCTCCTGGGAGCAGGTTTGAAATCGAATGTGAGTTGTATTTCCTAACATATCTTTTTACTTATGTTTTATGCATTGTCTCGATTATCTATATATTCTATATATTTGTCGCTTGTTAGAAATGGTTCTTGCTAGTTCTCTTTTCATGAATTTTAAACATGTTTGTATTTCATAGCCGTGCCTGGTGTTGAATCAAAAGCGACTGATGTGGCCGATATGGGTATTTTGAATCAAGATGTACGACCGACTCCGAAAGCCTGCTCTACTGCAGTTGACTCTAGCGTAGGATTACCACAGGAAAGTCCTTCAAACGTTACATTCAAAGCTGCTGAACGAAAGGTTGAGGAAATCATAGCTTCTTCAGGCTACACAGGTATGTAATAATATTGCAATATTGCATAATAATGCTTATCCAGCGTGTCATTTCAAACTGATGAAATCAAGGCTCACTTCAAGGCTGGCTATTTTGTGATTTAGTATTAACCTGTGACTAAATGAAATGGATTTTGTGACTTTCTTAATATTTCTATTTCTGCTTTATAGTTGATCAGATAGTCGAAGCTATCCAGTTCTTGGACCAGCAGAAGAGGAATGCTGGCAACTTTTGGCAGATGAGCAAACCGTATTCACCGTCCTTTCTATGTACTCCACCAGTTTTTGGTCAGAGCACGAATGTGAGGAATACTCAGCCTAGTACGTTTAACGTGTACCGACTTTGTTTTTTTTGTATTGCATGGAAGCTTTTTTTACGAAATCATATTATTGAATAGCTAACTATTTAATTGGTTTCTGTAATTCATTTCATTGTTAGATGAATTGGCAGGAAGTACGTATTGGAATCCATCGGGGGTAAATGTCCGGCATCCTTCCGAAAATGACGGAGCATGTAAGTTCCTATTTTATTCATAAGTCCAAAGCAAATAAACATAATACTAAAGACGATTGAAATGAAGTCACGTAATACGATAAGCAAGTTAGTTTTGAATATCTTTCGTAATATTTATATGGTTATTTTTATAGGGGGGTATACTCCAGGCGCTGCTGAAGTTCCTCTGGATAGAAGAGAGCTGTGTAAAAGTGATGATGAGAAGTTAAAAACTTAATCAAGATCATGCAATCTAAAGACAATACCTCACAGCTTCCAACAATCTTTTTTAATTAATGCTTGAACTTGAAGATGTATTCCGAGTATGGTAAAGCTCCAGAAGGCTTTGAAGTTGTGAAGGGAAGACATATTCCAACATGGAGGCAAAATAAATTTTACTACGCAGCAATAATGCCTTGTGGAGTGACTAAACTTAATACTAGACACCAGGAGCAGGACTACGCTTTGCCTTACAGCGAGTACATTGTATATGATCCTCAAAGAATCATTGTGAGCTTCATTGTTGAGTGTAGCGTGTGAGAGGACTAACTGATAAAAGGATGTAAATAAGTGAAAGTGTTACATGATTTTTTATACCTTTTCAATAAATGGGTCACTGTACTAATGAACCTTATATCCGTTTATTAATAAATTCATTTTTCGTCTTGTAAAATTCTTTTAGTAATAAGTATAACTTATTTTTACAATGATTTATTAATTTTAAGTCAGCATTTACTTGGCCTTTGTCAATTATCTATTATTATAAGGCAAAACTATTTGGCCTGATTAATTTTGTAGTAGTAACTTAACATTTGTACGATTACGACGAGTGACGAGTGTATATATAAATACGACAACTGATGATCAGTAAAATTCAAAGCAATCATAATAATTATCAATTAGTAAAACAAAACTCTTTAACCTACATGATAAATTGGTGTCTCAACAAACTCAAATTTGATGAGATATAGCGGCTTTGCTTTCTCCGGATTGTAAACTACATACTCGTTATACAAAAGATTACAAGGACTGCGGAGGTCATTATCAATAGTTTTCCCTGATGGTATTAGCATGTTCTTGTGAAATATCCTTTCTGAAGGGTCAGGGATATTTTTTCCAACACCAATGAGACTGTCGCAGTCTAATGGTGCGGCAGTATATCCATTGTTGGGAAATAATGGTGTAAATTGCTTGCCAATTAGTACGTCGCACAACAACAAATAACCCACATCAAGATTCCGCTGTGCATTGATTACCGTTGGACAATAATTAGCCGATTTCGAAGCCCTGTCCGCAAAATAAATGCCCGGCCCGAACATTTGGCCATGTGAAGGGGGGAGCTGAAATCCGTTTTGGAGGATCGATGCGATTTTACCCTGGCTCGTACCGTGCCAAAGCAATATTCTTTGTTTGCTCTGCCAAGCTGCTCCCTTTTCGTAATCCACGTCATCAGCTCGAGCAATTTGAAGAATATTCAAAACTTGAATTCCATAACCGTGATCCTGCCCATTGTTTATGTACTTTAAAATTAACTCGTAAATTTCTTCATTAGCTTTCACTTCTCTTGCGATCTGAAGCCAAGATTTGATTGCTCGCTTACGATTAACCAAGTATGGAATTTCCTTGAGGATATTAACAGCCACTAACTCTATACGACTTTCTTCTCTCTTTCTCTTCCTGTTGGATATCTGTGTCTATAAATACATATTTCAAATTATTTACTATTATACTACAAACAGTTTATAACCTTATCATCATAGATCATAGCTCTAGCCTTACCAAATCAGTACAAACTGCAAGAATTGGCTCGACATCCGGTTCCGTAGCAGCAATGGATGTGGATGGTGGGTTCTCCTTTCTCCGGACAGGACAGGAGCTAGTAGTCGCATTTTCCTCACTCTTGTTGTTGGTCCCCTTCGGCATGGTCGGTCAAAAGTCACTTTTATTCTGTTGATTAAAACTTGCTTTCTTACTTCCTACACATAAAAAAACCCAAAAACATCCTATATTAATGTCATCTCATCAACCATCGATCGATCATACAAGCGAAAGAATAAAGAAATATTTTGTTGATTACCCGTCATCAACTGACAGAGAGAGAGCAATCTATAACTCACCTGTTAAACGTATTAAACAAATTACGATGACGCTGCTCTTCTGTTTATATAATGATTGATGATGGTCACAGTTATGCCATGCTAACCCCGTTCACATTAGAAGTCACGGCTGCTGCTACCAGACTGTCGTGTCAAAGTTGTTCGCTGTTACTAGCCCTCAAATCCCAATGCATAAAATTACCATAAAGTGAGCTGAGTAGTTAACATCCAACATTTAAACATTTACCTTTACGGTCATACATTATTATTAAACTGCTTGTTTAATTTGTTTCGTAGGGAAAAATGTATATATGATGTGGTGATAGACGTGGCCGAAGTTTCCGACCTTTGGTTTTGGCCCCCAATAAGCTTAGCCACGTCGGCAAGTGGGAGTTATATAATATATGTAGTAGTAGACCACCAACCAAGCACGTTCAACAACTCGGCTTTCACCATTGACTATACTCTTGTTATGTTGTTCATTTGTTTATATGAAAAAAAGTGCACATTTCATGAGGTACCGCACTAAACGCTTGCGCAAGCGATAATGATATGCATGACATGATGCAGCATAAAGTCTTACATCTATCTAATGCACAAAGTTTTATACAAATACACAACAAAAAATTAAGCATGCAAAAATATTGCTTGTGTACTAATAAGGTTTCTATACAGAAATGTTTGTCATTTTATTGATGGATTAACCAAACAAAATTCAAAATACATACTACATATCAATCGTATAGTTAGTTTTACATACCTTCCTTAAACTTTAATTAAGATGGACTACAATACAGAAACCAATAATATTTGATTATATATATTACAGCACAAGATAAATGCACATGCTACATTTTACTTTAAAAAAAACGGTACAGCAGCAGCTTATACTAGTTCATTCAAAGGATTCATTCAAATATTATAAATTAATGAATAACTTAATACGTTGCACGATTTCTCTGGTCGTAGTTTTAAAAACTATTTAAGTTGAATCACTTTATGTTTTCAATTATTAGTGACATGTGATGAGTGAAACTTGACTTTCACCAGATAGTTTGGCTTTACTTTCTCGGGGTTGTAGATCACATCATGAGAGGACAGGTGTATAAAAGGCAAACTGCCTGAATGTTATCTTACTCTGATGTTAGCAACCCGCTAAGTCGAGTCGAGTGCTAGTGAGCGATTCACGGGCAGTTCAACCTTTCCTTTCTATTGTAATGTTCTACATTTACTTTCTCAAAATAAATACAATTCAAACTACATCATGAAGTACCGGTGTGCGTGAACCCTATACACTTGTTTATTTACTAAGGCTTAACAACCCTTATACCTATAAATAAACTCGCGTATAAGTATGTTCAATAAGTTTTGAATGCTTTTCAATTACGTGTTTTTAAAACCACCACCAGTACGCATAAACCATTAGAATGAAACATAATGAGCATGCATCATAAATATGAGGTGTATTGCTCCAAATGGAAACGGATGAACGTTGAACGAAACAAGTAATGTTTGATGAGTTTATCCATGCCCAGTGAAACATTACATTCCCCCATTAATAATATTATTGCGATAAGTTTTTCCCTGTCACTCCCTAAAGTAATGAATTTATGTAAGTAACACCTCTAGGTGCACATTTATATTTTACATTTTTTTTTAAATAAATGCAAAATGAACTACAATAGTTCATAATGAGAAGCAATCGTTATGAATCCTTAGATAACGCAAATAATTTATAGTTTGGTTCAGAGGGATTTGGATCATTTTAATCAGTGTTTATACTGATCAGTAATCAAGACAATGTCTATATCTAGATACTATCTATACTTTGGTATAGACCTATTGATTTTGGCCAGGAAAGAACCGCCTCCAACCTTAACTGAAAAAAAAACTTTCCTGTCAAATTTAATTATAGCTCATCTCAAGTATTGTATGCAGCTAAAAGAAAAAACGCGATATACATGAATATATATATACGCTGATGAGATAATCTTTTAGCTTGTCTCAAGTATAGAGATACTAACTACTACACATTATATGCTATACCAAAAGGATTTCCCAAGACATTTTAAAAATCTTTATACAACCCGTTTTTCAAGGACAATCTTCTATTTCTTGTGGGTACGTTGGAACGGTAGATCAGTTAGATGAGTAATTACTAAAATAATCATACAATGTAAAAAATGGCAAAGGGTACAGCACAATACCAGCACTATTATAAATGAGCGTGATACACAAATATGATAAGGTACCAACCAAACAGGAACCGGAACTACATACATAAAAATATATTGTTCACATTATGGTACGACTGCATTCAATGCCACTGCATATCCAACCCTCCAACCTTAATACTACTTAACTAACCATGTATGTGTGTAAGCAATGCAACAACATTGTTGCTGGCTAACGATCTCACATTATTTATATGTAGGGTGGGCCAAAGTATAGCACGCTTGGTTGAATAATTTTTGCAAATTTTTCAATTCGCATATAAAACAAACTTTTTATTAGATATTCTTTACTTGCAGATATATGAGTTAAAAATACCAAGTAAAAGCCTGATTTGCTTACAATTATACTTTAATTGATGAATGACGAATAGAGATGTTAAGATTTAATATAATTAATCCTTTTGCGAATAAAACTTATCGTTTTGGCTGATCAGTAATAATTATTTATTTATTTATTTTTAATTTCGTCCCTCAAAAATATCGCTGCCTTCAGCCTTACTCCCTTCCCTTCCTATTTAGTATGGGTGCATTAACAAAGTCATGGAGTCTAAGTCTAAACGAAGTTTGTTTGCATTCGTCTGGAAAGCCCTTTATCTGGATGGGAGAAGGCATATAATATGATTGAGTTTGATATTGCAACGCCATTGTCATTGTAGTAGTTTGTTCGCCAAGTAGTTAACAAGACTTCACAGCTTCCAAAATGGGAAGAACTATAGTGAGCGCGTTTCTCACCTTCGGGTTTCTCCTAGTTTGTTTCTTCCAGTGTGCAACTTGTGGTTACATGACTGAGGAAAATCCGTACAAACACATTGCCCAACTGGATCAACAAGGAAATTACCTGCTGGAATGGATTGTTGACTGGGATTTGCGTAGGATAACTTTCAATGTGACCGTGAAAACAAATGGATATATTGGATTTGGACTTTCTCGGCGTGGCGAGATGAATGGTAGTGACATTGTGATTGGAGGAGTCGATCGCAATGGTCAATCCTACTTTACAGATCGACACGGAACTGGTAGACAAATTCCTGAAGTCGATGCCAGTCAAGATTGGACTTTACATGAAGCATGGGAACGAGGAACAAGAACGTTTTTGAGCTTCTCAAGACCATTTGATACCTGTGACAATGAACAGGACATTCCCATCTCGGTAAATTGTTTTTAAAAAATAATTATGTTTTGAATTTAATTAAAATATTTTGAGAAGTTGATAGTAAAAATGTAAAACTATAGGATGATTTGCTGCAAATGATTTGGACCTATGGAGAAACGGATGAAGAGATTCAGTACCACTTCCAAAATCGAGGTGCAGTTCCAGCATATCTGCTTGACCCAGACTTGGTTCCCCGAAGTTTAGATAACCGTGTTCCAAACAATGGAACACAACCTTCACTTGAAAGCTCAACAAATATCTTTGACATGACCTCAACTCGAGTACTGCCATCGCTAGACACAGTATATTGGTGTAGTTTTTATAAAGCACCAACAACATCAAAGCATCATATAATTGGGGTAACGTGATAAATTACACAAAGGATAATAACGTATTTCTAATTATTCTATCCTCCTACATTGCTAAAAACTGACTTCATATTGTATTCCCATAGTTTAACACACTGTTCCCAACTCCAAGAGATGAGACTCATGTTCATCACTTGCTTTTGTATCGCTGCCACCCACCACCTGGAGTTAATCCGGCCACATTGTTCGATGTTGATGGTGAAGGAGGAGAATGCTACTTTATTCGAGATCCTAACCCGATGAATACTCAATATTGTACGGAAGACGTCACCTTATTCGGCGTTGGCGGACGGGTGAGCACAATAAAATCAACCATATCATCACCACCAACATTGACCTATGCACCAATTTCTCATTTAATATGTTCTTTAATTATTTAGCCCACATTCTTTCCTGAGCACGCTGGAATCCCACTGTCCGCATCTGGGGATGAATACTTTTTGCTTCAAACTCATTACGATAACCCAAATGTCATCCCCAACCTCAGCGTCTCGTTTTCGCTGCATGCATACTACACTAGTAACTTAAGGTAATTTAATTTTGAAAATTATTACAAGTCAAATGAGTATATGTAAGTGGTGTATAGATGTACTTTGAAGTTGAAGTTGACGTTTGAATGAAATGTGACTCAACAGAGAAAATGATGCTGGGATGATAACATTAGGCACAATTACACCAGGCTCAACTTCCATTTTAGTACCTCCTGGAACTCAAGATCATACAATTATGGCCCATTGTGCACCTGGCTGCACCAACGACATGTTCCCTGAAGAAGGCGTAACCGTATTTGCGTCATTTTTACATACCCATATTGCAGGTTAGTTCATAGCTAAATTTTCAATTTGTCAAATTGCTAAACAATATGTATGTGTGGTGAATATGCTAATGCTAATCCTTCCTTAAATAAATCCAGGAAGAGCTGCAAGATATCATCATTTTAGAGGGGACCGAGAACTCCCTTGGATTTTAACAGATGACAATTATGACTTCAATTATCAGCAGTACCGAGTTTTGCGAGAGGAACGAAAATTACTTCCGGGGGATCTGCTTGTCAATAGTAAAATTCCAAATATTGTACCAGAAAAGTTGGCCAGAGTTATTTTTGTGAAGAGTTATAATTATTACTAAAATATTAATGACATTCCATAAAGGTTGCCAGTATGACTCCACTCCCACAAACGGTTCTGCAGTAATTGGAGGATTTTCAACGAGACAAGAGATGTGCACAGCATTCCTGTGGTACTATACCAAGTCCCCAACCCATGCATTTTGTAGGAGTGAGTTGAAATCGGATGGGTACCTGAATGTTGTTGGAGTCAGAAATACAAGATGGTTAATAATTTATCCTCTATACACTTAGACAAAGAAACTTGGTAAAGTTAGGACAGACATTAATAATTATTATTGTTTCGTTAATTTTCAGGGATCCTAACAGACGTGCAATGGTTATTACGTCTCCTGCCAGATACAGAGGAATTTCAATGCAAGATTATGCTACAAACTACATTGACTGGACAGTCGAAAAGAGGGAGGAGCTTCAGAGACGCCAAATTTATGATCCACAGGCTTCGCAGTGTCCCCAATTCACTCCGGATGCTGTACCTGCAGAATCTCAATTGCAGACTGAAGGGGCTTCCACCCGTCAACTACCCATGTCTTCGTTCCCAACAAATATCCGAATGTATGAGCCACCTTCTCAGTGTAGCAGAAGAGGTCAAAGAGGGAGTGGTCAAGGTCAAGAAAGAAGTGGTCAAGGTCAAGGGGGAAGAGGTCAAAGCCAAGGGAGGAGAGGTCAAAGCCAAGAGAAAGGCGGTCAAGAGGGAGGCGGCCAAGAGAGGAGCGGTCAAGGCCAAGAACAACGTAGAGGAGACGGAGGAGGACGTGGATGGTCAAGAAACTAGTTTTTACAATAGAGTTAAAATGCTTGCCTTAATTTATTGCCTGACTACATTTACTTATTTAGCCTAATCACCTTAATTTATTATCTGCAACGCGTATACATTTGAGTTTTTGGATTATTTTTTTTTAATTTGGAGATAAAGATGTGTAAGAAATGAATCGAATGCATTGTTATTGTTGTTAATAGTTAATACACATCACACTAATTTCATTACAGAAAAAACAAGTTACAAAGGCTCCACGGCCTTTGCCAATGCGTATCGGCGTATTTACTTTAGGTGTTGGTAGGCAGGCACCCTTGACTTTTATAACATAACCACGTGTAATGCATACATATGAGTACATATTGGAAACGGAAACCTGGGATAAAGCATAACTCTACACTTGCATCTGTATTCGTGCGCACTTTAACGATGAACTGATCTGTAACGGAGGTGATTCATACAATCATTAAAATCAGTCACCTTGCGTAAAGTAAAATGCAACTTGACTTTCATATAATTTTATATGAAGACACGGCAAAAAGATTGGATTGAATAAAAAAAATTAAGAAAAGGCCCATATTCGCCTGCAAGTTCGCGTAATTTTTGTACTATCGACATCAAGTCTTAAAATAAAACTCATATCCTGCTGGCATATGTATGTATTTTCTGTTTGCATAGCTATTCACTCTTGTCCATCAAATCAACAAAATCTAATATATATTTCTAATGGAGTTCGCGGACACGATAATGATTGCAATTTAAGTTTCCAACTTGCAAACTTCATATATGATTACCTTTGATATTACCGAAATAGTGAATGATGTTTGATATTTGTATAAGCTGTCAACTGTTGAATATAGATGATTTGACTGACAGTGGGTTCATACTTTCGAAATATATCATGTAATTTTTTCTTTGTATGTGAAAGTAAGTAGAACACGCCTTCTCCTTGTGAATGGAATTTCTTTGAACACGTGACGTAGTCGTCTCGTAGGTATTAGCTATGATTTTCTGACACACGCCGTGTTCTTTTGTTTGTTATTATAAGATAACAAGACACACGACACTACGACACGATAACAATATTATATTCATATAATATGGCACACGCCTGCTGCTTTTTCAAAAAAAAAAAAAAAAACTTTAGTAATGCACACAAGAAAGTTAATATCAAAACATGCAACAGTATATACTAACCTAGCGGAAGTAGTTCTGGGCCTGAGATGCGAATCTGAAATAGGTGGAGTGGTGGAGGCATAATTAAATCCATTTCAAAGGTCAAGTCATTATTCATTATGGACTACTGACAATGAGTAACTTTTTATCTTTGCGTAAGGTTTACATAAAGCTTCCAAACTTTATACATATAAGCTTTCATTAAGCTACAAAAGTTCCAGAACAGACAAACGAACGAAATTAATGAAGCTATGAAAAAACATCAAGTTTCAAACCCCACCTGTTCGCTATTGTTAGTGGAGTAAATGCAACGATATCAAATCAATCTTTCAGTTTTATTCTCACAAACATATGGATAGACGCTAATACTATATAATTCATTCTAAACTCATCCTTTGTGAATTTTGCGCAAGCATTAATCATTGCACACTAAATTTATGAATAAAAAATGAAACTCAATAAATTTTCACATTTTCGATCAGCTATTTGTTTTCATTCTCTTTCATTCATGAATGAAAAGTGACATGGAATGCTTCACATTTCATGCGATAAAAAAGTCCAGTTCAACAAGAGCAAAATACACATCCTCAATTACTTTCACATTGTCAATAGTTGTTGATTACGCGTGAAGCAATTACTTTTAACTTTGTATTTCAAAATGAGTCAGAGTGACAAGTTTTTTAAAGTTTCCAAAATGTCTCCACATTCTGTTTCAAAACCTCCAGAATATTCACCGAAGCTAGTTGAAACAGATCAAAGAGAAAGTAAACTACCTGACTTTCATTTCATTCACTTACATTTGACCATCGGATTTTACTCCCTGATTGTTCCGTTTCGACCTGTTTTTGATTCCCAGTTGGGACGCTACAAAATTGTTAGTTCTAAAACTCAGAAGGTAATTTTAAAAGTTTGAAGCTTAAATAGTGAAAGAAATACCCTTATAAATGATAATAAATTTTTTTAATGGTAAACTTTCACAGATTCCATGCCTTCTTGTGATTTGGGTTACAACATTTATTGGCCGTCTCACTCGTTTGCGGCAATCTTGGATCAGGTTGCAAGTTAACTCTGTCGTCTACTACTTCAAACTAGTCAGCGCTAACGTTTTCTTTTGTCGAATGTTCCTCTTTGGTTGGATTTTATTTAGTAAACGTACATTGTTCGAAGAACTTCTCGAGGGAATCCGAAACACGTCTTTGCTACTCCACAAAAGAGTAGGAAAGCGTTCTCAGGTAACCCCAAAAAGATATCATGTTCTTCATTTCTAATCTCTACTACAAACAAACATTATTTGCATCCATTAAAAAAAAAAATTTCAGGGATGGAAAATCGTAGCTTTAGTGCATATCATAGCTATTGGTTTTGCTTTGACTTCCCCCATATTTGGAAATGACTCATCTCCTGCTCGAAACTCTTGGGACTTGGCACCACTAATACGGTGGTACGCCGCACAGGGCCGAGGAACATTTTTCCTTAGTGTCAGCATTCTAAATAATTCAACTAGTAATAATGCAGAGTTGACAACTTTAGACATAATGCTGACCTCTATAGAATTGATTATAAGATATGCTGATAGTTTAACGCTTCATTACATGGTGATTAGCTTGTTCACCACTTTTCCATTAACTTTATGGGTAGCGACTGACGGCTTTGAGAGTTTCATTCGCACTCTGAAATATCCATGGAAGAATACAAAGGATGTCAAGGGAAAACTTGAAGCTCAAAATATGATTTGGGACATGTACCATGAACTAAAGTATTTGTCAAATACACTAAATTCTCTGTGGTCAACCATCATTTTTCTTGCCATTGTGGATATGATGCTTTGGTTGGCAGTGGATATGGATTGGGGATTGAGAGCAAGAAATTGGTATGATAAAGCGAGAACAATTTTCATATGGAGTAACATCTTTATTGGAATGATTATGGCAGCAGAAATAACAAGAAAGGTTATTGCTCTGTAGATTTTATATGCTTTAATGCATGTATACATATTGATGGCTAAATATTCATCCTTATTCGCTGTTCCTTTGTAAAAAAAGATGCACTGGGTAAAAATGTGGCTTTTGGATTATTACAATTTGCAATATTACTGGGAAAGTCGTGAGAAATTGGATTTGATAACAAGAGAATTGCAATCTACTCCTGTTGGGATTGGTTCACCTGGATTTTTCCAAATTGACTATCCATTTCTCGGACAGGTATAATGATTTTCTTACTTCAAATTTTGCAAGGCTAATTGATTTTTAAGAGCCCTCTAACAATATTCTTTTATTATAGTTAATCGTGGTGGTTGTCACATTTTTTATAATCTCGCTGGAACTGCGACAAAACTAACGCGTTTCTAAGTACTGACGTAAGAGGAGCATATGTGAAAACCTAGAAGAGAAGACTCAAGTACATATGGTAATGGACATGAGCATGAATTACAAAAGCAATCGTCTGATAAATATGATAGAAATGAGAATGAAACGATATTTTTCTCATCAATTCTATGTACTTGATTTAAAATAATGCAATCTCGGTTCACCAATTCAGATTATGAAGAGTCGTGTTTTTAGTTTCTCCATTAGTATCTATCTGCACTACTTTCTGTCTACCATCACACATCACATCACACATCCAACTCTGAATTATGGAGCCAGGATGGAATGTAAAAAAATATGCAAAAAAAATAATATTTTTTAGATAAAAGAAATCCAAGGCTGTTTGCTCATTCGCCACGATACCTACATCTATGTACATTTATATGTGCAAGGAACTTTACTATTTCACATAAAAGCTTATGTATGTACCACCATGGGCTATTGAACACAAGAAGCTTTGAGATTTTTTTCTAATTTTTTTTATTTCATGCTTGCTCAAGCTGACTAAACTACCTGCTGCTCCTGCTTTGTATTTGTATTCATCTTTACTTCACTCTTTCTCTACTCTACTATCTACATTAAATAAACTCAGGTTACGCAACGCAGTTCATCTCTCTGATAACTTTGCATCCCTTCATACTTTGAACTAATTGGGAAGAGCCACGAGCTCTCCAACAAAACAAAAAAAAAGCCCATAAATAAAACTTTGTAATAAAAATTATATGTACTGGCACAAGCAGAAAGGAATCATTTCAGGAAAAGTCTACTGGAAAATACAAAACACAATTTCATGCTTAAGAAGAGCCTTGGAGAAGAGGCGATGCGATGGATAAAGTCAGTCCGACCGATGCACTGCAGTTATTTACATATATACTATATTGCATCTCTGCTATACTACATACATGCATGTACTCTGGATGTATTATCGTCATCGAATTCGAGTCACCTTTTTGCATAATACATACATTGTGGATAATAAAATCTCTTACAAAGTCTTGCCTTATATTCTCGGGACTGCTGTGCTTACCCACAGGAATCCTGTATGAATTCTGACCACATTATCACTTAAAAGGTACTGGACAATATATCCGATGTACATTCATATAAGTGTAGCGTAGATTGGCTTTCAGCTAGCTTTTAGGGATCAACCTGGTCCCTATATATTATATATTACAGATAGATTGTATAACCATCTACACAGAACGCGAAAGAGAAAGAACATGAGCAGAGATCAGAGAGACAACTACCTCAACGTTTACATAACATAGAGCATATATATGCATATGTTCATTCTAACACAATCCCTTGTCTACGAGTCAAAAGTACAAAATAAGCTAATTTTCTTGTTGAACAAAACAAAAGATGTTAAGAGCATAATAGTAATTTAACACAAGATAGAATACAGATTAGCAGCGCAGGACAGTAAGGCACTTGACTTAAACATAATATAGTCAAAAATAAGACCACAAAGTTAAACACACACTTAACAACGCGAAAAAGTATGGCAAAGAAATTTTTGCGAATTGAAACATTGTAATATCAATAAGGCTTGAAAGGCGATTGCAACTCATTATTAGTGTTATTTGTTCTGCCTCTCCGGACACTTCATTTCCCACTTCCCAAAAGTGTTTTTTTGTGAGCTCATTTATACGGAGGTATTTTTTATGTGAAAAATAAAATTAAGGACTCAATTGTGCTTAAATTATTAAGATTGGTGAAAATTAATAAGTCAACTTTTTTTCCACCATAAAGAAAAGTCTTCATTTCTTTCTCAACTCAGGGTAATGTAAAATATATTATGAGTTCCTTATAACGATAAGGTCATTTCATAGTGCTGCTTCTTTTGGTATAGTAGAAGAAGAAGCCCTTGTTGGTTTGAATTGGAGTTAAATGTTTTATAAGTAAGTTATTGAATGGTTTATACTTTCTTTGTATTAATTTGAAGAACTGATGTGAGTGATGTGATTTGAAAGGAAGCTAATCTTAATCCCGATCCATTTTCATTCCACTGTCGGCTCTTTTGGTGTTGAAGATTCGATTCCATCCAAATAGGATGCAATAAGTAATTATAGTATCGTTATTTGAATAATATTGTTACAATTACTCACGCTCTACCTGTCTAGCTAACTTTCAGAGTAAATGGAAACTTGATGAATTAGATTTCATCATTAGGGGCACATTGATAAACCTTTGAACTAGCAAAACAAATTATACTGATAAAGACAACTTACGCATTACGGTCACAACTGCCGTTACCTTCAGTACGTGTTCCGGTTATCATTTTCTCAGTTTATGGTTTATGCATTCATAAGAGTTTGACATTGTTTATGTCACAAAAGTTCGAGTTCATAAAGTATCATGTTATGTGCAAATAGACTTTTTTTAAATGATTGGTTTTTTACAAACACTTCATGTTTGCTAGATTAATAGTAGTATTCGTAAAAACAACTAGCAAGTTGATAATAAACCATTATTTATTGTTTCTAGGAAAATCGACCTTGTACAACTCTAACAAGTTGCAGCAGCTCTAACAAACACGCCTTACTGAATTTGATTTGAAACTTTATTGTCTTACTGTTTCAGTACAAAGGTCTGTTCTTCCAACAGTGACAACGGACAGTTTGAAACGTGACACTGCCCTTCTTTGAAGAAACCATTTAATTAATAATTTAAAAAGGAAGGTAAAATAAGTGCAATCGATTAGATTTCACAATGGTAGTAAACGATTGACTACTTTAAGAAATTCGTTTTTTAAAAGCGTACCATTTTAATTTTCTTTCATATTTGTACCACAGGTTACTAACCCCATTATATACGAACCGCTGGTAAGATTTGCTTTTGCAATTTAATATTACCCCATTATGGTGAAAGGCAATATATGACTAATAATACATTTTTAACAAAAAACTTGTCACTGTTTTTTTTTATACTTTACTGTGTCAGAGCTCTTGGGTTTTACAATGGAAACCCCTCCTCCATTAAAAGAAAATAAGCCCTCCATTTTGCTGTTGGCGGCTCCAAAGAAATTCCACAAGAAGGAAAAAGAAGGAGCAAAGAAGCCAGTCAAAAGACCCCAAGAAGCAACTGGGGGACGTAAACCTCGTAAACAGGATTTGCGTGTTTATGCTGCAGCACCACAAATAAACAAGGAAAAGAAGAAATGTTACGAAATGGATCCTAATGATCCTAATATTTCACCCGAAAAGAAAAAAATTATATTAAAGGCCATCCAATCAAAGTCCCAGAGAGACCAGCAATCAAATCGTCTTCTTATAGCTGAGAAGGGGAACAAGGACAAGGAGAAGGAAATTATCCGAATAAAGGGAGAAAGGGATAAACTCCAGGAGGAACTCGATGAGCTGCGGAAATGTTATTTTTATTTACAGGAAAAGGTTACGCGTTGGGAAGTCGAAAGAAGAGACAACCACGACGAAGAAATACCCTTTAGTCCAAGTCCAAGCCTGGTTGAGGAAACATTCTTTGGACAAGCGCCTGTAAGTCCAAGTCTACTGGACGGTCTGGACGAGAACTTTCTGGATTGTGGACTGTAAGTTTGAATTTTTTCTAATTATACGGCAAGGGTTTCAGATTACGTTACATATGTACATTAGATGCTCAGCAAGTTATCGAATTTATATATTCACCAGTCAACTTCACAAAGATGCACATGAGTTTAAAAAATTTCAAAAGGGTTAAAGGTAAAAATAAACAAAGAATTTAATTTTGGAAAAGTTTCTTGGTTAATTATAAATCGTTACAGTTAAAAACAGAAAATCAAGGTAGGTAGGAAAAAAATTAAATATAAAAATAATTAACTTACAAACTACAATGACTTGTCATGTCATAGAAGTTTAAGTAAAGTAGACCAATCGTACTATATATACCTCTAAATCATGCATTTCCGTAATTCTAATAGTATCAACAAACATCTTATAATCGTTAATCGTTATTGTTTGTAAATGTAATGTAACTCCATTGTACTTTCCATTTTTTTTACTATTTTCAGGTTATCATTCGAGTGATCTTTCCCGAAGTTTTTCGACGTTTGTTGGACACAAACACAATGACCAAAATTTTAGTTTTAAGTGCATACATGTAGTAGACATTCGAATTGATTAAAACATTGCAAATAAGTTTCACTTCCCTCAAAAACTGTAAGCATATTCGTACTAACCCGTAAATACAAATCGGGCAAATGTGATTTTAAATGTTAGGCATATTTCTATCGTGGATTTCCATATAATGAAACTTATTTGCAAAGATTTTAATGATTGAATGCCTGCTACAATTCTAACAAGGTATATTAAGTATATCGTTGGTACTGCAAGTGATCAGCATAATCATCTTTTATCTTTGGTTAGTTGATATAATTGGATTTTTGTTTCAAATCCAATTTCGCATCTATTTTTCAATGTTATTTTTCCAACAATAAAATGATGACTATTGGTAATTAACCTTCAACTTTTGAATTTTTCAGTGTTTAAAATACTACACATGGTTGCTTTGAGAAGCTTCTAAATATTTGTAATTTTTGTATTCATAAAGCTAACCAATTCGTTTCACGTTTTGAGCCCATCATTCTGAATAAATTATCACAAGAGTCACTAAATAATATACTTAGCTGAACGACAAAAGTACCAACGACATACAAAAGAAAATGCCTTGTTAGTGGGTTTTACAACTAATTCTTCATTTCGATTTCCCTAATGCTTTAAGTTTGTAATTAGTTTCTGATTTTTTTTGGAGTACAGAATAGCAACTCCAAGAAAATACATGAATGTTTTATTTATCATTCATGAATTTCGTGTAATCTTGTTGTGTTGTATTTGGCATTATGCTAAATGAAACAAAAAATATATTACTTATTTGCATTTATTGCTCCCTTCCCTAATTGAATTTAGGCGTAAGCTAGCTTATTAATTAACTTGAATTATCATGTATTATAACAGTTCGATTACTACGATTAGTTACTTATTTCATTTGCTTTCACCCGACTTTCTTAGAATTAGATTAGAATTAATATATAGTTATTCCTATTGTCAGTTAGCACTTTTTTACGTTACTTTAAGCCAAACAATTGTCTAATACTCCTTTGTTTTACGTAATGATGAATGTTAGATAGATAGGTTTGTTGCTAAAATGGAAGTAGGAATACATTCAATTAGAAGTAAAATTCAATTCAAAGAGCTGCCTCAACCATTTACTTTGTTTCATCACAAGCATGTTCTTTAGTGTAGTTAGTAGTGTTAGTAGAATATAGTTTATGAAAATATTGTACATCATAAAAGGATGTTGACTATCGGGAAACGAGAGAGAGCTGAAGGGTTTTTGGGACTTTACCATCCATCGTCCCTTAAGTTAAGACGAAGCAGTTCGAGTTTCCGGAAAATGTAGAGAGAGAAAAGTACGAAACTTTCAATGCCTTAATAAGCTATAATGCGTAAAGTTCAAACAACAATTAGCAAATAATACATGGAGTAAGAGATATTTTTTCTGGTAATTTGTTTTGTCTTTATTTGCCTACAGGAACTACTCAGTTAAAACTTGGACCCTAGGAATTACTTTTGATATTATCCCAATATTTACTACTCTTATTATTTCACACGTAATTTAAGGTGCTCAGAAATGCAAACTGTGAATGCTCTGACTAAAATTTTCCTGTAGATTATTTGTAACTTTGATACAATACGAGCACTCACTTGGAGTCAAATTCTTATCTAATATTTTTTAGAATCTGATAAATGTAAGTCAAAAATACTTTTGAGACAGTAAAAATTACATAATTGTATTGGCTAGTCAAAACCATGTTAATAAACTTTATTTTAGCTTTAGATTTCGTAATAAAGTTTTATGAGTGTAATTCTCAATTAACTTTTTTTTATCGGAGTTGACCTTCCAATTCCAAATTTTAATTTGATGTAAATAGAGATAGCCTGTTTGAGTGTGTACTGTATGCCTTAATGCTAATTCAAACATAAGAAACCAATATTCTATAGTCATTGATAAATAAAACTATGTTTATTTGAGTTTCAATTGCATTACTTTCATTTCTTATCCTTTTTACGACTACAACACAATGATATAATTGTATTTATAACTTTGATAAGCAGTTGAAAATAAACCGTATTTTTAAATGATGCTAGTAGACGATACCAATTCCTATAAAGTCTGTATAAATGGATTGCGATTTTATCAACCGTCTCCCGAAAAAACGCACCTGCAGAAATAATGAGTCCAATTAGTAGCACTACAAAGCATGCTTTCACATTCTCAAAAACAAATGGTTTGGGACCATCATCCTCCATCGTGTAATCCTTAAGTGGTTCTCGTTTCCCTTCCAACACCTCCTGAATCATTCCTTTTCTCACGTCACGCATATCCTTCCTCGCCGCCTCATACACAACTCCCATGCTAAACTGACGGGCAAAGAAATCATTAAATGATGCTCGAAAAATTTCTTTTTTCCTTGTAACCCAAGTTGGACCGGAAAATAAAACATTATCCTTGGCATATAGAAATGGATGATTTCCTGCCTTATTGGTAAATCTCGTACCAATATAGAACTCTACCATTATAAGCCAGTGGAAACATGCGTAATCACTTGTAGCAGCTTTTTCCAAACATCTCATAGCATTCTTATCACTTTGCATACTCTCAAAAATCTTATGCATTGCTGGGTTATCTGCGTTCCTAAAAACGACCCAACCTAATCCATTTTTGAAAGAAACTGGGACTCCCCACAAGAAGCTGGAGTCCACTAGCTCTGGCATGGTTGTTGGAATGACGGAAATCCCAGGAGAAACAATGAGAGACTGCAAGCTGCATGCGTATGCAGCTCCAATCACAATCCCATAAAAGAGCCAAGAGACATAAGTGACCTTTGAAGAAATTGCTGAGGGTTCAGTTGGTATACCTTGACCTACTAGGTAGCCACTCAAGTCGAATAAGTTTACATAAATATTTGAGAGGGTAGACTTATAAATAAATACTTCAGTTTCATACAAAATGAAAGCTGCAACTAGCATACTGAATGCAACACAAATCCAACCGTAAATATCAAATGCGACAAATACTACCGTCCATGGGTAGATCACTTGGGGTTTGTGGGCGAAGAACATTATATAGTCATATCGCATGAAATTAGTAAACTCCACGTAGTGAAGTCGCTCCTCTGACGGACTAGCTCCGAGACTTAGGTCTGCGTTATCATTGTAAATGTCGCCAACACATCCAACCCAAGTACCGTTTTTGAGACGAACTCCAGTATTTCCTTCCAATATGGTTGTGCCAAATCCTGAGCATGGGCGGAGAATATATGTAAAGTTTAGTTTGCTTTGCATTGTCTTGAAGAATTCAGCGAAGAAGCCGCGCTTGTGCTCATAATAGCTACCGTTGATAAGCTCCATTTCATATAGAGAGACATACTTGGTTGGGCCAACAACACGGATAGGATGCCCGTGAAAGTTTTTAGTGAAGTCTGGGAATAAAGCCTCGAAAGAGCAGTTGCTGATGTTCTTGAAGTCAGCTTCCAACACAACGATAGATTTTTCTTCAGAGTTAAGTGTTCTTTCACAAAACAAGCAATATGTTAAGATTCGACCTTGAGGCGAAATCAAAAGCTTGAATTTTAGTTGACGACTTAGGTCAGATTTAAAAAAGTATGAAGCTTTAGTTACGGAGTCATATCTGGTTAGAAATATGTAGTGATCTTCATCACGGCGAGTGATGGGATGTTCTCGAGCCGTGAGCAATTTGTAGAATGATTCTGTATCAAAATACTTTTTATTTTTAGACACACTGTCTTGTGAAGCAAAAGTGATGATTAGCTTGCAATATGATGTCAGTTTTCTGAGATCCAAAAGACCACTAAATTCAGTCATGGAGGACAATCCAAGAATGTAAAGGGAACTAATTGGTGACGCTCTTTCACTCATTCCTTGCAGCTGTATGCGGAAATCTGAAACTTCAACTACTTCTTTAGGATCATACTCCAATGTTAAGACAATGATTGAGCACGGGGTAAAATGAGAAGATGCAATTTGAGAAGCTATTTGTGTGTTAAAAGAATGGCAATGAAAGTTTTGAAACAAAATAACTAGAAACACGATTACTCCCATTTTAAACTTTTTACTTTTCCAACTGCATGTGTCAGTAACTTGGAAGCACAAATAAATGTGTGTGCAAGTTTGTGACAGAAAAAAAACCTATTTTTACATATACCGTGTTTGATGAATTGCATTCTTAGAGAGGTGGCATAAAATAGCTGCTTAAAAACTCCCTAGAACTTGGTATTCAATTAGTGTGTGATGATTGGGCATAATGTTACTTTGAATTTGGTTTTCCATCTTTTGATAAAAATCTAATCGTAAGTGGATGGGAAAGAATTTTATGGTGCGCAATCAGGCTAGCCCGCAATCAATAACGACATTTTCCCCTTTTCTCTTGTCATGTCGTAGATATTTCAAAGATTCAAAGCAATTTTCATATAAAGTGTTCCTAGTTATGCTGTTTTATACTGGTAAGTATATATATATATGCACTTGTTACAAATTGTGAATTTGGAGGAAATCAGGATCATATATGTCTTTTGATTCAAGTTAATCTTAGTATTAGATTAAACTACGTAACCGAAAAGCAAGCAGTAATCCTGTACATTTGTTCGTTACTTGAATTATAAACGTGTAATTATTTCTTCGTCCAAATGCCAGTTCCATGTTATATGATTTCATCAAAACTGATAACTGTTATCTACATCCCATTTATCGCCAGCTCTATTCTGATATTTGGCAAAAGGCCAAAAGGCAAACATAGCGTATATGAGCTCAGCTCAGTAATGATTTGACCAAAAGAGTAATCAATAATTATTATTTAATACGTAGGAATGATGACAACCATCAACAAATTAAGGTTCCAGGAGTCCTTGGACAAGATTGAAAATAAGTATTTGATGGACAATCAAATCAGCCAGCAACCTTTGATTGGTAAGGACCAAAAACTGCATGTGCATAAGAACAGGAACTATATATAGATTATTTTTAGAATAAGAAATAACATTTTTTTTCAATTCCACACTGTTTTTCATGCAGATATAACCACATTGATGCTAAGAATGAAAATGGACCAGATAAAAAGATTGGAAAGGGATATACGAAGCTACAACAATACACACTTTACAAAAGAGTATAGAATTTTGGAAGGACAGTGCTCAAAACTTCAAACAGATCTTGACACCCTGGACGTTACTGGAAGGGAGGAGCTGAGAAAAGAAAGAAAAGAGGCACTCATGTTGGTGAGTAAACTAGCCTCAGAACTGGGAGACAAGACACATTCTGATGGACAAAGTTGTGCGGAATGTGAAATTTAAAAGTGTTTTTATTATTGCAAATTTCTGTATCATTGTCATAAATTAAATCAAAGTTTACAAAAGTAAAGCTGTATCTTTGTAATCACCAATCTTGCTCCTGCATAAGTTTATTAATAGTTTCCTTACTCATTCGACTCTTGTTCTCTGTAACCACAATGCTATTCTTACTTCTAGTTGTTTTTGATATTGCTTCCACTTGGAGAATACCCATTGTATTGATACGCATGGTGACAGCCATTACCTCTTTCCCAGCTTCCGCAGGGGGTATACCCTTCAGTACAAAGTGACCCAAAAGTCTATTATTCTCAACAACTGCTCGTTCTCCTTCATAAATGTTGATACTCACTTCCGGTTGGAAGTCTACGCTCGTTACATAGTCCTTTGTGACTTTGGCAGGTAGGCGAGAATTTTTGGGAATGATGACATCAAACCTTTTGGAGCCTACCTCTATCCCAAGTGACATTGGCGTGACGTCTTGGATCTTCAATTTAAACTGATGATCAACTTTCCCTGTCAGCATTGCTGCCATTACGGCAGCTCCATATGCGACTGCTTCATCTAAATTTATAGTTATGTTCAATTGTTTACCGTTGAAGTAATCGCTCAGCATCCGCTGGACTTTGGGGATTCTAGCAGAGCCTCCCACAAGTACAATGTCATCTATTGCCTCCTTCTTCATTCCAACGCTTTTTAAAGCCCTATCTACTATCGAAATACATTTTTCAAACAATTTTTCGTTTAGCTCATCAAACTTGGTTCTTCTAACCTCCACACAAATATCCTCCCCGTTGACTAAAGCATCTAAGACAATATCTGTGGAACGGCATGCTGAAAGGTTTATTTTCTGTAACTCGCAATGCGTTTGAAGTCTCCTCAAGGTACGCTTAACTTGCTCTTGCTTCTTTCTGTCAAGAGAGTCTCGACCTTCAAACAAATTGATCCCTTTGTTTGTCTCGAAAACATGAGCACAATATTTCATTATGTTCTTGTCGAAATCTTCCCCTCCTAAATGAGTATCTCCATCAACTCCCAAAACCTCTATTTCATCCTCCTTCATTTCAATGAGGGCAATATCCAGGGTACCACCACCGATGTCAAACACAAGCACCTTTTTTGCACTTTGATCTAATCTCTCAAAAGAATAGGCGATTGCTGCAGCAGTAGGCTCATTTAAGATTGTTAGTACTTCAAGTCCTGCCAGCGTTCCAGCGTCAACGGTGGCTTGACGCTGGCCATCAGTAAAATATGCTGGGACGGTTATGACTGCTTTTTTAATTGAGCCTTCCTTCAGTTGAAAATACCTTTCTGCAACATCACGCATTTCTTGGAGGAGCTTGGCTGAAATTTCTTCAGGATGGTAGAGCCTTCCTCGAATATCAATTTTTGGAACTCCTTGATGCTCGACAACTTTAAATGGCCAATAAGGAAAATCTTGTTCAAGGACGGGGTCATCCATGCGACGCCCTATAATTCGCTTGACATCATAGACAGTACAATCTGCATTCACAAAAGCTGATTGTTTAGCAGGTTTCCCTACGCTGATGGAACCGTCTTTCTTGAAACAGACGTAGCTTGGTGTTGTAACACTGCCATCCACCTTTTGATTTGGAATTATGATGACTTTTCCTTTGTGATAGGCAGCAACGCAACAATATGTTGTTCCCAAGTCTATCCCGATAGCTATTTCCTCAACATCTTCCGCTTCATCTTTCATTTTTTCCTCTGCATCTTCCCTATATTCAACTTTGTTTTTCTTCATATCATCTTCCTCCTTTTCATCTTGATCATCTTTGTTGGTTTGAGATGAGCTATGGCTAGAAGTTTCTTTCAGTTCTTCAAATGTTTCCTTGATATTCAAATCTAGCTTTTCAAAGGATGTCTCCAAATCAGATGGACTTTGTTCTTGCAAAATACGGTATGCTTCTTCTTTTGCCTGCTCGTGCAAAGCCATAAACTGGGAAGATGTGGTCACGTCATTTTCTTCCAAACCTTTGGTCATCAAGTTCCAGTATATTTTATGGGATTCGTTAACATTTTCTTCTGCCATGCTTGGATTATTGAACCTACTACACAATATAAGAAATTGAGGAAATATACAAATACATGTGCTGTTTGGTAGGGTGTGAAATTATACTAAAAACCACGTAAAATGTATCTAAATTATAACGACATGCCGCGTACCTTGTTTGCTGTTTTTGTTGGAAAAGAAATTATGCTGGTCCCAAAAGGATGACTGTATCGGTATCAATTACGAGTAAGATCGCGAAGAAAGGGATTTGGATTTCCAGCTATATTTCACTCATTATATTTAACTCTGTATTTTCAACAAGTGTTGCAAAATTACTAACGTGTTATTTGGATTTTTTTTCAAGTACCAAAAAATTGCTTGTAAAAACTGATTCGGTGTGTCTGTGAATAATGTAGCAAACACCTTTATCAAAACTCCAGTCGGCTTTATTTGTGTTATCATTTTTATTGAGTTATCTAATGCAGAATGTTGATCATTTGATAAAGATGGATTTACGATTACGTACGGATATCATTTTTACCTGGGCGTAAACTTTTATATGTTCACAGCATATGAGCATAGGTTCACTTGAATATGTGATTTTTATTGTAAGTAAAGTGTTTGCAAAAATGGAAGCAAACAAGCAGAACATTACATTGAAAGAGAACTTTATGTCCTTGCTCATCGTTTTATTCAATACTTATTGATGAGATTTGATATCTCTTTTTTACGTACCATTCATTGGAACTGGCAGATATGTGACTGCAAAGTGACAATAAGTAGTATAAACAGGAATATAACGTTGATTCCTTTTCTTGGTAGCATACATAAATACCAATATTATCCAAAATTAAAAATACTCCATCTAATCAACTTAATTCTTTCTTTAATCTAACTGTACTGCGATTTTCTCTGAAAGGGAAGCAAGGTGACCTTCAACCTTAACATGGAGCCAAATCAACTTCAACAAACGATTATCAGGGAAGCTGTGGAGTCTTACAAGAAAGTAATGAGCACACTTCTCAAAGACAATGGTCCATATTCTCCAGAAATTCTTGGCACAATCAATTTGAAAATGTGTGAGGACTACACCAGAGCAATAAGAGATACTTTGAAAGCAAACGACTACGATGAAGCACTGATTAGTCAAGAGCTTACAACTGCATTTGAGACGTTTAAAGAGATGAACGAATTCCAAATCGAAGAGCTTCATCAGAAGGCAAACCAGATTGTTCGTAAATTGAAAATGAAATATTCTGGGAATATGGAGGAACTTTTGGATTTAAACCCTGATGGGTTAGAGGAGCAAGCTCTGAAGAAGGCTCATGAAGACACTGTTAGAGAATTGAATATTTTACTGGAAACTGAACTTCAAAGTAAGATCCGGGCGAGTGAGCCTATAGAACCACATCGGGAATGTTTGAGATTTCATTCAGAAAAGTATTTTAGAAGTATTGAGGATGCGAATCAAGAAAATCTTGAAAATGCTACAACTTCAAACAAAAAGATTTTTGTGGCTGAGAAGAAAGCTGATCACATTAAACATGAAGCTCAATCATTTGCAGACAAGGTTTTTGTTGATACAAATGTACCAAGTCGATCTGTAAGTACTTCGTTTGGAGTCTCTAAAAACTCAGTTTCCTTATCATGCAGCAAAGACGCACATCTTGAGTATGTTACAAATTTGAAAATGAAGGAGGTGGTAATTGAAGAAAAAATTAATAAAATCAAACCAATTAGAAAACATGAAGTCCAACCAGTTGTAGAAAGATTTAGTGATGTCACAAAAGTACACGGCCCATCCACAAGTTGTTCTTTTGGCGACTCTAAACAACTAACTTTACTACCTTACAAAAGCAATGAAAATCTTCAATTTTCAAGTACTCAAGGGGTTAAACAATCAATGTCAAACAAAGCGTATGATAAGAAATCACAATGGGGAAACTATTCTTCAGACAGTCATTTCTCTAAAACTCCAACCCCTTCCAAGACTTCCAAGTCAAAATCCATGAAAACTAAACGACCAAACCAGTATGAAAATGTTTCAGTAATGTTCAACGCTGCATCAGAATCAAACCCAATAACTTTTACTCAGCAAGTATCACCACCAGCAATACCTCGACATCACCCACAAGCTCAGCATTTTCAAAGCACGAGCACCAACATCCCCACCAGAACAAATACCACCTACAATTCTCAACAGCAAACATTCAATAGCCAAAAGTTTACTGCGGAAGCCAGTATACCACCTTCACCTTCTTTAACTTCTACTCAAGCCCTACTTCCCCCATTGCTCATAAGTCTGACACCTCACGAAGTGACAATCGGCATACGTCTACAAGAGAAGTTCAGCACATTGGAAAACGAGTTTGGAAAAACTTCTACTTCAATGGAAATGGCATACACAAAGTCAGCTACGTTTTTATATGGGTCTGCAGCTTCCCTGGAAAACTTTCCGAAAAATTTCTGGTCACTGGAAGAATGTTTTATGTGGGGCAAAACGCCATGGTCCACATCTGTAACGATAAATGGGAAATTGCGTCACCTAAGAGGAGAAATGCTTGTTGGCTACGTACTCAAGAGGTTAAAAATATCTGCAGAGAGACAGCTCGGAGGGGGTTGCTGTTGGGAAGCCTTGATAGCAGTTCCAAACTGGTTTGAGAGCGTGGATCGAAATCTAGTTGAGGATGCAGCAAGAGCAGCTGGGTTTACAAGTATAAAGCTTGTTAATCAACTATCAGCTCTTGCACTAAGGCATATTGAGCATGTCAAGCGTAAAGGGGTCGGAAGTCCATCCAATTTCCTTATTTTGCAGAAATACAAAAATTTCATTTACGCAGCAGCCTTTGGCGCCGACACAACTCTGGAGAGGGTGCATTTGCTTGGACACTGTTTGAAAAAATATGAAACAAAGCAAACTCAACTAGAACAAAGATTCCTTAGTTGGAACGCAAGAATTAGAGACAAGCATGAGAAGGAGGCTACCAAACTCATTCGTTTAGTTCATAATTATGCATTACAAATTGGCCATAATTTGAATCCAGAAGTTATGAACGACTTGGCTGATAGAAGTTGGTACCTCCATCCGACTTTTCTTGTTTCAGATTCAGAAAGATGGATTGGATTGATGCAGGATGCAGTGAAAGCAGAAACGGTAACAAAGGACGTCAATGATGTCATGACTGGTCTGGCGTATTTAGCTCCTAGGCTGGCCACTACGAGTATTCAATCAATAATAGACGATAAGAAGTGTCTCATAACTAGTGCTGCACATTTAAAAAATAACTTTCCTAGAATGCAAGTTGATGAAATTGCACATGTCATAAATGAAATGGAGAATAGTGGTGTTATTGCTTGAGTGTTTTACATTGACATAAAGAAAGAAACAAAACACATACTTTCACTCAAAGAGCAACTTAATTTCTTCATGTAAGTGCTGTATATATTACTTATCAATTATAATCATTATACGCAGTTCTAATCTATAAAGAATAAAACTATATTACTTAAACATAAATTTCGAAATTTAAATATAAGAGCAACAGTAAAAACTACTCTATAATTTGCATCTGAAATTATTAGTGGTACTTATCTGCATTTCTTCTTATTTACAGGACAAATATACATGATATATTTTATTTATAACAACAAACAAAAGTATGAGGTTTTCATGCATATTCTGTTGACTTTAGAAGATCTTTTATTTTATCAAGTTTCATAAGGTTGTTAGCACCAGCCTTTATTTGCAGGCATTTATTTAATGTTTGAGAATCAAGAAATCATTGATACTGTCGTTTTCATGAATATTCTTACAACATATCAAGTAAGAATGGTACACGCATTTTTTTATTTCGTTACACTGCCACCACCACCAACCATTTTCATTTTGGTTCAATGCAACCGCAAATAACCATCGCTTTTTACTTGTCATCTTCTGAACTGATTTGAGTTAAAACTTTACTAAATTAAGCTATATAGCTATAATGGAGAGAAAAGTTTACGACCAGCGCCAAAGCCATTTTGGATTTGGCCACGTCATAAAAGCAGGAGTCGGTGACCCAATAATAGGGTTTCATAAATCAAAATCTTCAAGTTTTGTGCCAGTTCCTAAAAAATCTGATCCATATACAAACCCTGGTAATGTTAGTTCGATTCAGTCTGCTGTAAAATCATACTCCAGTATTTTTAATGACAGTCTAAAGTACTGGATACAAAATGAACTGAAGCTGTTTCAAAAACCTGATAAACTACTTGAAATTCCAAATGCTAGTTTATATCATATTTTGGAAAAGCTCAGAGGCCTACCTCCTGCTACTTTAACTGAAATAAATGTGGAACTTGAACAAACTGTATCATCTCACGTGGCTTTCCTACTTCTATTAAAGAATGATATCCAAACAATTAGTGTGACTTTCATCAACGAGCTTAAAGAACTAAACTGGCTCAACGACAATGAAGTAGATATGAATACTTTACTGGAACAATTTTGTAGAAACGAGGATGAAGCTTTCACTGATGTTAAATACATGTCGTTAAAATTGGCAACTGAATCCCTGACCAATCAATACAGCCAATTCAAAAAAGTTATAACGCAACGTGAAATGTCTAATGCCAAGAAAGTAGTTATCCAATTGATTGAAACTTTCAAATCAACTTTTAACATTTTATTGGATAATCATGCTCCATTTGATCAAGAGCATCTTTTTAAAATATACAAAAGTTTAGAATTCAAATTTGCTAATGCGTTCCACAGCTCCTTGTCTTACAAACAACGGGATAGTGTTTTTGCTTCAAAATATGAAGCAATGCTTAGAAAGAAACTGGAAGATGAATTTTGTATTTTCCAGTCCAAAAATCAAGTCAAGTGTAAAAAGGCTCAAGGACAAATTAGCAAGATTATTGATAAACTTCGAATGCACTACTCAGCAGCTCTTGATAGTTATCTTGATGACAATCAAGATGGAAGGGAAGAAAGTAAGCTAGTTGAATATAATCGGGAGTTGAAAACCCAGCTCTTGGAAACATTACGAAATCAAGTCGGAACTGAAGTGGGGTCAGATGAACCCATTGATGAGCATTGGACAAACTTGTCCCATCATATAAACGATTACTTTAGTTATGTTCAGAAAGAAAATCAGGAAAGACTAAGAAAAGCACTTTCATCAAAATTTGAAAAAGGAACGAGTAAAAACATCCCTAGTTTGGAAGATAGCTGTGAAGAGCTCACTACGGAAAAAGAAGTTTATCCTCATCCACTCTTATTTCGTCTGACTATGCAGAATTTGCTTTGTTGCACACTTATCAAAGACAAGCTACACTTTTTCTCTGGACATCCCGGAAAGCATGATGTGCCAATGACAGTTGCTCTAAACAATGAAGGACTATTCACATACGGGCTTTATGAAATGAAAAAAGAAAGTTTCCACCGGATCTGGTTCCTTGAAAAATGCTTCATAGCTGGAAACGATGAGCAGCAGCCTTGGAGTGAGTTGGTGACTATTCATGGCCAAAGTTTTGTAATAAGATTTGAGTTTCTTCTTGGGTTTCTTTTGATGAAATTGAAGAATGTTGCTGAGAAGCAGCTATCAGCAAGGTTTTTGGAAACCGTCATTACAGTCCCAAGTTGGTTTGGAAGCACTCATAAAATACAGATAAAGGATGCTGCAGTCGTTGGTGGATTTTCTGGAATTTATTTGGTTAATGAATTGTCTGCTGTTGCATTTAGCCATGTGCATCAAATATTAAATGAAAAATCATCCAAGCCGGATACTTTCGTAGTTGTTGAGGAAAACAATAATTTTATTCATGCTGCAGTTTATACATATAATCAGGAGCATAATCTTGTTCTGATGCTGGGTGATTGTATGAACTACTGCCATGGAGGAGGAAAGGATGTTCGTAACATTTGTCAAAGTGCTGTAAACTTGGCTTATACCAACTCCTTTGAGCTATCTATCTCATTAGAAAAGAGCATAAAAACTTTTCTCTTGTTATCAAATTCAGAGAAGGGAAAGCAACTGCTTAAATCTGTTACAAATAGTTCATATGATCTTGATGCAACTAATGCTATAATGACCGGAGCGGCTTTGCTAGGGATGAATCCAAAGGAAATTGGACTTCGTGTTAGGGATCAAATAGCTTCCGAAATCTTAATGCAATCATCCTCAACACCAAAAACAGTAGCAAAAGTAGTAATTAAGAAAGAAATTGGATTACCAGCAGAGTCAGAAACTAGGTTATTAAAGTCTTTGCAAAATACTCGAGATATTTTCTTTTGGCAAATTGTGGGCCCGTCTCGTGTCAATGTTCCTATTGGAAAACTTAGTGTTACAGCATCATCCCCATCAAAAATTCCAGCAGAAATTCAACCAATTTTTGTTATAAACCGAGAAGGTATTATGAAATTAGCTTTTGTAAAGGTTTTCTTTGAAACACATTCAAGGAATGTAAAAGAAAGTAAAGTTTATAATGTGTCCGCAAAATGTATTGAGTGGGTCACACATAATGTGCCAATGAGTCTTCGAGACGAACTCTCAGCAATGTTGAAGAATTTGGAAAATGTAGAAATGTCGAAAAAATAAAAGTCTATATACAGGAAACAGATGTGCTATAAAATGTGACATGTGACATGAACAATAATGGATGGTAAAACATAAGCTGAAGCTTCATCATAAACTATTGTAACATGATACTTTTATGTATCTACTTTGCAAGTAAACTCATTGCAAGCCAGAGGTTGTTACACATAATGACATATAAAATCCACATAAGCAAACAAGCATAAGGTGATAGCAAACACAATAGACAAAATCAACACAACGCAGAAAATGTTGTATAAAAAGTATAACAAAAAAGTATATTATTATACATAATATGAACAACCACAGTGTAAATTATCTATGCTGTTATTGATAAATTGATAAATGAGGTTTAGAGATAGCGACACAACAGTTAACTTGCATGAATAAAACTACCAAACAAGACAACCATTCTGAAAAGTTTCATGTGCATATAATTCATTTCAATTCACATTTGCGCACCATCATAATAAACTCAAGCCTTCACAGTTCAAAGGCCATGTCTAAATCCGGTGAATCTACATTTGCAAAAGGGGAAGTTAACATTCCCAAGGATTTATATGATCCTGAAGAACGTAGAAAAGATGTGTTCGCAAGGCTTGACAAAGCACTTAAAGAAATAGAAAAGTTTGCAGAGGAGCTGTTTCGGCAAGCAAAAAATAAACCTCAAGAAGGTAACTGAGCTTACATAATTATATATTGTCATTAATTCAATAGAATAAGTTCCACTGTAATTTTAATTTGTACAGATGTGACTACAAAGGCTCTACGAATAATTCAAAGTATGGTAAAGGACTTGGAGTGTGATGTGGAGAAATTCAAGGGTCCTCATTTCACAAAGGAATACAGGACGCTGCAAGGACATTGCACAAAGCTGCAGACTGACCTTGATGCCCTTGATTTCAGTGGGAGGGATACATTACGAGACGAGAAAAAGGGAGCCGTTCTTACCATAAGTAATCTTGCAAAGGAGCTAGCAAAAAAGACACACCAAGATGGTAAAAGCTGCCAAGAAGGATGTGAAATTTAAACGAGAAGAAATAAGATGATACTATTTTGTAATGAAGAGTCTCCAGATTGATTTATTACATCAAGTAAATACAGTAATCGAAAAACAAGACTACTTGTGAAAAATGAGATTAGCGTAAAAGAATTATGAAGAATAAATTGCATTCCTTCCCTGCTAGCCACATCATTAATTAAATCTTCTTTTGTCTAAATATAAAGCATTATCTATATGCAAGTAGCAAGCGCATAAAAATTCTACTACTTGATTTACAAAAGTTTCAAATATTTATTAAGCATTAAGAGTTATATATATATGATGGAAAATAGTTGAAGAAATATAAAGAATAAAGCCGATTGATCAAGTACGGGATGACCAAGTGAGGAATCTGTCCAAGAAAATGACATAAAATAGAAATTAGTAAGGGTTGACAGCACCGGGACGAGCTAATATTAATAGGTATTTGGTATATTACTTTTCAGAAGGAGAGAAATATTTCCCAAGTCTGGAACATGAGGAACCCTTTGCTTAAAACTGGCCACCGTGCAGCAGTAGGTATAGCCCTGAACAACGTCCGAAGTATTCCAAGTCACCCACTCCAATTTATCACAAACATTCTCACAAATGATATCTTCGTAGGTTGGGTAATCGATCCAAGGGTTGTTTATCATTATCACGACGACACCCGTGTTTGTCCATGGTTCGTAGATCATTTTCCATGTTAAGCTAGAATTTCGAGCATATCAATCAAACCGAGTTTAATGCATTACAGACATTCCCATTGCCTTTGAAGAGTTCCCACTACGTATTTGTATTTAAAGGATGTATGATTTTTTACTGATTGACTGGCAGCTTCTTGACAAGCTTCCCTTGACACTTGTTAGAATCTCTACCCAACCAGATTTCTACTGGATTTCCGCTAACATCATTCAGCGTGGTAATTCCATATGAACCTGTCCAAACTGTAAATTTTGAGCGGGTTGTTTTTGCCAACTCTCTGAGCTTTGTTTCAAATTTCTGAAAATGGATCAAATGAATGAAATTATTATGAACTAAACTTCAATTCGAGTAGAAGCTTCCCACGTGTGATCGATTGATTAACTTACTTCCCAGTTTCCTCCATTTATTGTTTTCCACTGAGGTGATGCATTGATGAAATAGAAAGTCGCAGCTTTCTGAACAGCAGTTATGGGATCTCCATTTGGAACTAAATGACCTCGTTCTAAAAAGCCAGTTTGCAGGTAGTGTCCTGCCAATGAGGTGCCCACGAGCATTCCGAGTGTTTCATTTTGAGTTTTTTGCTTATAGCAATCATCCGCAGAAATTGTGGGATAAAATCCTCCCTCTTGGAAAGAAGGCCTTTTGCCCCCTCCTTGAGAATTCTCTAGTTCCGTACCAACTATGAAATGCTGGGCCCATAGTGTCATATCAATTTTTTCATCATGACAAATAGTCATTAACACAAAGGGAGGCTTCTCTGAATCAAATCTGACTTCCACGAGAGGATTACCATCATAACATGTTCCAACACGATGAATTGTTTCTCCTACAAAGTATTTGGGGGCTCCAAACGACGTTCCATTTGTGATGATTGACAACGTTGCTGTAGGAGTTCACTAAATGTAAGATTTCCAGCAAATACTTAAAAAACATGTAACCGCAACAAATAAAAAGCATGTAACTTACTTCCCAAGAGACAAAATAGATGCCCAAATGCCAACATCGCCCTCGCGGCTTGTCCTTTTGTATAAGAATTTAACATCTTGTAAAGTTGCAAGATTATTGAGATCGTTTTAAAAGTTTTAATAGCAGTTACAAACCACTTTTCATGTTCAAATTCCACTCTCTATAGTGTGTTGACTTTATAAATGAATAGTTAACTTCTTCAAAAGTCAAATGCACATTGTTGCATGACTATGATTTTTTATTCACCAGCCAAACATTCTACGCATATTATAATACCAATAATATACCATTATACCATACCACATATTGAAGTGAATGAATATATGAATGTGGTTCGTATGATAAGCAACTTTATCAATTTCGTTAATTTTCGACATCTCATCGGAGCTATCAATAGTTAACAGTTCACCTATATCTTACTGAAATGAAGGCACATGTAAATAATCGCAATAAAGTGCTAGTTGGTGAGACCTGGTTTATATAAAACATGCAAATATTTGCATTTTATAATTTGTCAGGTATAACGTGGCGTGAAAGCATGAAAACTTTTTTTTGATCACAGAAAAAATTGCATCCCGGATAAGATAAAAGAGTATAAATAAATAGTTCCTGGAAGTGGAGACAAATGATTTTGATAGCGCTTGACGAGGACATTTTCCTTCATTAATAAATTGATTCCTCGGTTATAATTAAGGCAATGATGATGCCATAAATGTACAAACGGAAGATGCTTAGCTTAATCTGCATGATCAAACTCAATTAGCAGTCTTCAAAAAATAGCTTTTATTGTCAACTTTGAATACACGAGTACAAATTAAATAAATTAAAAACTTATAAAATAAAAGTAGATCTACAGTGTAAAAGAGCCTCCACCTAGCCCCTCAAAAGTGGAATATTTCCTAAATCTGGGGCATAGGAAACCTTTTCCTTGAAGCTGGCCACCGTACAGCAATACGTATATCCATTTACAATATTCGTAGTATTCCAGTCAACCCAGTTTAATTGATCACAAACATTGTCACATAGGATATCATCGTCAGTCACAGTCCTTATCCATGGATTGTTTATCATAATCACTGCTACACCTGTCCGGGTCTTTTCATCGTAGATCACCTTCCAGGTTAAGCTAAATAATCACCACGAGACAGTGATAAGTTGATAAAAGTAGAAGCACGAGTCGTGAGTATTTGATATTTGCTTAAATGCGATCAATAGAAGCTTCAATAAAAAGGAACAAACTGTCAAGTATCAAGTGTCTTTCATCCTTACTGATTGATAGGCAGCTTTTTGACCAGAGCACCAGATGAACTCCGTCCTAACCAGATTTCAACAGGTTTTCCATTGACATCATCAAGGGTGGAGACACCATATGAACCTGTCCATACGGTGTAGGTGGAAAGAGAGTTTCCAGCCAATTTCCTTGCTGCCACTTCCAAGTTCTAATTAATACATATGAAAATGAACTTAATAGTAGCACCCAATATTTCGAATGAGTGTACTAAAATCATAATTTATGACATGACTTACGACCCAATTGCCACCATTAATCGTTTGCCATTGGGGAGATGCATTAATAAAGTAGAAAGTCGCTGATTTCTCATTAGCCGTAATGGGATCTCCATTTGGGGTTAAGTGACCTCTTGACAAAAACAGGTTTTTGGAAGTTTGTACGTAGTCCTGTGCCAAAGAAGTGGATCCCACGAGCATTCCAATGGTTTCAGTTTGTTTTACCTGCTTATAGCAATCGTCTGCTGAAATTGTGGGATAGAAGTCGCCTTCCTTAAAAGAAGGTCTGTTACCACCTCCCTCGCTGTTTTCTAGATCTTCACCAAATATGTAGCTCTTTGCCCAAAGTGTCATGTCTAGCTCTTCATCGTGACATACTGATATCAATGTTACCGGAGGATTTTGAGAATCGAATCGGATTTCTACCAGGGTTTTATTATTGTCACATGTACCAACACGATGCAGCGTTTCACCGGCAAAGTAGTCAACATCTTCAATATCGCTTTTGTCCCTGTTGATGTTGATGGTAGCAGACAGTGCTATGGAATCAGGTTTATTAAACGTTAGTAGTTAGATGGGAGTAATATATTTACATTTGAAACGTTCTTGCCTACTTGACTTACTTTCTTTCAGGCATAAAACCTGCAAGCACGCTAGAGCAATCACTACTTTCCCTGCAAGTGAAACCATTTCAAAAGTCTACGTGAGTTAAAGTTAAATTTGAAATCATAAACTCTGAGAATCAAACATTCCTTTGTTAAAACTGTTCCTGAAACGGTATTGAGTTCTCTTTTTATATGCTACCAACTATCTTTATCTGACTTTCACGGGTAAATCATGAGCATTTTGGTAGCAAGTAAAATTTATGATAAGGAATTGAATGCATGAATGAATGAATGTGAAAAATAGCAAATGTCATGTTAAATCTCATCTCACCACCAGTCAACTCAAATGACAACGTGTTATATAAGGTGCTTGTCACACAGTGTTTTATCAGCATTGTTGAAGTTAAATTATCGACCTCCAAAACTAAAGGTTGAGAGATTTTCTTCATACTAAATACTGTGAGGCATGGTTCAATCTAATAGACAGACAAGACAAAATTGCTGAATGATTTAAATTATTGCATTCCATATTGCATGCCATACGCACATTTTATTCCAATTTTATTTATTTTTCGTTTAAAATTTGAAATATCACTCTCTTCAAACGAACATTGTATTCTGGAAGGTGAAAGCAGGAGAAATCTACATTGATTTGGCTTTGGCGATACAAAAATTTGTTGCGTTGAATTCAACTGAGCTTGGAATGATGAGTAGAAAAAAACTGCAGTTAAAAAAGGTGAAATACATGAAGGTCTATAGCGTTTCATACAATAAGGTCAAGCTTGATGTTGATGCTAAAAATAGAGCATCGTATGGTATGTGGTGAAAAAATTTCATGCATTCGGCCATTGCCATTATCACACTTTAATTCTTAGTAAACGATCATCAATTGTGTGATAACATTCATTCAAGTGTTTTTCAAAAATTATCAGGGTATTGATACATTGAAGAAAACAAAACGCATGCACGCGTTATCATTTTTGGTGTAAAAAACAGAAAGAAAGAAATCACTTCATAATAAATATGCTTAGAATTCCTTATATCAGGCTTCATATTGCTTTGAAAATTCAATAGAGATGTATAACTTCCATTTGTGCCCATTTTCGATTAATACGATTCCTTAAGCTGAAACTCACGAGTCAAAATATGCATTAGGTATTAGGAATCATAAATTAATCACTGATTCCACGAAAATGTAAAAGAAAAATAAAGGCAAAAACCCAAGCAATCAAAATGAATACTCTTTTTCGTTTTTAAACAATATTGTGTGACTACTGATGTCAACTACTTACTATCGAAAATCAAGCTATTTCATACATTTATTTAATGCGCAATACAATCAACCATGTTGTTGCTTACTCAAAATTATAAGGTATTTACTAATTAGCGTACAAATGAATGATAGTGAAATTGCAGAACCGAGTAAAACCATTACCCCGTAGCCCCAAAGTCAATGTAGGAGCAAATGATTAATATTTGTAATTGCATCCTGTACCAAAATCAAAATGCATAGACTTGTCATCAACTTCTTTGCACTAGTACTTTACTTACATCTATCTGTACAGGTATATAAAGGCTAGAAAGTAGCTCTTATTAACTCTTTGGTCCAGAGCCAGACCGAATCACAAATGTACCTAAAACCAGAGGTTCTCTGGCATATTGTAAAGTGTTTCTTCTATGTGTCTAAAAACACGTTTCCTTCCACGACTTCACAGTTGTTGAGAATGAGAAAGACACTATAGGTAGTACATAGTAGTGTTGTATTAAATACCTTGCAAATGCGTGTACCTGCCTAAAGTTTCATTACACATTAATATACACAGAAACAACAAGCATACCGGTTGAGTTCAGCTATCGGGTAAAGGGACAAGATGCATATTGTGAATCGAACGAACACTACTACCAAGAAACATGAGCCTGTTATTGCACTCTTAACAAGAAAGTAACGCGCATGATTTTCATGTTCCGTAGCGCTTTGAGTATTACATTACTTGGAAGTGAGAATTAGTTCGTTCAATATCAGTCTTATATTAATATTAAGCTGGAAGGAATCAAGGGATAAGATTGTTATGTTGAAAGTTGAATGTCACTCGTAGCTAGTACACTTGAATGACAGGACATATATAGTGCGATTACGAGAAAAAAGCATATATTAGGAGTGTATGCATCGATCTACATTTTTTAGAGGTTGGTTTGACACTATACAGTACAGATCGATTTTCCCCATTCCCCTTATAGAAGACTGAAATAACATCATGACAAAATCATCTGAAAGGAGCAACTGTTGCTCCGCTGCTGCAGTAAAGAGATTCACTAAAATAAAAATGCGGATTTGTAACAATAAAAGTGACGCTTACCATTTTGGAATGCGACAACAGAGAAAGACTGATACAAAGCTTCATGTCTTTGTTGCTGCTGTCTTCTTCCCCATCATAGTTTGTGTAGGATGGATACTTTTACCATATCTGATCAGTTCTGCTATCACTGCCGTAAGAATAATTTTAAATGTTTGTTTAAATGTTTTTCACCTTGCATTTTTCATGTGTTATAAACAAATTTTTCCAGAAGGCAGTAATTTCACCAGAGTTAAATGCAGAGCTGTACGCAGCATGGATCCATCCGCCAATGCCAGTATACATGAAACTTTACGTGTTTAATGTTACTAATCCAAATGAAGTATCTCAGGGTGCGCTACCAAAGTTTGAAGAGCTAGGGCCTTTCGTATTTTCGAAAAACATGACAAAAATCAACATCACCGTTGACGAAGAAGATGATTTATCTACGTACTGGGTGTATAATTCGTTTCAATATTTGGAATCCCTCTCGGTGAACATAAGTCTCCAGGATAAAATCACTCTCATTAATGTTCCATTCGTGGTAAGGAAGGAGATTTATGGAAGAAGTTTCTTTGTAATCAAGTTATACATGCAATGCAGAAAAATACATGAGAACCAAAATATTTTTATTCACAGTCTGCTGCAATCAAGATAACATACGAATTAACTTGGCCGTTGAATGACCTATCACGCACAATTTTGCTTAATTATAAGGAATCTCTATTCATTAGTAAAACGATAGAAGAAGCTTTGTTCAAAGGATGGAAAGTTCAATTTCTCCAGAAAATTAAGGAAGATGTGGGTTTCGATTTGCCCCTTCTGCCCAACAATACATTCAGGCTGATGCTGGACGTAAGTAATATATACTTACGATTAGATTTGCAGGCAGTGTGTAGCGATATAGTTTGTACTGATAAACTTGTGGTGGTTTATTTAGCAAAATGACACTACAAAAGGGCCTTTCACTGTATCACGTGGGATCAAAAATAAACCTTCCTTCGGTGCCATTATAAAATTTGAAAACAAATCGGAGCTGAGCTACTGGCCAAAGGGGTCAAGCTGTAACCAAATCACAGGAAGTGATGGGACGATATACCCATCACCCATTAAGAAAACAACTATTCTAAGAGCTTTCAATGAAGACTTATGTAGGTCCCTATCCGTTACGTATAGTGAGGACATTGTATTTGAGGGTGTCAAAGCATTTAGATTCACCACTCCAGCAAACCTTCTTAGCGACCCACGGGAAAGTAATGAGACCCGTTGTTACTGCTACAATGAGGAGGTGGATAAATGTCTCAAAGGAGGAGTTTCAGAACTAGGTCCCTGCAAACAGGGAGCACCTGTTGCAATGTCGTATCCTCATTTCCTCCACGGTGATCCAGAGTACATTGAAAAAAGTGGGTTGGTTCCAGACTCAGAAAAGCATTCTGCGTTCGTTGTTATACATCCCGTGAGTTCTTCAAGTAAATTACATACGATTTAAAATCATTAATGTTATGTTCGTAATTAACCTTTGATCTTGCAAATTTTAGAGAACTGGGATAGTTCTTAAGGGTAGTATGAAGTTTCAAATCAACCTCATGTTGAGACCAATAAGGAACATAAAAAGTCTTTCAAAAATTCCAGACATGGTCTTTCCATTAATGTGGGTAGAAGAAGTAAGTTTCCAATAAAAAGAATAATATGAACATAGTATAATGGTATTTATAAGGGATCAATAATTTAATTTTTTAAATTCACAGTGTGCTTCCTTAGATGCTCACAGTATGCAACAGTTTAGAGCAGCTCTATTGCTCATTTGGATCGCAGAGTTTACGGCAAAATGGGTGCTTCCAGCAATCACATTGATTGTACTTACGACGCTTATCGCGAGATATATGAGTCACAAACATAATTCGCCTAGTCATGAACTCCATTTACTTAAAAATAAGAACAACGTCTCAACCAATGACAAAATCGCACATATCTCCGAGAGTGAACATGCCGCATTATCTGTACAACCACTGTTTGAAGCTGAACCATCTTGATTGAACAATGTGATTCTTAGTCATTTCCCATATTGATCGATTCTAATATATAGATAAAGACTCTAACTTGTGTGTATATAAGTATGTATTTAGTTGTTTTTATGACAAATTAAAATTAATACTTGTTTTGTTTTTATGATTTAAAATTTAACGATATATGCAAATATTATTGACTGAAAACCCGAAAAGTGCAAATATTATATTGCATTTCCGCCAATACTGCTGCAAAGTACACTAACGCGTTAGATAAATTGTTAGCGTTTAAAAAATTCTCAGTTGTATAAAAAAATAAAAAAATAAAAGTTCGTTCATTTGTGTTAAAATTCCAAGTGAAATTAAGCGTATTTGTTCAGTCAGTGACGTTCCTAAAAAATACTACATTTACTGCTGATGATGTAAATGATGCAATGTTGTGGACTCGAATACTTTCATTGAATTAATATTCCACTATTTATTGCTATACAATTTATGACAAGTTATACAGGTTTTTGCTGAAGAAAGTCCTAACGCAAACTCTTTCAACACAGTCAATGCATTGTTACTACACTGCACATTGCTCTTAGCACTTCCTATGCTTTATAAAGACACTAGAAACTGAAGAAACCAAAAAATTTCTGAACTTAGTTTATGGCTGCTGCAACGTGTAGTTTAATGTCCATCTGGATCAGCAGCAAATTCATTTTTCTTCATTCCAGTTCCGACTTTTCCGTGCCTACGCTCCCAAAGCATGCGATGTTTTTGCTTCATGTAGGAATCCACCACATTGTGTGTTACACCTAAATCTCCATCTATAATAAACAAAAATATAAATACATATATTCAGTATGTCAATATTCATTGTAGTAAAAGTAAGCTTAATTAAAACGTATACAATTTATTTTTAACCGGACATACATTTAATGAACCAATTCTCAGCAGCTTGCTCATAAGCCTCCTTCAAAGGGAAGCACATTTCATAGTCCGGATATTCCTCTCGAACACAATCATCCATTCTATAGCGGAGAATAGAAATGATTTCAGAGTCAACTGCCCTGTCTCGTTTGTACTGCTGATCAGCTTCATACAAGCAGGCAACGTCATCGGTGTAGCACTGGTCGATGGTCGGTACACGGCGGAACTGCCTGTGATACCAAGGATATTTTTTCTGGTTGGGCTCCACAAGAGTTTCTACAAAATGAGAACAAAAAACAAAAGAAATCAACACAAAGATCTCACTTACCGCTACTAACATAATGCACAACTAATAATTCAACTAATTAATAAAGCAACCTTTAACAGTTTAACCATCGTCTTTAACTTACTTCGAAACCATTCTGCACGTCGCTCAAACCAGCCTAAACCCATCTGCTGCCAGCCACTTACTGGTTTCTGCGAAACGGCATTTTCTTCGTTATGATCAGCCATCCTCTTCTAAGTAAAAAAACAATTAAAAAAGTGTTACATTAAAATGAACAGATTCATACAAACTTAGTCATTAACCGACACAATCATTATCAAAACAAATGTCCAACCAAACTAATCGAAAGGAACATTTTGTGTTTGTGATCAAAAGAACTAAATATCTTCACTAAACAAAACTTTGAACATGACAAGTTTAAGATATTATAATAATAATTAAGTAAAACTTACGATTTTAGTTGGATTGAAGCTGGCTGGAAATTATTGTAACTCCAAAAGTTACAAAAATTGAAAAAGTTGTTTTCAAATCAAATCCGTATGAATGGAACACAGCTGAATAGTTACGCTGCTGTACGGATTGTGTATATACGGCTAAGGCACAAGACATAGCACGTTATGTACTTTTTCCATCTGTATCCTAATCCTATAAAAATGTATATAAAAGTACAAACGCATATTTTCCCTGCTGCTGTTTTGTATCGTGTCCGCAGAGTTTATCCCTTCTGCATTTAGGATGGTGTCTGATGCACACGATCGTTCCTATAATTTGCATGCCACTAACTTAAGAATTAGAAATATATGCTGGACCTTCTCATCCAAAATAAATATGCTATGAATGATTTTTTTGAGTTTAATGTAATATTTAATTTAAATTAATTTATTGCGATTTTATTTCGCCTCATTCGTAAGATACAATTAAATATGACCGGACATATTAAAACAAATCGTGCTGAATAGTGCAGTGCAGATCTGCGGATGGTGACATTATTGACAAATAAAAGGTTACAGGTCAACCCAACAATAACGGTAAATCATGTGAACAAGCACCACATAACCTGACAATTAATGCTGTTATACACAATCAAAATACATGTATTTATAATTTATCGAATAGAAAAACCATAAACTAATTATTATTATTATTATGTAGCTAGATTACAATCGATATTTACTCTGATCGGACTTTTTAACGGTAATATAATATATATATAACTGCTTTGCCTAACATAGTTAAAATCGGAAACCTTGAAATATATATAACTTACTTTTTTTTACCTTTCTACAAAACTTTAATCTGAATACATATTGTTAGTAAATATTGCGATCATTGTTCTTCTTGCTTGTGATAAAACTCTTAATGGTTAGAACCTTTGTAAGTATGTTAGAAAGTCTCCAATTTTCTATATATTTTTTATGGTAACTTTGGGTTAGCAGCTGCAGTGTGTAATAACATAAAATAGCTCGTTATTAGTACTTACTCATCATTACTTCACTTACATACATACTATTATGAATATGGAAACTAAAAATCGAGGGACAAACGCAAATGATTAAAATTAACAGTTGACATTGTTAATTTAAAAACAAAAACCAGTCAACTCGCCCAAAATATATATTATGCAAGTTTAAAAATTACTGTAATATACTCAAATAATAATACATTATTCACATTATTAGTACATACATACTGTCTCCCAGTACATCTTCCATATATATCAAGTTCGTTAGTAATAACAATCCGTAAACTTTCATTTTTTTAGCCCCTGTTCCTTTTACCACAAGGCTTCGTGGGTGAATTTTAAGTCACGAGGAATATAAGGCTTATCCGATTCTCGTACCTCAACATCAAATTTCAATCGCGGAATAGTGTCGTCGTATATCCAGGTCGTACTGTCAAAAATCAAATTACACATTTATCGCTGCATGCACGTAAATAATAATTATTACACACAACCAACCACCTCATTAATTTTTTACAACGAATAATACGAAATCACCAGATTTTTGTTACAGAATATAAAGGACTAGCACTGATGATGGTGAAAGTTACAAAAATATGAATTAATACATAGTAAAAGCGAATACTGTGACTGTGAGAGTTTGAAAATAAAAAGATAAGCTGTTTTCACATTAAGTACTTAACAACTAATCAAGTCAACCTAAGAGCCACGTTATAAAGTCTTTCCACATAGCTTAGGGCTGGGTACATATTTAGAAATTAATGAGGAACAATTTAGTTAGTTTAAATTTCAACACAAGCTACGTCGTTATTAAGAAATAGATTATAATATATAGGACTCGGCATCTACCTTCATCTGTTACCACCTACTAACCAAGAGACGAACACACGAACAACAAGTTATTCGTACAACAATATGCTCCGCCAAATTAAAGATGTGTTACCGGCCAGCAAACTAGTACATTTTTTTTAAATTGACGGAGATTCATCACAACCCTTGAAATCAATTAACATTGTTTCAGTACCGCATCAAGATTGCCCAAATTACTCATAATAATAATAATATACAAGTACGTTAGTCTAGCTAGTATTATAGTCATACCTGCAGTTATTATTAATATAACGATGAATATAGTTATAGTTGAGACTTTCTATAGTGTGTAACTATCAATAATTATGATTTTCGTTTGCAGGTATTATTAGCATATACTTCCATTCAAGATGGAGATAAACTTATTACATAATTATTATTAGTTAGAATAAAGTGATTATTACACAATGAGAATTGAATATAAATGCTGGAGGAATCGAGTGATTACTTCATTAATCATTGCTGTTTGTTACATCAAATTAAGATAAAGTTACATATAATATTATAGTGTATTATTACAGCTAACAACGAAAGCAGTAGTATTATATATGCGCATCGAAAAAAGAGCAACTTACTACGCTGCGCTGCGCCAAGTTATGGAATATATTACTTTATCAGGTGACATCAGATTATCTTTTCAAACATTACTATTTCTATTTATAGTCAGTTCGATTACCAAGTCCATCATGTGGCCAGACTTTTTGAGAAAAATGATTAGCACAGTTCATTCGGAAAAGGATATTTTTTTATATAGAGATTAGACTTGGTATCCCCTTAATACCCTAAATAAATGAAATGATTAATAAACAATAATTATTAATATATAGACATTTAAAATTATTATACCATTCATACAGACAAGTCAGCGTGTTACTGCGAATAGCTAGCTTATGAGAGAATTTTTTTTTGTCATTTGTTTACGTTTGCGGTATTAAATGAATTAATTGATTACATGTGGCGAGCATAGCTGCTGATCCTTTCTGGGTGATGATGATCATGACTGCCATTCTGTGAAGGCTGGAGAACCTCACCTATTGTCGTGTTGTGTCGACGTGGAATAAAATTCGGGATATGTGACTGACCGTTCCTCAGATGAATTCCTGGTTGATTATTGTAATCACTTGAGTCTTCCAGAATCGTAATAGTAGACGCTCTTTGGACATCTGGTGTTTGGTCTTGGTCCAGTCCACGCCATCGGTTCTTCTTTCCAGCATAATCTATTATGTGAATAAAAAAAATAAGGGTCATCATCAATTTGTTACTGGTTTTTCTTGTATTTAAAACTAAACTACAATGAAAAGGTTTCGCTTACCACTCCTGTTCTTAAAGAAGCCATCAAATATCACAAAGTTGTTAACTTGTGGAATGATCTTTGCAAGTTGGTAATGTTTCCTCAAGAAATTCAACAGCTTGTCAGATGGTCTATCAATCGCGAAATGTTCCACGGGTATGCCTTCTTCCCGCATCACTTGCTCAAACAAATACTTGCCACAACCCTGGCGTTGTCTTGATTCATGGACGTAAAAGTCAAGGATACACAATGGTGTGAACTCGTGTTGTGATCCAGATTGATCGAACATGAACAGCTTCTTTTTCCCAATCTTCAGCAATCCAACCACTTGATTTGTGGAAAAGTCGCAGAGCATGTATAGTTTCTGGTCTACGCTAGTCCTTAACTTTTCAGTATTCGTGATTACACTGTGAAGTTGCTGCGCTTCGGCTGATGCTCGTCCCATTGTATCCAAAATCTGCGACATACGGTCTCTAACCGTTCTAAAGTAAAAAATATACGATTTACTCAATTGTTTCCGAAAATTGCATCATGAAATCATTAACTCTTCTTCTTGGTTCCCAATAATATTGTGTATTAGAAAACAACAAATAATTAACATCTGTTAAAAAATGACAAAGCTTATAATCATTTCAAGTCGAATGAAGCGGAAGTTTTAGCACGCGCATCAGTGCAACAACAGTAACAGTACTATCATAAAAAAATGTATGAATCTTGCTTCGTCACGAAGAAAGAATATACCATTATTACCAATTTAAAAGAGTCTATCATTACTGACTGTGAGTGTTTTTCTGTAAAGAAACTGTACTTATCTCTATTTCTTCTTCTTCATGGTTCACATCTCAAGAGGAAAAAATTGAAAAAGGGAATCCTGCGCAGCATTATACTTATGAAAATAAGAAAGCAGAAAAAGCCCATCTCATGATTTTTCCTCATTTCTCTTCAACTAGCGTACTAGTGAAGAAGACCCTGAAACAGAAGCCATGTACTTCACATTGCGGTATCTGGCATCTGGATGCAGATTTTTTTGTAAAAAAAAACATTTTTCACGAATAATCTCTTCCTCTACTTCATATGCTACTACCACGCAGTCTACCCTACCCTTCGTCTGTTTTCTGTTATAGGGTGTGATTTTCTATTTTCTACCTCTCTTTCGCTCTGTTGCCTTCTTCTCCTTCGGAGCTTAATTCAGGCTTGTACATTCTTTTTCACGGTTACATAATTTCTGAAGAAGGCCAATGACTTTGAAATGAATGCTATGAGATTCGGGCGCACAGAAAAACTACTTCTTGTGCGTTAGAAAGATATATTTCGATGTCTTTCTGCTTCTTCATCATTATAATAATGCCCACATATCAGTTTTTAAGTATTTGCTTATACCTGAAGCGTTTCATTAGTTTCGGAAAAATCCAATTCAAGCTCCAAGCTCACTGTTTATCGCGAATCACGACGACCATTAAATGTGTGTAAAACACAAAAATTCAAGAGCAGTTAGGTGATGTAGAAAGCAAAGAATCACAAAACGTACGCAAGCTGATATCACCAAAACAAATTCAACTTAAGTGAGCGTAAGCGATTTTGAAGAGTTATTTAACCTCAATTTCTGAAACATCCAACCATATACCCGGTTTCTAACTAATGATTTGACATAATTTGAAAGTAAAAATCTACCACATCTACCAGAATATTATGAGCACATTACATTTTTGCATTGCATTAAGAGCGAAGCACTCGGAATTTAAGATAAAAAAATAATATATGCAACTCGTCCAACGCTTAATACTAACACAGACTTTTAGTCACGACTTTAGTTCGTTCAGCTAGCCACCTGTCAAAATAATTAGATACTCCTTCCTACTGTTCACACAAGCATCAGTTTTTGCTTCTTAGACAAATATTTCATGAAAATAGTGTAGTAAAAAGGTACTATCGTTGGGTCATCAACCAAGATGTAGAAGTTTTGTTCATTTGTTGGCTCCATTAAATGAATGAACCATATTTTATATTCCCACTCCCTTTCAATTTACATTATGCTATTACTAGCATCTTCTTATGTTGAGCTTAATATTGTGGTCAGATCATGAAACAAGGCTGTCAAAGTACGACTTGAAAAAATATTACAAAGCATGATTAACGATCCAAAATCATCAAACTAATCAAATTCAGTAATTTCTGCAATGGAAATGCGTGTTGCCCCGAAAAAGACTATGCAGGCAAAAAGGTTCGTTAAATCAATTGCCAACTTTTGGACTTCAGTTTCAAGGCTGAGTACTATTGATTAGGCATGAATGATATGACTCAATTATGTAGCTGCGCATGGATATTGATTTTTTTACAAAGTGGGTATTATGAGACGTGCTAGCTCAGTTCAGATTAATATGTGAAGCTTCTACTTTTCTTCAGACATTTTTTATTAAGTTGAACGTGTCAACAACAACAAAAATAATAATAATAAAAAAAAGTCCTATCATAGTAGAAACAATTACTACCTTCTCATCATATGAAGTAAACAATGATTTACGTATAACGTAATTACAACTAACTTATCATACGTCACTGTAGAATAGTGTAGAGGTAGGTAGGTGGTCGTAGACAACAAGACAACGTTTTAAGACATGGGTGATTTTCCATATTTTATTTTGCACTCATTTAATGAATTGAAACGAATGGCTACTGCATAGTATTCTGCATGCTGCATATGTTTGAATTCTGATGTAGCTACCGTACAACAATACTACAATGCAATACAAGCATAATGTGAAATGAAACTTAACCAAAGTAGCGTACATACTACATACCATTACGATTACCATTTCCTTACTTTATATGAACATAAAAAACAAAAAAATGTTTACTCATACGAAGGAACAAGGATGAGGAGGAACAGCAGCAAAAGATTGTTGAGAAGTGAGTGAATAAAAGAACAGTGAACAACCAAATCCGTTATATAATTGCAGGCTTAACAAAAGGCACGGAAATTTCTTTATGGGACGGGTTAAAAATTTCACAAATCTACATCTACCTACTACATAAAGTAATGTAATGTTATCGCGTCCCATTGTTTGATGATGATGAAAATTGATGTTACATTGCGGGAAACCCATCATAACATTCAGTGACAACATGAAATAACCACAAAAAACTAGAGCAAGAGGACGCAACGGTAATGACAATTTTGTGGCAAACATTTTCAATCTCAACATAAACATTGGTCCGCAGGTTAGCAAGCTTTGATGTGATATATGTTTTAGAAAGATAACTGTACAATGCAGGGCTGGAGCAAAATGTATCCTAAAGGCACCAAAGACATTTCATACAACCCATCAAAGAAAATATCAAAGAAAACTCAAAATCTTTAGCAATTTTGTTCAATGTTCAGTTGTTGCATCATTTTCGTAAATCACGATTCGCAGCATTGGCCGCATAATATTAAAACGAAGATAATAATACGTTTTTGTTAAAATGCTGATATTAATAGATAGGAAACTTATATGATCAATTCGAAAGACACAGGTAGGCCAAGTCAAATCTCTTCTCATTTTCCTAAATGAATTTCCTCGAATCGAAAGACTTTAATTTAAAAAATTCAATGCTTCAAACTTTTGTTAAGACAGATCTAGAGGATGTAACATTATAAACAAACCTATTCCAGCTGTTAATGCTCGAAGCGCATTATGCAACTTCAAAAAATAATCTACGAAAGGAAGTATTAACGTAGAATAGAATAATAAACTTCGGTATTGCCCAACCCAACCCTATTTACACACTTCACTCATGCACTGGTGTACTAATTTTATAAATACGACGGTGTGAAATATGAGTAGTAGTGTAGTGGTATGAAGTTTGCTTGCATTGAAAAAGCTGTAAATAACCTAAACATTCAACTTCACATTGCATGGATGCAATGGGTTGCATTATACATAGCATTGTAAAAAAATCTTATATTTAAACCACTAAAAATAAAAGACCAACGAACATAATACATACTATAGGCATGGCATAGGCATATACATACTGCTTTCCAATAATTTACTCATCTTAAAGAGAGTTACACAGACGCTTTCACTTTCAGTGCAAACTACACAACACTAATTATGTAGCAGGTTTTTAGTTTACGATTCCAAATTTTTCTCGCAAAGTTACAGCTAAGTGGTCCCTGCTAACGAAATCAATCAAACTAACTAACTCAAGACATCACATTTTACATTACAGCTTGCTTATAAGCCAAGCCGGTTTACTGTGGGTTTTCATTGTCACTCTCTCATCTCATCTCCTCAAGAGTCACAACATCATATCATGTCGTAAACGATGAAAACATCAAACAAAACCACATCAACTTCAAGCTATGTGTTTTGTCAAAACGTCATGCATACTTCTACTCTTAAACAAATTAATAATCATACTGTATAGTATTATGAGACCTGCAATCAAATATCAAATGTCAGCCAGGCCAGAAAAATACGATTGACTGTTAATTGTTATTTAAGTACACTGGCACAAACTAATGTAGTTAGTCAACGAAAAAGAAATTCGACAACTACAAGTGCTAGACAAAAAAGCAGACAGAAGCCCATTGGCCATGTGCACGACATTCTAAAAAGTGATGTCGGTATAAAGGTATAATTACAATAGCATTATTAGAAAACAGAAAGCTATGTATATGATTGAAGATAAAACTTTTTTTCAAATAGCAAGGAAGAGCTACGTCACCACTTCAATATACCACAAAATAAAATATCGTTGTAGCACAACATAATGAGACCGTACATTGGAATTATCAATTATCATGATATCAAGAAGACGAGGAATAGGAAAGTGGACTATTCCAACAAACTTTAATAAGGCTAATTCCAATGGGCTTTAAAGTTTGCATTGTAGTAGTCATTTTATATGGAAGTTGTCTGTATCGTTATTGTATAGGAATATTATAGTACGAAGTACGAAGCAAAGGAAATGGAAAGGGATATGATCGTGCATTGTTTCCACCTCTACTCTCGCTATCACTTCATATGCAAAGCAAGTAAATTGTAAAGCCTCTTAATCTATCCTCCAAAGTCCAACCTCTGCACAATAGGACAAAAAGATATAGTTAATGAACACGAATATTATGCGAAGGATGTGAGGAGAATAGCTAACGACATGACGTAAGTTGTCATGTACAGATATTAACTTGCTTGCTTTAAGTAAACAGGTGTACACATAATAACTAAAAGGGTGTACGCAGGCAGTACGCACACTTACTTGTACTCAATACCTGATGCACTTATGATTAGGGAAGTATAAAAATATAGGTGAAAATGGCGTGGGCGACAAAACTTATAGATAGATGATGCCTTTGGGCATGCAACAAAATTGCTACTATTGAACAATAACAGCTTGATGTAATTGAATAAAATAATAAGTTGATGTAAATCGAGAAAAAAAACCCACATACATTGCATGGAAGCAAGCAGTATATTATAAGTCGTAGTCGTAGTAGTAGGGAGAGAGGAAAGGTTGTAGAGGACGAATGACGAACAATACGGCTTTGAGACAAACATATAAGGACACTACACAGACTGGCAGTATTCCTTTCCCATTGCTTATAACAAGGAATCCTAAAATTCCTTCAACAAATCTTTATGCTTCCAAAGAAAATGTAGACATGCAAGCCTGCAACACAAACAACATGCGTTGTACAACTACGATTACTACGAATACGTACTATGGAAAATTGAAAACACGTCAACATCTCAGGTGCCATACTACACTCAACCTTGTAAGTAGTGCACATTTATTTATGCGTTTTTCCAAAAAACAAAATTGAAGGACATATATAAAATGTCACAACTGCAGCTGGAAAATTTAAGGTCTACTATTCAACTAGTCATATACGAATGACGCTAATTACTATTCACCGAAAATAAATCACTCCATCTATGTCGTTTATGGAACCGCCTACGTTTGCAATTATTAATTATGACACAATTAGCTACGAGAAATTATGACCTCATAACCTAGCCACTAGAAGACTAACTGAACTCTTCATTCTTCTTCTTGTGCTTTGTTACAATATCTTAAATTAGAATTATGATGTATGATAATTTATATTATGTTTGCAAACTCTAATTAACCGTTCGCAATTAAACCCAACTTTCTACTTTATGCACTGATGTGTTGCTATATTGAATATGGAAAGATAATTTTTTTAAAAATGACTTACTGAGGTCCAAGATGAGGAAGTCCTGGACATCCCAACGGAATCAGATCACTCCCAACCATTGATACTTCCTTCGGAAACAACTCCGTCACTCTGAAGTTATACTCCATGATGATGATTCGATTTTTCTTGTTTTTACTTTCTATTAGCTGCGTTAAAGAACGATGAAACTGCTTTTGATATTTGATTCTTCACAAATGAGCTTATTCCACTCCTCTTCTGCTGGCTGGTAAAACTCAAAAGTAATTCCTGGTCATAAACAGAGAACAAAAATTATTAGCTCACTTTATTTTAACACAGAAATTAATTAACTCCCAACTCTTGACATTTTTTATTACGGCTAGCGATTAAACTTATGTTATTTTGCTCTATTTATGGCATGCCTACAGCTGTCAGTAAACAATAATTTGAATATCTCATATCAAAACTATTCAAAACACCCTAACTCCAGCCTTTGTTACCGGCTTGGCCTGGCTAATCAACTTTATCTGCAACTATCAACCTACGAGCTTCTTAGCTTAAAATTCGACTTTAAATTTGTTTAAACCAAAAACAACCAAATTCACTGATAATTTTTCATTCACTAAAAATACGTGTTCAGTACCAACTCAATATGAAAAATGAAATACGGTTTTTACAGCATTCGTCATGTTTACCGCCACAACAAACACTGTTTCTAAATTCAATTAAAGCACCTTTGACAGCTTCTCTAATCTAAGCTTCTTACGTCCCAATTTAAATCACCATATTCCGACTTTAAGTTGAAATGAATATTGAATATTACACTATAAAAGTTACAAACGGCCACTTTTCCTTCTTTCTCTCTCTCTCAAGGGGACAGTAGCAACGCAATTTCACGCCACCAAAAGTGACCAAATCAATTAATAAATACCAACAACTAAAACCAACACTGACTACCTGGTTGGTTGGTAGTAATTAATTATTGTTAAATAATATTTTACCTTTAAAGTTGATTCTGAAACAAGAGCAAATCTTCCGTTAAATATTATATCTTCTTTTTTACTGTTTGAATAGACGACAACGTACGTAGTAGTAGCACTAGTAGTAGAGTCAGAATAGAGTCAGAGTAGTAGTGGTGGTATGATATAGCAAAAGCAGTAGTAGTAGTTCAAAAAGCATTCACTTCAACTTCAACTTCCTTCGTGAGTTGTAAACAGCAACTGAAGGATGAAAAAAGTGTTTTCATGAACTGAAGGAACAGCATACACAAGATAGACCGAAGAGATCTTCATAAAATTTAGAATACCGAGGGACAGAACACGACGGCACGGCAGTCATAACCAAAAGTACTTTTATCGGCAGTTGAAGTTGAGTTTTCCTAAAGGGAAAAGCTACAGCTTTGCTATAATACGCTATACGCTTGTGCTTGTGGGTTGGTTGGTGGACTAGATCAGATCAGGTGCAAGTAGGTAGGTGGTAAAAGGACGTGTACATACAATGTTCTATGTTCTATTTGCTTCCATTGGGCTTACGAAAGCGTTGGTGTTATGTTATGTTGTTTTGCTATGCCTTGTGACCATAAAAGTTTGGTTTGGTGAAGAGTTTGGTGTGCTTCTTCTGCTGGTTTCACTACTATGGATCGTGTATAGGCATAGTCATAGTCATACATAGGCATTTGAAGTATCTCGTGATGCGATGCGATGTGCATCCCTACGTGTGCCCGATGCTCTCGATCATAAAAAATACAAACTTTCTGCTATGGCTGCGATGTCTGAGTCTGGGATATATATACTATAATGCATAGAGAAATGTACTTTTTATGCAGTATATTTATACTTATGCAGTTTGCATTGCATCGCATCGTTGTTCGCTGAGTCTGACTTGACTGAGAATCACTTATATTCATATATTTATGTATCCCCATACCAGACCAGACCACCGCAACCGGTACGCCTTCTTTAATGTAGGAATATAGTAGGGACAGAGACAATTCAAATCAAATATCTACTGTAAACTGTAAAACACGTCATGACGTCACACTTCTCATTGCTCATCTTTATCATAACGCACTGAAAATAAGCAATAGGTACCGTTCATGGTGTATATATCATGCGTGACATCAGCATAAATAGCTCTCACAATCAGTTACAGTATTAGTCACTAGTCGGGTTTAGCCAGGGCAGGATGAGGACGAGCTCTATTCTGTTCTGTCACAAACAAAAATTGCAACTCTTGTCGACACACAGATAATGATAAAATTGGCGTACTTGTAGCATTTTAGATATTTAAGCTCACAGACAGACCGTGAATGAAATGAATGCTGCTTATAATGCACTGCAATCTTTACTTAGGTATATTATAGAAAGGATGAGCCATGAGGAGACAGGACAGGCTTACTTTTGACTTTGTTTGTAATTTAGTTCGTGTTGATATGAAATGAAGCTAAAACAAACGGAAGAATTAGTATGAACTTAAAATTAACTCTGCGTATCACGGGCATACAAATATGCTGTACCGCTTGAAAGATTATGTAATTTTGTCCTCGTTTATAATATGATCATAAAAGGCCATTCATTTGCTTTCCCAAAAACACAACTTTTCATCGTCGGGAATTTTTGTTTCATGAACTGATGGGATGGATCTTGAAAGCATCATCGGTCAATTGATGCTAATGGTTTTTGCAGATACTGCTGGATGGACAAGTGTTTGTCGCAATGATTAAAAGTGACAAACAGAAACTGCGGGGAGAAAAAAGTTGCGAGATTATGTTCAAGGACATCAATCATGACATGATGATGCTTCATCGTTTTATGCTCTTATAAGCGATTTCTTTATATCCCCTTCTAAATATCATGGCAAGCAGCGAGGCTGACTGCGTAGAATGATTTCATTTTAGAACGTACTACGGAGAACTTTTGTTGAAAACATTTCGGAATTTTTATCTTATTGAATTCATTGCAATTTACGGTTAGCCATTTTCCTCTTTAATTCTATTACGTTTCATGCATGCCTAAGAAGTAATTTATCCATGCAGATACAAAATAGACTTCAACACAATCAGTGAATGTCCCAAATATAGCGTATATTTGGCAAGTGATTATTGGGATTTAGGCATTAATGCACACACACGCATATATGCTTTTAGGTATGCTTGGATATGCGATTTGAATTTTGATGCATATGAATTCTGAATCTACTTTTTCTTTCCGCACGTTAACTTCAAAATTGCCAAAGGATGAAGGAGTGGAGTTTTAAAAATGCTGAATAAAAAAATTATCCTGTTGCATGTAGTAAATTTATGGTTTTTTAATTCAATTTTTTGTAACAGGCCTTTTAAAGTAATTTTTAGACTTATTTGTTAAGACGATCCTTCATGATAACTTTATATTGACAAGGGCTGCGAACAAATCCAACCTCACATTTAAAATCATGGTCTTTTGAGCTTGGGTCAAGTTCAACAGAAAATTGCTGGAAAATGTTGGCAGTGTATAAGAATAGGGTATCTCTTGCAAGCGACTCCCCGACACATTGCCTTCTCCCAATTTGGAACGCCTGCATATTTTCGTTCTTCTGGAAGGTCTTTCCATCTGCAGACAAGAAGCGTTCCGGACGGAAATTCTCAGGATCCCCCCATAGCTTGGGGTCAAAGTGAATGTAATAGGTATTAGGTTGAAGTAATGCATCTTTTGGAATTAAGTATCCGTGGAACTCGCGATCCGCCATGGCACGATGTCCAACACCATCAGGGACAATAGTGGAAAATCTCAGGATCTCTTCCAACAAAGCATTCATGTATTTCATGCTGAAAATATTAGTGAAATATTGTAGAATTTAACATGATGACATAATGCCCCAAAATGTTTCCAAACATACAAATTAATTTGAAACAAAATGTTTTTCTTACTTGGGTCGGTCATTTACAGACACTTGTCTGGAGTTTCCGGTAATTTCTTCAATTTCCTTCTGCAACTTTTTCTGTACATCCGGAAATTTGCTAAGTAAAAGTAGTGTCCATGAGAGAGTGGTGGCAGTTGTGTCCGATCCAGCAAAAAACTGAAACAAATCACATTAAAGATTATTGCATTACAATAGATTTGACATGTAATTTCAAAAAAACATTGAATTAGATATATTAAACTTACCAGGTCAAACAAACTTGCTACCAGTTGGCGTTCTAAAAAATGGTTATCAAATTTTTACGTCTTATTCTCGGAATATCGAATATTTAAACCCTGATGCTATGAAATGATGTATGATTGATACCTACCTGCTCTGCTTCCATGAAATTGAGATTTTGGGTCATCCGTTGCTTTTCTCACCTCAGATAAGTACACATCTATAAAATCTCTGGATGTGCATAATAATGAAAAATATTTTTGACTGTCAAAGTGAATGGGTTTTAAAGGATTTTTTTATAATAGATTATTTATTTCTACCGTAGATTGTCCTCCTGTAGATCACGCTTATGCTCCCCAACTACCTTTGCAAAGAAAGTCTTATTCTCTTCTAGAACCCCTCGAACAGCGTTATATCCAGATTTTTCGGGGAAGATATTTTTTAACCACGGCATGAAAACAATGAGCCCACCATCTTCCAGAAGCTTGTTGAATGTCCTACATAAAACGTTTTTGATTTTAAGATAGTGGCTGTTTAAAATTAAAAGAAAGTATAACGTATTTAGGATCAGTTCGGACTTACTCGGAAGTATTTAAAGCTAGTTTTAAGAGTTGAGGATCATCCTGTTTAAATCTTTGATTAGCCAGAATGGTCCACAAGGAATTTACCATCGCCAACCTCAATGTTTCACGAATTCTTGTGACTGGCTTTCCCTCATTTTTCTTGTACATTGCTAGAACTTCATTAACCTCTTCCATAATTTTTGTCTCCATTGCGGATTTACCAAATCCAAAGTCTCGTAGCTGACGAAGGAGAAATCTACGGTGTACTTCCCACAGTTCTCCTTCCGAATTTATGATCCCTTAAGAAGTGAGAACAATGTTGAATATGCAATGAAAATTCAACCTATGCAACAATTACTCAAAGTGTTAGTTGTAATGAAATGCATAATACCTAATCCTTCATCCTCATAAATATCGAATCCATCAAAGTGAGGTCTTCCAGCGAAGGCTGGATCGTTACTAAACATTTCCTTGCACAACTTAGGGTTAGATATCACAACAACCCTTTGAAAAAAATACATTATATGTTTGTCCTTGAGGGTTATATTCAGCATGTGGCAAAATTGTAAAAATTAGCAAATTACATCATTATTCGAACCTGCTTAATTGCAGCGTACATTAATATATGCTAATGAATGACCATGCCCACATTTTACACATGGAAAATGGGAATACATGAGAGCTTATTTATTTTTTTAGCTTACGTTTTTCCACCAATTTTGACCTGGTAAATATCTCCATACTGTTCAGTCCATTTACAAAACTGCTCATTAGGATACTTCCCAAGTTGAAGCACATTTCCAAGGATTGGAAGGCTCATTGGTCCTATAATTTTTAATGTGACGAATTAGTTAATAGGGACGATTCTGACAATGAATGGTTGCTTCAGTTTAAATGTACATCGCATTAATTCTTACCAGGAACCTGCTTTAAATGCTTATGCTTATTATTTTGCCCCCTATGTCTAAGGTACAAAACCAGTAACACAGTGGCTACTACTAGTCCAACTAGAGGGAATGCCATGATTCCTCCCTAAAGTTATGTCCACTCGAATTAGAGATTGTAGTCAGTCGTGTGCTCGTTTCTGGAAATCTGGCCTTGGAAGCAGTTGAATGATGTAACCGTCCGCTACTGCTGCTAAAAGAAGACTATAAGCAAAAGGAAGATTGCAACCATTTCCAACAAGCTTATTTCGCATAGCCCAAAAAACTCAAAGCGTAACATTGAAAATAAGCTTGCATATTGCATATGAAGATTTAATTTCATTTTCAGTATCAATAGTCATGAATGATGACTTGCCAGTTATATTGTCCGAAGAGTCTGGATGTATATATTATTATGCAATGTGTGAGTGAAGTGTTTTTTTGCTGCATTGGATGAATACTAATGACAATGATTCATTGCTTGAATTGCTTCTTTGCCATAGATGTAATTTAGCAATACCGTCACATTACATGCATATGCAGGTGATAACTTTTTAGTTCAGTCCAGTTGTTGAAAAATAAAGTGTAATTATGTTTTGAATGCCCAGAGGCTGAGTATCGGTGTTGGTAATTGATAATGACATGTTTCATGCTATTATTCTACCGTATATGGATATATTAAAAGGGTAATATTTCATCGCGTTATGTATGCAAGTTAGTTTGTATAATGCATTATTCCGTAATTGAGTGTGTGTAATCATAGGACATCAGAACTACTCTGTAATCTAATCAGTTCAAAAATTTACCACATTAAATATAAATATGGTTAGTATTAATTTTCTTGTTTGCAATAATTTACCTTCAAAGTCTTTTCCAGAACAATATTATTATGCAATTTTAAATACCAAGGCTGCTATCAATATAATGTCCATACTTCAACAGCATGGATCGTACGCTTACAGCATAGTTATCACGTTTCATTCTCTTTAATGGAAATTTGCTATGTATGCATGTTCGTGCTGCGTTTAAGTGGTTACCATTTGGAAGATGTATGACTGGTATTTAAAATTTTAATTTGCCAAACGATCTTTCATTACAACAGTATATGACAGTGGAGCCCGAAGAAATCCAACCTCACTTTCACTAATGTTAGGCTCTGCAGAGTTTGGATCAAGTTGAATAGAAAATTGTTGGAAAATGTTGGCAGTGTACAAAAATAGGGTATCCCTTGCAAGTGTCTCTCCAGGACATTGCCTCCTCCCAACTTGGAACGCTTGTACATTGTCATTCTTCAAAAATTTCTTGCCATCCTCTGAAAGAAATCTTTCAGGTCGGTAATTTTCAGGATCTCCCCAAATGTCTTTGGAATGATGAATATAGTATAAGTTTGGTTGAATCAGGACATCTTTTTCTATGAGGTATCCGTGAAATTCACGATCAGCTAAGGCACGATGCTGTACACCGTCCGGAACAATGGATGTAAAGCGAAGAGTTTCATCAATTACGGCTTGCATGTATGGCATTCTATAAATCAGGGTCAACACAATTTTCAGATATTTATCATGTAATGCATTTTTACTACAATATATATAAGCATGACGTACTGGGGTCGGTCAGTAATTGCGACCTTTCTCGTATTCCCCGTAATTTTGTCGATTTCTTGTTGAAGCTTTCTTTGGCATTGGACATGCTTGCTGAGTAAAAGAATAATCCATGATATAGAGTTGGCTGTACTATCCGAGCCAGCAAAGAACTAGGTTTCATTCATTAAGTAAATGATTAGTAAAATTAGTAAAGTTTAAAACACAAAAGGGGTGTTTACTGTGTAAAATTTAACATACCAGATCAAATAGGGTCACTGCTAGTTGACGTTCTAAAAATACATAGCATGAAATATTGGTTAATTTACTCACACATAGTTAAAAATACATTTCTTTCTCCTTTGGGATTTTACCTGCAACTTTCCCATAAAACGGAGAGGTTGGATCCATTGTCTTCCTTACTTCTGCCAAGTATACATCAATGAAATCATTTAGGTCGTCTTCTTTAAAATTTTCCTTGTGTTTACCAATCGTGTCCTCCATCAGTACTTTATTCTCTTCAAACATTTTTCTAACTTTAGTATAGCCCGAAAATTTGGGTATGATGTGCCTTAACCATGGGAGGAAAAACACTAGGCTGCCAGATTCAATCACATCGTTGACAGCTCTAAAATGATTCATCATCAAACGTATCAGATTCTAACTAAAAGTTAAGCATCAAGTGGAAGGCGTGCATGGTTTAATTAAGCTGTGTCTCCTACTGTGTTGTGTTGAAAGCTAATTTTGAAAGGTTGGGGTCATCCTGTTTAAATCGTTGGGAAGTTAAGATGGTCCACAATGAATTTACTACGGCAAGTCGAAAGGTTTGCTTAATATCGGTCACTGGTTTTCCAATTTGTGCTTTGAACCGTTGTAATGTTTCTTTAACCTCCTCCATAATTAAATTTTCCATAGCAGATTTGCCAAAACCAAAGTCACGAAGTTGGCGAATCAAGAACCGCCTATGGGCTTCCCACAGTTCACCCTCTGAATTGAATATTCCTGTGAAATTGAAGGTATCGAAAAGTTAATGCGCAAGCTCAAAACTCACGTGAATATGAAATACTTTGAAAAATCATTTACCCAACCCTGGGTGTTCTTCATAAAAATCGAATATGGGCAGGCGAAGACGGCCAGTGAAATTTGCATCATTGGAGAATATTTCTTTCGTCATTTTTGGATCCGAAATTACAACTACCCTGAGGAGCATATGAATGAAATTTGTGTATCGTGAAGCACAACCCAATAATGAGACTCAACGTCAATTTTTTTAAAAGAGATATGATCAACCTTTTTTTTTAGTAAAAAGGCTTCATGCTTACGACTGATTTCCCAGTTTCACTCGGTAAATATTCCCATACTTTTCACTCCATTTGCAAAATTGAGCATTTGCGTGCTTTCCCAGTTGGAAAATGTTACCAACCCAAGGAAGACCTCTTGGTCCTATAGTTTAATTAGATACAATATTTAAGTCACACGGTGTGTAAAATGTCATTATGTTTTATGAAAAACTTACAAAACTGTGTCATCATCCATATCATAATCATAAATGTGTGTAAAAAAAACTATTGGCCTTACCAGGAATTTCTTTCAATCCATTTAGCCTTTTCTTTGCTTTGTATCTTCTCCAAACCCAAGCTAATACAATTGTCGCAGCGACTGAGCCTATCACTTGAGGGGAAACCTTTGTCCCGAAGAAATAGGATATCAGGAGCAAAATTATCATGTTTTATTAGTGCTACTCACACACGTGCAATGAAAAACTGAAGTTGAATGAGTGCAAAAATAATGTACATAAATTATTAAAATGAAAAACCTATAGATTCAATGACACAACTACCAAGTTCAATATTTTAGATTCAACAAGCATGCATTCATTGCCTGCTATAAAAACAAACAACACTTGACAGCTTATGAAGTTACGATCGACTACTGCCTGCATACCATTATGATGTACTATTCACTGAAGCATTTCAAGGATGACCTTGAGACATGAGAATTTGAGATCCATTCGTAAACTATCCAGCTGTATGCAATGAACCCCAGTGATAGTGTACAATGAAGTCCATTTGCATTGTCACTTCAAATTATCTCCTCTTTGTCTACGTCTATGATGCATGTATGTATATGAGGTACCTAATCACGGTAATAGGCAGATGGGCTCTTGTGAATTGCTGTTAACACAGGCAAATATTATTGTAATCAGTATGTCAATGTTTGTTTTACGTGACCAAAATGAACATCATCAACTTCCTTACGTGTATATATTGAGTTGGATTTTATATGGTGGTAACCAATGCTCTAAATATTCTTATCCAAACAATAGATTGGTTGTACTTAAGTCCTGTAATTCTTTGGATCAGAGGCTCAACGACTTTCTAAAACTCTAAATATGAAAATACCCAACCCAACAAATGCCCAAGAAACATACAAACAATCGTCATACCTAGGGTCAGCATCATCAGAAATGCGACTGGAATGCAAGAAATATTATATACATGAGGGACAGAAGGACATTCGTGGATGTCGCTCAGGCATTTTTTGTCAACGTAGTAAACCTCTTGCTTGACACAAAGAGCAAATAGGACATCATCCAAATGGGGCGTTCCAACCAAAGAATTTGGAGAAGTAGTCCAATTGCTTATCGTCCACATCCTTATCCTTACCAATGGAAAAGTAAGACAGAATGCAAAGTATTTGGAAGTCTGAGTGATTCAATGATATAATGAAGTCCAAAGTTCCTACCGATTTAGGATGGATAAATGAAAAAGGAAATTGATTTGTACCAACTTTAGATCCCAAAATGCAGTTGTGCTATTTATAATTCTTGATATTAGAAGAGTAAGTCAGACTCTTGTTATTTGTTGCAATTTTGGATAATATTCTTCAAATAACAATATACATGCTGAAATTATTTATATGTGTATGAGTAAAAAAACAATCCGTTCACTGCACAATTAATGCTATTTAATTTTGAATCTTTTATTGAGTTCTTCCTTAGAAAACATTTTGAACAAGTATATATAATTGTATGTATATCTATATGTATATATTATGGACAAAGAGAGATATTTTGACATTTTGTTGATTGTTGGCAGAGCATATTACATTAAATTTCACATACGATGTAAAATGGCAAGTATAATTTAGCAGTTTTTAAAATCAATACTTACACATTGTATGCAACAACGACAACCTATTAGTATACAAATGCAATCAATATTGTACATAATATTAGCAATCAAAACGTATATTTTAACGGGATACCTCATATTGTATAATATATTACATAACTTCAGATATCAGTTACTGGCATTTAGATACATAGTATATGCAAACAACTAGCAACAAAATATACACTTCGTCAATGCAAGCAAAAAGACAACCTATATTTAAGCCGATTTCCTTATAATCACACCGGCAGTTGCGGCCTGCATAATGGAATGTCACAAATTATGCATTAAAACATCAAAGGTTAAAACCATAATATAGAAACCGCATACTTCCATAAATGCCATTTCTTCCTTTACTAAAATAAAACCAAGGTTTTCATAATTGTCCCACCATTAAAACAGAAAAGTCCCCAGGTACTTTCTCCAACAAACCATATATGCATTTTTTTTACCGCAACTGCTTCCCCCATTAAAACTTAGAACAGAACCGTTGTGACGCTTATCATCGTTACACAATAAAATCTACTAAAATCTACTAGAGTAAATTGAAACCGAGATGCTGCCTACATTTTCACAATGTCATAGTAGTTTGTTACGTATAGCCTGTTTCAAAACTTCTTCCTTGTCGTGCATCTTACATTTAACAAGTGTGTGATATATAATCTTTCATTGCTTTCAGTTCTTTATATATATATAAGTATAATGTATTCTAGTTAAATTTGTAAAACTGTGAGAACCTGGCTAAATTTGTAAAATCTGTTGAGTACAAGTTTAGTTGTAAACGAACTATGGTGATGATGACTGACCAGAAGAGCTTCAAATGTCTCTACTCAAAATAATACAACCATGATATATATATAATATTGAATATATACTGTTGTCAACATTCTAAGTAAGTCTAACATTTTTTTAAGGTTGAGAAGAAAACAAGAAAAAAAATATTTGTTGTACTGGGTGAACATGAGAGAGAAACAAACTTTACCTTTTGAAATGGTAACCATATTCAATATTTAAAAGTTAGTTCTATAATATATCTTATAGATCCCTTTCGTATGTATAGGAGGGCAAGTACCTGCCAATAACATAAGCAAAATCACATTTTGGATCAACATCAAATCAATCCTCACATTTACATTCCTTCATTTTTTTTAAAAAGAAACAGTTCCAGCCATTTTACAAATACTTTTTCGTCACAGCATCACCATTCACCATTTTATAAAGTCATACAATTTTATATATTTTATCCCTGTCCTCCTGAATAATAATCAGTCGTCTTCTCCTCTAACCTACATTTTTTTCAGTATTCAATGTTTTACAAAACGTTTTCGGTCTCTTGTATCATATCATATCATATCGTATCAGTATCAGTATCTACAAAAATCTTATCTGCTAACAGTACCAAGGCCGGAATCTGAACGGTAGTTTAGAAAAAAGGGAAGATATTATACATATGTATCTCTAACGCGTATAACGTCATTATACATATTACAAATGAGATGAAGATAAGGGAGGACTCGCTCCATACAATTCTCAAGTTGAAGGCATTGCTTTCTCCAAACTACCCCGTTATCTTCTTCATATTTCCCTTTTGCTAACTTTGAGTAATTTATCATATCACCCACAAATCAACAATACAAATCTTACTTTTCCCCATAGCTTGGAGCTCTGTGACTTTCTCCATTTTCCTCAAAATATTGTATGGTATTTCCTATTCTTAAAAATTCATACAAACATGTCATCGTACAAAAACATATTTGATTCCTTCACTTTACCCATATAGCTCCTTTTCTTTTGAAGCTTTCCCCACAAACGATGCAGTATTCTTAATTATAACAATACTTTTGTTATCAACTATCATCATTTTTAATAGTACCATACTTACAATACAGTTGTGTTTATCACAAGGTGATATATGTATATTTATTGTAAATTATCATTTATCATGTACAAAACGTAGTATTTAAGATTTATTGCAAGCTGCCCGTCTCCCCACTGTTATATCGGGGTTAGTCGAATGTGGAGAAAGAAAAAAGAAAGGATACAAGATGGATTAGTTAACTTAATTATCGTGATGATGAGGATTTAATAATTAAGTATTATCCATAAACACGCATACGCTTCTAAATTAAATTTTGTGATTTTTTTTCTTTTGTTTTCTGTTAAAATTGAAGCGAACGTTTTTTGTCAAAATATAGATGATTATTTACAAATCTCGATCAGAATGCAATTTTTTTTGTTAATGATTGTAAATCTGCATTACATATTATAGTTAGTGTTATATAATTATTATTATGATGATAGAAATAGTATTTTTGTCACAATACAAACCAGTCGATCGAAACATTTTTCTTTTTTCAATAGTTTGAGTTATTTTAGAGAAGATCAGGTAGGTAGCACGAAGAGGAAAAATGGATGATTTTCAATACTAGGTTTTTTTAAAGTTGGATGCATTTTCTAACAAGTGATCGAAGACAATATTTATTGAGTTTGTTTTAAATGTTAGATAAGAAGAAAAATTATTCTTCAATGGTTTAAGATGCCTTGTCATCCTTTATGCATATTGTATGATGTTATGTGTAGTGTATGTGATGATATATCTATCTATCTACTCTTACTAAAAAACGTTTCACTAAACTGCCTTTATCCGTACATCTGGATAATGCCTATTAAACTGTGGTGCCTATAGGTGTGTTAATTTTCTCGATTCATAACGTCAATCCTCATCTGATGACTGTCCAGGTACTTTATTGCTAGCTACAGCTGCTGAAGCACTGGAGCTCGTCGCTGTTGAGCCACCCACAGCACCTGCCACCATTGAGCCTGAAGTGCTAGTGGCGCCGCTAGCAGAGCATGCACCGGAAGATGAGCTTTTGCCACTGGCTCTCAGTCCTTTGGATCGGGCTTTCTCCTTCCCACTTTGAAGAATCCCGGGCAGTTCCATCACGTCAGCGACGATAAAGTCTGGGGGTGGGCTTGGCTTCTCAGCTGGTGCACCCTCTGGGGGAAGGACCCACATGGTTATACCTATTTCTGCTTGAAACCCTCCCACAATGTCAGTTTCAATCTTGTCCCCAACCATCAGACACTCAAAGGGTTCCACCCCAAGTTTGGTGCAGGCCCGGTGAAAGATTTCAGGCTGAGGCTTCTCCCATTTCAGGTCACCGCTCACGACAATCGCGTCAAAGTGCTCGGCAATCTTCAGCTCACGAATCTAAATGATGACGATGAGAAAGGATGATACAAAAAGAAAAGGGCTCATTAGGATTTTTCTTGAAGAGCTGCATTTCATAATTTTTTTAAAAAATGTAACGACTAGAAATTTCCAATACTATATTGGTATCTGCACTCAGGATCAATTTCAGTTTTCTTTTTGGATTTTTATCCAAATTTTTTTACCGACATGCATTAGTAATGACATCTGACAAAATGGTAATAATACTTATCTAATAGTCATCATGTGTAGTCCACTTGAGTTTTGCTGAAACCTAATTAAGCATTTTGTCAAATGTCATATACCTGCATGTTAACTCCCTATGTCCCTATGCATAGAAGTACTCTGAGCCTGGTGCAGATACGTACTTGACTTATACACTATAGAAAGATATATAACCCAAAACCAATTTAGTTTAGAAAGTAAAATCTCTTATGTAACTATATAAAGTAGATACTTATCATTAAGATACGTCGAGTATTTTTTAGTAGCACAATAATTTGATAAATGTCGACAGAGCTAGCAGATGAGAGCTTTGTTTTGTAATTAAAACTTACATATTATGGCTTTATTTTGCTCAAGTGTGCCTGATCTGATCACTCATTCAGTGTGTGAGCATCAAACATTCGGATGCCAATTGCCATGCTGTGTGCAAAATTTTTTAATGTCATTATCAGCACAAACAGTCTCTTTTGCTCAGACCATTACAACAAATTGTGTTCAGACAAACTATAGGTTTTGAAAGTCAACTCACGGACACTGGCACTGTTCAATTTTTCAACCATATACATTCTCATTTTTTTTGGCAAAATCAATCTCAAATCATTTTATATATTGGTCATAACAGCACACACCTCCTGTACAATAATACACATTACATTACATCGCATCATATCAAAATCAAACCACACACACGGACAAAAAAACAACATTATGATGACAATTAATGGATATATATCTTTACTCGGATTGGATATTTTTCGTCTCATCCAGTGAGAGAAGTGAGTGTGAGAGGTGGCCATGGCCAGAAGTAGTAGTAGTATTGGTAGTAGTAGTGTGGTAGTGGTAACGGTAACGGTTTCAACAACAACACTTGTGATGCGCTGCACACAACGCAAACAATTTTTTTCACTACACATCGCAACAATTTCATTTTCATAATAACATAACAAGTCATCTCATTTGTTTTTGTAAAATTAATTAAACATCAAATTATTAGCATCAACAACATCAAGAGGTAAACACTTGAGAAGAATGTTCCAATCGCCTACCTTTTCCCATTGGGAGTGAGATGGGCCGTTGGTGACAAGGGCAAGTTGGTATTGCTTGTGAAGGCTTCGCAGCATGTTCAACTTTGTCTCAGATAAGGCCAGGGAACGATAGCGGAGCTTTCTCCACTTGAGATAAATCACCTCTGCAAATAGAATAAAGAGTAAAATCAATTATGGTAACAACCTTGTTGAAGAACTCTTTTTTTCCATGAAATGAAACGAATAAAGTTTAATGTTATATACCTGCTACTTCTTCATATTCTTCGCCTAGAGCTTCGATCCATAGCTCGAGTCTCCATTGATCAAGTGGCATGCGGGGATTCTCGGGACACCGACGAAAAAGCTTCAAATACTTGTCACATGCTTTCTTGGAAGTGGCCATCGGGATATCCATCTCTCGGGTCATGATTTCCGATATCTGGACAGCAAAAAAAAGACAAAAAAAAACATTTATTAGCTAACGGCAAACATTATGTCATCATCATCATCAGCATATGATCACATCCTCCACTTTTACTGTCTCGGAACTCTGAGTCGTAAAACTGTTCATCTGCTCATTCTTGGTCGCCCACTATGACCTTCATGAGCTTTCATGAGTCATTCAATGTAAATGGGATGAGCAAGCAACAAAACATTACAGCTTGTAAGTAATACTGTGTGGCACCTACCATCATAAATTTTGATGAAAAGGTTCTTTGTAAGAAAATGAAGGCAAATTTAATGTCTCGCCAAAACCAGAGTAAAAGTTGGCAACGGTATCACACGCGCCACTTCTTCTCTTTCAACGGCATTGTCGAAGAAAATGACATGACATTATTAAAAGGGAAAATGTAACCTTCCAACTTCTACTAACTGAATATTAGTAGACAAACATGCCAACCAATCAACCAACCAACCTATAACATGCATTATAAATAGAAAAAATCCTTTTGTATTTTACTTTCCTTGAATTGAATTCATTGCCAAATAGTCAAACTGTCAGAGTCAACAGACATGGCAAACGTTAAATGGTAAGCAAAGTGGAAATATTAATGTCCTAGTTCTAGTTCATGGCCAGCAACAACCCAGTCATCTTTTCAAGGTAAAAAAAACAATCCAGTTATCTGCATGTGAGACATGAGACAAATTGCTTTCGGCATATTTTTCCATATTAATTTCAAGCTGTTTGAGCAAACTGAAAAAGGCAAGATTGATTTTCACATTTAGGCGACCGCCTTTCCTCTTTTGCTTTCGAAGCTTGCGTCATTCCCTTTTGAATAAATTTAGCAATTTAAGCATGTCTACAAAAGCAAACAAACATCTTCATCCACAAACACAATTGAGCATAATATGAAATAGAAAGTAGAAAGTGAAAGGAGCGGAAGAGAGAACCCATATCGCATTGTCGTACCAAGCACGAAAAGGAAGATAAACTTTTTCTCGTGAAAAGAAAACACTTTTGCTGTTCCAATGTACAAATAAGAGCCACTGCCACTACCATTTATCAAAAACTTTTTGCCCGGAGAATATTGGCTTTTGATCGAATTCAGCACGGAAAGGTGATTTTGTGGAAAAGGCTATCAAATATTTCCATTAGCAGCCGGCATCAGACGACCCGCTTCACAAGAAAGTTTCGCTTTGAGGGAAATTGGAAATTGAGTGAGAGCTCTTTATTCCTTTCTCCACAGTTCATTGTATTATTCCAGTCTTGTGTACGATGATGTGAGAAGAGAAAATATTGACTGGGCTTGCTTATATTGTATTTCGGACCTGATGAAGGTATAATGATAATAATACATACACATATGTGTTGAAGGAGATATGAAGGCTGGAATACATTTTGAGTAAGATAATATGAGCGGAAAAGTACTCTTTATATGATTTTCTTTGGTGTGCCTGCACTTTCCCAGGGTCATTTTCATCGCATTGCGGCATTTCCTCTTTTCTTTTATCCAGTCTTTGCAGATATATACATAGTAGATAAGTGTACGAGGATGAAATGTTGAGTACATGAGTGCAGTGATATCTTACCCTAGCCCCGATGTCCCCTATTACCTACCCTCATCTCATCCAGTATGAAGAGTAAGTACAAGAAGCTGTTACAGCCAAACATATGGTTAGGTTGTACTGCAACTGCTTGTGCATATAGATTGGCATCTTTTGAGCTATGTCAGGTTTCGAAAGGAAAAAAAACAAATCCAGGGTTCTATGAAGAATGACAATGTAATTTGATGGCGTGCTTCAAAACAATGTGATGCATGCCCTACTTTATAAAGTATGCTCCAAGTATGGAATTCATAAAAATGCAGAGAATTACATCTCTTATGAAACGAGAAAAGATATTTGTGCTCAAGAAAGATGAAATTAGATTGTATGCTGAGAGCCTCTAGAAAATGAGCTGGAAGAATGCCAAAAGTTTCAAGCAAAGATTTTTTTATTAAAAAATTTCGCGTCCTTAAAAACTTGTCATTGTGTCAAACGATCCCCTTAACCCTTTAAAATTACACACTCTTATGCAAAATGTGCATGGTTCCGTTACTCTAAGCATCCCAATGTCATGCCAAAGGTAGCAGCATGATGTTACGTTACGTTATCTTTCAAATAGATTAGCTACTCCAAAAAGGTTTTTGACAGCACTACAAGAGCACCAAAAATGGGGTTTCAACGCTTTGTGCTAAATCTAGTTTGTTGGTTTTTTGCATTTTTTGCCAAATGCCAAAAACGTACCCTCCCGAGTACATTTTTCCTGGTTGCTAGCAAGAAGATATGGGACTGATCGATTTTTTGCTTCTCCAGATATATCTCCAACCCAGTTGGTAGTAGTACTATACGCTTCTGTATGGTCTATTATAAACGAGGTTATTACTCCATTCCACTCCTCTTCCCTTCCCTTCCCATCGCCAGTTCACTAAAGCTTCTTTCTCTAGGCTTTATTTACCCACTTCTACTCCAGTGAGAACCTGTGAGTTTCGTCTACATTCCGCATTGTTCGATTACTTACTAGTTAGAAGTGCATTACCTAAAGTATATTACGTAAAATGTTTTCAACGAAATTATAACGCTGCTGTGCTCTCTCTCTAATAAATGTATTAAGCGAACATGTATGCTTATAATGAGGTATTATGTCAGGAAGAATACTTTTCCCTTCGCTGCTGTAGCAAAGTCATATGATTTCCATTTCTATGTAGTAGTCCTGCTGAGTTTGCAATAATTTTGGCAAACCCTTTTTTTCGCTCTCAGTCAGCTTGGGACTTGGATAGATATTGCATAATACCACACAATCCCCACCAGATTTCTCCATATAGTTATATGTTTGAACAAAAAAAAATGTGCACTGCAGCATGGAGCATGTAACATTCCGGTCTTTTCGTACCTTCACTCCCTTCCCCTGGCGCATTGTATAATAATATGTGATGTACAGTATACAGCCTTTGATGACCAAATCGACCTTCATTTGCCTTTCCCAATGTCATATATGTAGCATGCCATAGAGTCAGTGAAGGCGAAATGAAAGATTGGAGTCGTTCATTATTTTTTAGATTTCGTGTTTTGTGTTGTGTGCAAACGATATGACATGACAGCCCGATATTTTATAATATAAATATATACACTTTTGGATAAATGCAGGGATTTAAGAACAGTTGCGTTTTACTTCTCGCTGTTTTCCTTTCGAATGAGTTCCCTTTGTAATCGTGTGGAAAGGAAGGGAGACAGGCGTGGAATCGGAAAATAGGAAACGCTTTCAAAATACAGATATTCATGCTACATTGCTACAGCTGCGTCGTGAATAGAAAAGTTCTGATGATAGGGAACCTTCTAAGCGATTCTTGAAGGTCAAATTGAAATGACAAAAACTTTCTTCAACGACAATAAAGTCCTTGGTTGGAGTACACTGGTACACATGTTTGATACAAGCATGTGATAAGGAAAAGGGAAGTAGAAAGGAGGAAGGGAGCGAAAGCAATATTGTTTGTGATAATATTTTAAGATAGGGATGTGTTAGATAGTTCAGTTTTCAATTAACTTCAGCAGCTTATGTTAGAGTGCTCCGTGACGAGAGCAATATGTTGAATGCTTTACATGTTTATACGCTTAATTTTAATAGCATTAATTTCAGTGTGAAAAGACACTCGTACACTTTTGTATAGGCTACCTATATCTAAATGTACTGCTATTTTGAGCACGTGAGCAAACTTAAGATTTCTCGCTGATTTGTATATAGCAAAGAATGCTTTTGATTATAGCCTTCGTCATTTCAAGAACATCTTATGGTATATAAATTTTATTTTATTCATCCTATTGTTACTTATTCCACTACTTTTATATCACAACTCATTCTTTTACATCTTACTTTTTGATTGCTTGTTTGTTCTATTTTTTGCCTGGAGCTTTCCCAGATCCCTTATTCCAGTTATTTTTTATGTGCTCGACTACTCGAAAAAATCCGTGAAAGAGCTTCTTTCTAAGCGTTACTACATTTTTAGTGCAGCCTCTGGAAGAGGATTGCACACATGAGAAGAGCACGTGAAAAGGTCAAAGGAACATGAACATGGTTTTCGGAAATGCTACCACTACCACCATTGAAGGCACAAGGAAGGCATTCAAGTAGGTGTTCATCCAGGATATACGCCGTCTTTCCCTCACTAGTCAGAAGCGGCAGGGAAACGGATTTTGCGAAAGTGGAGAAGCCATTATTTGCTATCCCACTTTAAAGAGATAGAAAGTAATGATGCTAGTACGATTTTCTTTATATTTCTGTATATATACAATATATGTTCATTTCATGTTCACTCTCGGTTGGGTCCATTCTTTTGCCAGTAGCGAAAAGAAAAGTATAGCGACTGAAAATTGTAATGGGAAAAGCCGCTCCAATAAGAATGCTTCCTGCTTCTGTACTATCCAGGAAAATATCCTTACAGCCTTTTTCACTTTAACTGCGTGCTGCTGCTGGTTTCGCATCAGTAAATTGGATCAAGAAGAGTGTGCATCCTTTTTCATGTACCCTAGTCTAGTAGCAAGCTGCATCCATGTAAAGGTGAAGGCAAATCAAAAGACGAAAGAGAATACGCCGTTTTTTACAAAAAATTCAAAATGGATCCTTGACTACTAACTGCCATCGAATTCAGTACTTTTGCAACGGTATAGTATACTATATATTTACTATATAGTATAATATCTATATAGTATATATATATATAGCAACGAAAAATAGGAGGTAAAAACTTTTGTTTACCTCCTCTTTCCGCTTTTTGCAAAATCTGAATTCAAAGGGGCATTTGCCTTGACCATTTAGTCTCCATGGATCATGGTCTAGTAGTACCTGTTTTTCATCACACCAGCAAGAAAGCGCTCGTTGTGCAAATTGCAGAAAAACATGTACGATGACGAAGAGTTTGGTCTGCAGCCACCATTTTACTTCTCCGGGTATCCTATACTTTACTTTCACATCCCTTTCTCGTGATCACTTGATGCTGTACAGGTGCATACATATATAATATAGACCTTTTCCTAAAGAAGTGGTATATACAGTAAAATATTTTTAAGCTAACGGAAATGATGGTGGTGTTGGGGGTTGTTCTTTGTAGTTTAATTTTAGACTTTTTTGCATACATTCCACATTCCATCTCCCATCCAATTGCTCCCTTATTCGTTATCTTCAAGCAAACTACATATATATGCATCTTTGAATTTGAATATGATAGCAGAGGGAGCCATAAATACATCACATTTATTGCAAACTACATCACTCCACAACACCAAAGTGCATCTCATGGTTTATCGTGTGAAACATTAGAAGGGGAACCTCATTATTCTCTATCTCTAGAGAATTTTTTGTAGGTTAATGCGAACGGAAGGACACATTATTTGTAAGAGTTTCGAAATATTTACACCCCATGATGGTAGTGGCTAAAAGTCACGTTACTTCTAAAATAGTTTGCAATGGTTGAGCTGACCTAGATTCCCAAATGTCGGTCCAGTTTTTTAAATTATAATATATATGGGTCCACCATGTAGTTATTGGGGCAGTTAAAATTGAAAAATGAAGCGAGAAAGCGTATAAAAACATTAGACCCAGCGCTTTCCCATCCTTGCCTTCGTTTCGTATAAATTGTCCATAACCTACTTTTTGTTCCGCTCACTTTATTACTTTTTTTTTTGTAGCGTAGTCGATAAAAGCTTTTTTTTTATTGAATTCCATGTTTTGCAAAGATAGCAAACTAGATAATATATTAGTGAGTGCGCATGCATGTAGCAATCCGGGAAATCACAGCTTTTCAATAATGTTATGAACTATATATAGGTCATGTGTGAGCGAGCGTCACTAGAAAGACAAACAGTTGCAATTTTATGTGCATTTACATATATGCGTGCATATAGCAAAAAAAATTCCATATATTATGGGAGCTCAATGGGAGCTGAGCTGATACTGTGGCCCAGCATGGCATATCAAATCCAATGTTTTTTGGATGAACGATAAAGATGTTGACTGTGTGTTGGTTTGGTGATGCTGTTGTGTTGTATATATACGTACTTCCGTTTGAATTAGGAAAGTTGTGTCGTGAGAGTTGAGTGAGTGTACCGTTAATAGACTAAGAGATTTATGGGGACGCACGCCATGTAATCATGCATTAACTCAATTAAAATTAAGCATAGACATCATTACAGTTTGGAACATTTTAAAAATAGCTTCTCTTCACAGAACCATAATAATAATAAAGTAGAAAGCGGATGAGCGTGATCCTACACAACACGACAAAGAAAAAAATGTAACGCGTAATTTCATTACGGGATTTCTCAACAACGGGGTGGTGGTGGGCACATGATTACAAATTACAACTAACAGGACATGAAAGAGCTTCACTAGTAGTCTAGTTGAAAATATGAGTCTAAAGTCTAAAACATACAGCCTTCCAACTCCAACCCAACCTTTGCTCCAACAAGATCTAAAGTAATATGATTACCCTTTGATAGAGGAAAAAAATGTGTTTTGTTATGCTTCTAGAATCACAGACATTCCATCTAATTTGCATGCAATGTTTCCTCTCTCATTCAGTTTCTCCGTTTGCAATTTGCAACCGCATCGTACGTAACATTGGCATCACATTTTCGCAAAAGGAGACGAAGGACTTGCAAAAATTTTGTTCCCCAACCAAAACTGCCACAACCGCCAATCTTCATCTCATTCTAACCTCTATCTCATCTTCTCATCCCAAGTATCCAAAAATACTTTGTTGTTGTTTAGTCAGTCAGTAGTGCCTACCTCATCCAAATGCAAAAATAGACTTTTGCTTTCATTTTCCCCCAAAGCCTATACAGCCTAAAAGCCAAGCCCTGTTATTTTGTGTGACGGTATGGTCATGTCGTAGTCATGTCACATGTCAATTACATGAATTTTCACATCATTCACGACAACCTGACTTTGTTGTTGGCTTCTTCATTGATAAAAGCTTAACTCTTTTGCGAATCCATCCCAGTTTTCCTTTCTTGTGAATTTGCATACGAGAATTGGAAATCGGCTGGTGAAAAGACCCGAAGCACCGAAAACCAATTACATTCTTTTATATTTGTTCTCAGTATTCTGTTCTGTCTATTCCATCTGCTCCTTTCTTTTTTATAAGCATAGCTTCAAAAACAAGACGAACATGGATGGATATGGATTCTAGTAAAAGCTCACAAACAATCATAAAGTCAGAATATACTTTGTGATTGCGAGAAAGGATCACAATTTATTGTTGCCAGAAAGGAAATTTAATACTTTTCTGTGGAACTAGCGTAGTTCACCCACCCAATTACTGTCCTGCGATATCATAATATAGGTTTTATGGCGACAAAAAAGCATCGCTTTAATGACAGATAGCTTGAAACTACGAATACATTTTAATACAAGCCTATTAGCCTAAATGAATGTTTTTGCTGGGCGCTAATATAACTTTATGATGGCCAGCTGCATAATTCGACTTTATGACAACACAATATAGTAGTACATCAGACTTCAGACGACCAAAAGGTGAAAGGTTCATATTTTTCCTAAACTTGGTGTTTTTGTACAGTTGAGCACATTCATTATACAAAGTACAAAAAATGTGAGATAAATACTATAATAAAATTAATGCTAAATTGTCGTCCACAGGAAACATGTACTTAAAACATTCTACTTAACTTCATCATCTTCATCAGGATAACTACATTTAGTGGAATTTTTTTTGACAAGATTCGCAGCTGCGATTTTTCCATGAACTAGAAAGACATGTCCAAAGCAGCTTTATATAGTGACGGCATAAGCAAGTCTTCGAGCTATAAGATTTGAGGTAGTTTTGCCTTACTTTCCTGAACCCCCAGTAGTTTTCCAGTATGGATTCATTTTAATTTTGAATGGCAAACATAATATTCTTGAAATGAGCACAACTACCCCAACGAAATAGGTCTATTGAGTTTAAGCAACCCATGAAATAAATCCTACTCACAGCTGCCTAGTACTTAATTTAGTTAACGAGTTCATGGAATAATTCATTTCAACATGAAACAACAAACTATATACTGTTTTTAACGAGCCCTTTGATACATTAGAGATAATGCTCAATTCATGCGAAAAAAATATATCACGCTGGCAAATGGCTCTCCAGTGTATGATTTAAAGCCTTTTGTCTTCAAAGAGAAATAAAGATCATTAAGAATTTCCAGTTTTATGACTTGGAGACACTATGTCGGGGCTCAAAACTTTATCCCCTTATCTTTCAAAGCAAAGCAGGTTCATTATCAGTGATTCCATCCGGCCGTTTTATGTTCTGTTCGCAGACAGCGCAAACCAAAGTCTATAAAAAGGTGTGTAATGAATGGCTCGACACAGAGGAGAGCCGAGCACATCTGCATTTCTCTCACTTGACTTTCCTCATCTTCCAATAATCTAATGAGGATGAATGCACAGCGCATGGAAACAAGATGATGATGGGATGGCTGAAGAGTAAGGTGCAATAAGTAATTAATAATTATTATTACACACTGCACGCCTCATCTCTGTAGCCTGCATTTAGCTATAGTCGGCTTCATTTGTCATAGTCAGTGTGTCCGACTTCGGCTGTTGTGTTGTATGCATGTGATTTCAATGTGACTTGACTTTAATAGCATTACACATTTTGTAGAACGTGTGTATACAGTATGGCATGGAAAAGGATAAAAATGTTCAACCCGTGTTTTATCCTCTTTGTCTTTTCATGTTCTCTAATTGTGTGGGTTTCGGCAGTGGGAGACAACATGTGAATCAGCAACTCATGATTTGTAAAGGAACAATGTCTACGTATATTCGTATATACGTAATGGTGATAAAATAATGAGTTTATGATTACTGTGAATTCCTTTTTATGAAGTCTCTTGAGCAATGTCATGTGCATGAATATGAATGTTGAATGTGTTTTGTATTCTCATGAAAGTAGCAAAAGCATGGACTTTTTTTTAATGCAATAGGGTGGAACCAATTATAGCTGGAAAATAACGAAGGAAAGTTATATGATTGCGTAACTTTCGAAAGAGTTTTTTTTACGAACAGTTTGTTTAAAAAAACGATGTGATGATTTGCATTAATATTCATGACGGCAGTAGGTGGTGGTGTAGAGTTGCAGAGGAAAAAAAGTTCCTTAATTAGTCATTATTCACGTCATCAGTCATAACCATGTGGATGATGGTTGCAATTAGATTGTGTTTTTGTCCTCATTTAACATATGGTGTACTCAGAATCGGCAGTTGCGTAGGTAGAGATACTATCATTTGCAACAGCGTCATATTCATAATAAAATATTGTGAATAAAAACCAGACATTGCATTGTCGTCGCATGTCGGCTTCGGCTTGTCTGTCCTTTGCTTTATTATCGACTATTGTTGTAGCCCGTAGCCCGAATTGCTAATAATTTTTGTCAGTGGAAAATATTGATTGGGGTACTCTGCCAAGTCACAACTTTCTAATGCTTTGAATTTTTGTATTGTTGCTTGCTGGCAATGAGAATTTACTAAAGCAATATCTGTTCAATAAAAGTATATCGGTTTAGAGGATGATGATGATGATGTGAAAACCGTTTTGATTGCGTGATATGATCACAAACTGCGTACCTTTATGCTGTGATTAGACAAGTTTTGGGTCATTTTGGGTACCATATATTACGGGTAGGTCTTGAAAATGCTCCTGTCTCTAACCTGCAACCTTTGCCTCTGTAGATTGATGATTGATTCAAGTCAAAATCGATTGGGAGCAAGCAGTAGACCTATTCATTTCATAACTTGTACTTTATTCTCATTACAATAATGATGATGATGATGACGATGACCGTGACGTAACGAGAAAAGTCACAAAGTTATGTATACCTACCTACTTTAGTATTGATTGATTGCATAGCTGACATATTAATAAACTTGGCTAAAACTCATCTGTCAACTTTTTTTTCATGCTCATAATATTATGAATGTGTTCATCCATTCCTCCACGTGCAGTAACAGCACAAAAATAATTATCATCAATATCATTCATCAAATTATCATCTATTAACCATGGCCAATCCCAACGAGATGAGCCTTTATACATACATACATTAAAGGTCACAGTGGAACTCGTTTTATTTGAAAATCTGTCAGCTCATCTTTGCAGCAGTGATAGCCTTTCAATTTTTTTGCCACAAAGGCTGTTTCAAAACTCTGTTTTAATACGCAATATTGCAGACAACGCAGCCTTCGATTTATCTCTAATCATCAGGTTGCGCCGTTGCGCGTCATCATTTCAATATAAAAAAATCAATCATACAATACTTAATCAATCTAGTTCAAAACTTGTTTGAAAAAAAAATGAATGCAAACTTATTTCCGAATAGAATGAAGGGTAGGTTGAGTTGAAGGATCAGATTCGAGTTTTGTTGAAGCTGGATTTGGATATAATGCCAGAAATACAAAAGAATAACTCTGTAAATAGATTCATTATATATGAATACATTTTTTGTTTACAGGCCTCTCATACGATCACCTCTCCTCGATGAACTACGTTAATCAAATATTGATATTGATACTTTTATCAGGAATTATCGGTATCATAAATAAATACATAAAAATGAAGATTATGTTTGAACTCCTAATCTTGGTTTTGGGTTTGTCTGGCTGGAACAAAATTGGAACCAACCAACTAGGTTCAATGGGTGATGGTGATGAACCCTGATTTTGGCCTGAAAGCTTTTAATCGTAAATTATATTACCAATCTAGTGCGTGACAGATTGACTAATGCCAACTGTTAATAGTATTTACAGGAGCTGGCAAACTCCAGACCAAAGTAATTTTATTAATAACCACTTCCTCAACAATAATGAAGCAGAGAGCAGAGAAAAAGTTGCCGAAAGTTCAAAACTTTGGAACCAACTTCAACTGCGCGTCATTGGTAAATGTCATAATATAAAACAAATAATAGTTGTGTCCTTCATTAAGTCGAGCATAAGAAGCTACCTACCTGAAAGGAAATAACAAGTTTTAGTAGACAAATCAAAATAAAAGTGCTTTGATATGTTCAGTCAGTGCTCAGACCTTATATATAAGGTCTGAGCACTGACTGATGTTGGTTGGTAAAAGTACAAGAGCTCTGCATTTACTTTTAGTGCTGTTTACATTTTAATATATTTACTACATGGGTTTTGTATAAATAAGGTCATCAATTTTATCACCTAAAGGAACAAACTACAAACTATGGAACCTTAAGAGCAGCTCAAACCCAGTCGTTTGTTTGCTTTGACTTTTGCTGTAGACGTCTACATCATCGGATTACCATTTACCATAATAATGTAACCTTTTCCACAAAAAGGATTCCTCCTCTTAAGCCACCGCTGCTGAAGCGTAAAACACATGGCAAGGTCATAATGCTTCATACTTGACAGACAAAAAGTTTGTCCTTAACAGCCAGCAGTTAACCAGTCAAACTCTAAAAGTAGCTACAAAAGGGATTCATAAGGATGAGGGAAAAAATATTGTCTGCGATTTATCAACTTGAATTGTTTTCTCTCAAGACTTTAGTTCCGTTTCGACTTCGAGACATGAGGTTTAACCTCTGCTACAGAATAAATGTAATTGAATGTTATGTATGTGTCTATGTTCAGGTAAACAAAGATCTCCATTTTTCCTTGAAAAGTTTGGTTGTATACAGATCTAGTTACAGCTACCCGAAGCTGACGGCGACAGCAGGCCAACTCAAAGGCAACAAAGTGTGATGATATTGATAGTAATGATTACATGTAGCAGACATAACATACATAATAAGAAGTTTGTGTTTGTTGTTTATAGGATTGTACAACTTTTTTAAAGGGATTTCGTTTAGGATGGACTTGCTACTGCGTAAGCAACCAGGATGCTTTTTTCAATCCTCATTACATTTACATTTACAACGCATCACGGTTCTCATGAAAGAAGGATGGTGAAACTTTGTTGACGACTTTCATCTATATAGTGTCTATCTATACCATCCATCTATTCTTCCATCCACTACTCCACTTCAAATTTTAGCGAATGTATACAATGTGTTGTGCAAAACTTATTTCGCAAAATATTAACATTTTGGGCTGTAAAACCTGCACCTGCTTTCTCATTTCGACGAAACCATCAATTCCGTCAGTTGTAACGTAACCCTTCATCATCATCTCATTCAAGATGGTATGACGCTCTCCTTTAAAAAAAGTGAACATGAATTTGTTGAGCTATTAAATATCAAAAGGATCATTATTTGCATTTTGTCAATGGTAAAAAAAGGTTGGAATAAACACGGACATGCTGATTTCAGCATACATTTAACTAGATGATGATGCAAAGAAAGAACGGAAATTACAATTTTATTTGGGGTTGCCTGTTTGCTACATCTAGTAATAAATATTGTGTGTATAATATCTGATGAGAGGTCTGCTGTACTTGAACTTAATGATGATGATGATGCTATACTGTAAAAATATCAAGTTTCAAGTCAAGTCAGTTGGCAATTCAGGTAGCTCCTTCGTTCGATTTGTATTGTTGCACATGCTCATTCGTACCCCCCGTCAGTAAAAATGTACTTTTGTAATCCTATATATTCTTTACCATTAGCTCTTGTATAAATAAAGCATATATTTTATTGCCTGTTTTATTACGTCCAAAACATGACAAAATGCACTTTACCGAGATTTTTATTTAGTGTTACCATTTAACTACATATCATCAAATTATATCTCTCATCAGGTTTGACGCTATTTGACTTGGGTGATGTGATGAGGATGTCATCACGAAAATCCTTGAAAATGTTAAAGTGCCTGCCTGATTAGAGACAAGCAACTGAAGCAACGTACCACACCACCCATGCATTAGTGAAACAAGTGCATCAATTCCTATTATCGAAAAATCATGATGAGTGTGTGTAGAGCAAACCTGTCAAAGCCAAAGTCTGTAATTTATCATTGCATAGAATCCATATTGGCAGAACTATGCCAAGTTAAAAATTCTATCCTTTGTTATAAAAAAAACACATCCATATGTTATGTTTTCAGTACCAAACTTTTTCTCCTTGACATTAACTCTCAAGGCACAATTCGATTCATCACTCTACCGTACCACCACCACCAAGCCAGTAGCCATAGCCATGCACCACCACCACACAACACAACATATATATTTCTTCCTGGCATGAGCTTGACGCCTTGACTGACTCCAATATCGGGCATCTCGCCAAGAAAATAATTTGGAGTGAGCAAAAACAGAAGAGCTTCAAATTCACTTTTTTCGAACATGCATATTACAAGAAGCAATCATTCATTCCCCTGCTGTTTGAACATCATTCATGATGACGATGCCAAAAGCAGAATAATAATACAAAGCGCTTCTTTTGCCTTCAACTTTACCTTCTCGGAGGGATGTCAAGAGCAAAAAATGCTCGCGGTGGTGTTAGTGATGATATGATGATATATATGATGAAGTACAAGGCGTGTGATTGTTATATGAATGCGACGAATCTACCTGTACTAATGACTTTTGATTACGACTTTATCAGTCATTTGTCCATATTATCAAAACAGAAATAGCACCGTCATTTTTTAAAATCATAAACCTGCTGATTCCACCTTCCAACCAGTCTAATTTACAACACAACACAAGATAACATGGAACATGCAAGGGAGTCCTTATCAACTAGAATAGAAACTGAAAGTATACAAGCGGAAAAAAAGATTGTGCATTGGATTCAAGTATGAATGTCAAGAAACATGACTTTTTTTTGAAGTGGTAATAGTCAGTTACTGCGTACTTTTGATTTTCATATCATATCATTATTATCCAGTTTTTGTTTCATTTCTTCCTCCAGTATCTGGGTGGCGTGATTTGATATAATGATCAAGATTGACAGAGTTGGCGGTGATGAAATCTACGACTCACTCCGCTGCGCACTTTGCTTTTTAATGTCTTTTTATGACATGAGGATAATAGGATCTAAATTCTTTTTGTTTGTTCGGAATTTTTTCACATTCGAGTCTTTTCTATTTGATTATTTTATTCCATCAAAAGTGCAGCGAGTGGTCCTTATATATTTAAAAATAAGCATTTAATGGATCTTGAAGTTTTGGAGTGTTTGCTGATACAATAAACGGATTTGATGTATAATGTAGATATTTGATAGTATGTTTCAAGATATTATGATGTGTGGTGTGATAAGGATGTGTGGTGCTGAATGATAAAAAAAGGTGATCATGCATATTGCATACGTTATATAATAAAAACATAATATTATGTTTCATTTTCATGGAATCCAATGAACTGTGAGTACAAAAACATAGTTTACCTTGGCCTTATCCTTGTAATTTTATAGCTTTGCATGTGTATAGGAGCTATATAGTAAGGTAATGTATATTCGAAGTGATAAGCTTATTTAACTTTTTCTGTCAACTAAACTAATCTGTTTTTCACTTTGCTCTCTTCTTCCATCATCTGAAGTTCATTTATTGTGTGCTCCTCCGCTCCTCTGAAGTGTAAACAGCCTTTAAAAGGTCAATTCTAATGTTTCACAAAAAAAATTCCAAATGCATGGATGGAAAAATTAATGTGACAGAACAGAACTAAAAGAAATGGATCTGCGCACGTGGAAAAAAATTTATGTCAATGTAATTCTGGATTTTGTACCCAATATGTTATGTTAGGATGAAGTTGTGCGTAATACTTTTTAGTTATCACTTGGTATCATGTATATTTTCTCTGGAACACAGGATGTGTTATAGTAGTTGTATTTGCAGCGCAAATATCTTTTTGCAAATAGTAATGTGCAATTTTGAATAAATACATTATGATGTATGTACGTATGCGGTTGCCACATGAAGTTCACAGGATGATCAACTTATGACTTAATACTGGATACAGTTGACTGTTGACGTCATGTTAGCCGCTGTGAAGTAATACTGAATATCATCCAAATTCCTACTTTTTGCGAATCATACAAAAAGCACATAAGGAAACTGTTGCAGGAAGCATATTTTGGTTTGGTTCATTTCGTATAGTCATGCCATAATGGATCGATACATATGAACGTATAAATGTACGTAAGCACAGTTGTTGCGGCTTGTGGCTCTTTCTCTCGTTGAGCCTATTGCTTTTTAAAGCTACTACCTCCACGTACTACATACCTTTTTAATGGGTTTAAGCTATACGATTTAATTCAATTGTTTCATATTCAATGAGAATTTTGGGTTCAACGCTCGTGTCGAACTTTAACTCAGAGTTCTCCATATTGTCATAATGTCACCATAAATAAATTAACGAAGGCTTAATGATCATGACGTAAATTTTTAAAGAATATTATATAAAGAACAAAGAGCTAGACCAAAGGCCACTTACCTTTTGACATGTTATCGTATCAGCCTTCCGAGTCTCAATGAGCGTGTTATCCAAGTCAAACAATATAGCTGAGATGCGAGATCTCGCCGTTCTCACTCGGTCCATTTTAATTGAAAAAGGTGGTGGTGGTGCTGACTGAGCAAAAACCACGTTACAATAATGAAAGGAGGATGAGTTGATTGCAAAAGTTGGAACGGGAGTCAATAGCTTAATTATTGATGGTTTAGTTAGAAGAGCAGGAGCAGAGATCACTGAACGTATGACTTTGGATAATGAACCTATATTTATCTTGGTTTTTATTATTTTTTTTGGCAATTTATATGTACTTACATACAATATGCGAAGACTTGCTAACTTGGTTTTACATTGGCTTTTGTCAAATAATGAGATTTTAATGAGTGGAAAAACTACGTATATTTTGGGCAAAAAAACTGGATTCAACTTGAGTAAACTTCCCCCACTACTATTATTCACTTGATTCGAGAGCGATATAAATATATTGTAAACTGGCTTAATTAGCTTTTTAAACACGTAAGAAGATTGTCAAAATCACTTTTATGGATTAGGTATTTCGATAATGAAGAAATGTACATTTGCACACACTTGATTAAGTTCTATATATAAGAGTTTGCAGCTGATGACACGTGTGGGGAAGAAGAGTACGAGAGTTCTGTTCTAGTCCATTCACTGCGAGAGCCCAAATGGAAATGAGAAGAGAGTGTGCCCATCCCGTTAACTTTATATGTACATATTATGAGAGAGAGAGGAGAGAGAGAGAGAGGTACATGAAATGCAACTATGAACTAAGATTCCTCCACTCCACATTTGCCTGCTGCCTTTCTATCACATATCCTATTGCTCATGCTTAGAGACAAGGGGATTAAGAGGAATGTTCAGTCCCTTGATTATGGAAATATTCCACTTACACTTGGGTATTTATCGTTTGTTAACAACTCAAGTGAAACACTATGTGAGGTCCTTAAGGGCCCGCTACCTTGGTTAGATTAAGTTAAGCTGATGGGTAAAAATAGTCGGATTTTTGTGAAAGCTCCGCAAAGTCAGGAGTTAAATAGTGGATGCAGAAAATATACAGCATACCGTCAGGTCAGGTTTTTATGAAATATGATATATGCAGTGTATGATGGTGGTGGTAAATGCATAATGTACGACACATTTGGTTGTGGATGGAATCTCGTTGGAGGTGGAACGCTTCTGTCGATTTCTACACACCAAGTCGTGGCGTTGTTGATATCAACTTTCATAGTTTGTTGGCTATGTAGTATGGCATGTTAAAGTTTTTTATCCTGCTCCAAGTGACAATATATATGACATGAAAACACATTACATGAATGTACATGTACCTCCAGAGTGCAGCTATAGTAGTGAAGTCTCTTGATGTTGTATGAAATGACGACGACTTGTTCCGACTTGGTTGGTGCATTAGTAATTCTGGATGTAATTACTCGGGCATTGTCGGTATGTGTCGGAGGTGGTTTGTGGCTCCAGTAAAATGAAACAAAGAAAAGTTTCACTATGCCCCATTTCCGGTTATTTCTACTTTTGTCATTTTATAGCTAGTAATTTGTCCAGATTAATATTTTAGCGTTGTTTTGGTATGGGAATGAGTCATGCCGTGAGTCATTGATAAAAAACTATGACTTTTCACCACATCATAATGCATCAAACCGTTTTTAATACAATCTATTACAGGCATACTATTAATCATTCCTCTCTTTTTGTAACCTTTTCTCCCACCTACAATAAAGGTCACTGAATATGATTCGATTGCAATGAATTTTCACCGAAGCTCATCATTGTCAATTGTTGACGTTGCTTGCAGATGCACTAATGTTATTATTGAAAGATCAGTTTCATATTAGTGCCACTGTAACGGAGCATTAAGTCAAATCGTCATACGTGCTTTGTCACCGTCATGCTTGTTTAAAGCTGCAGGACCTTCACCTTCATCGACATTCATATGCATGGTTACCATGGTTACATTTGTCATCAAGTAGACCTACTGAAGTTACATGCGCCGTTAGTGGTCAGATCAAAACTTCCAAATTGGTTTCCATTTCAGTACGCCACAGTAATCAATTTCACAAGCTTTCTTTACACAAGTTTGATTCATATATTTCACTTTCAGTTACCCTTTTTAAAATTCTGATTTGTGAGACTCTAAACAACAATCATAATTTCATAATGAAACATAAACGCATTATGCTACTTCTTGTTGCAGTTTTCACCCTTGATTGCGTTTGCAGAACGATTGTTCCAACTGAAGGCCAGGGCAATGAGAGAAAAAGTAAGTTAAAAACAGATTTTTGTTACATAAAACAAAACACTCCACACAAACGAGAAGTATTCCCTGTGTTAAAATTGGTTGTACACATGTGTTTAACCTCTTTTCACAGATATCCCTTGCTACTCGTGCCTGAACGATGAGTGCAATGAGCTGATAACCAGTAAAATAACTGACTGTAGTTATTCAGTGAACAGTTCCCTTGCATGCATGACCTACATGAACCCATCCAAGAAGGTGATTGCTCGTGGATGTGGCGATGATCCAGTTCGACATGCTTCAACGTTGATAACACATTTTTGAAGTCAAGCAAGTGTGAATCGAACAATTCTCCTTGCCAAAACGGAATTCAACCCTTGCCTTGGGATGAGGCTCGAGTGATGCCAAATGAATTGCTTATGTGTCCATGCATTGGAGACTTGTGTAATATTGGGAGTGGTTTGTGAAGTTGGGCCTTAAGAACTATATCCATATTTGCAGTCATTATTTGGCTGTTTACCTAAATATTGTATAAAAGAAATATACCAAAAGATTATTATATATGCTGCCAGTATGGTCATGGGATGGCCAAGGTGAATACGAAATTATGTAGTGCAGGTGGCAAATAAAACATCACATAACTTTGACATATCTATGTCCCTCATTTCATGTCTTCCTGTCCCTTTTTCTTCATGTTCATGTTGTGCTTTTAAATTTTAATTTGTAGATACATCATTTTCTTATAAGTTTACATTTCGTACACACTCATAAACTGGAAAGTTTTTTCTGATGATGCTAGATAAGATTTCTGTTAAGGAAGATATGATACAAGTAAGCTTGCTTGTTTGATTAGTCACTATATCTTATATCCTATACCATACAATACATTCATCCATGCTTATCTGTATTAAAATAAAGACGATTCGCCATAGAAGCATGGTCATAATCGAAAGGGGTAAAAAAAATTGCAACGAACGGAAAATGACTTCTAGAAAATTAAAGTGTTAAGGCTTACAAAACTAATCCAAAGTGTATCATACATCATGTTTCGTACCAGCCAGATTTTTTTCATAAGTTTAGTCGGGATTCTTTTTGTCAAGACTTGCGAAGGAAGCGTACCAAACAGCCCTAATTGTCAACCTACGAATAGTTCTACTAATGGAACAGGTGCGTTACTTTTATATGTTTTATATGTTCCGCATCCTTTTGAATAACGCATTGGTTTGGACACTTAAATGAAAGTAGAATACTATGAGTTTAAAGCAAGTATACTTACTTTCTGTTGTAGGTCAAACTAATCGTGGAAGACAATGCTTTTCCTGCAGTGGCACCAAGAAGCAACCATGTTGGGAGCCCAAGGCCACGTACGATACCTTGAGAGGATGTGGTTTTATGGGGGACGCAAATTGTGTTTGCGTCCAATATTGGGTATTATCAAAAAATCCTGTTGTTGTGCATCGTGAGTGCAAAAACTACTCTGCTTTACAAATGGAATATGGTTACGCTCCCGACCAAATTGATGCAATGGGGTGTCATCGGAGGAGTCTCGAAATAGAAGGAGAAAGTTCTAAAGATATCCATGTGTGCTTTTGTGAAGTTGATAAGTGCAACCGAGCACAAGATTTTGATTCAAACCTTGGCGTGACTGCACAAAAGTCACAATTTTATTATTATTTGTCGATGATTGTCATTAGCTTAAAAAGTTATGCATTAACGAATATTTTATGTTGAATTGTTAATAAACCAGACAGAGATATTTAATTCTTTAGGATAATGTAAAACATGTTACACAAGTCGTGATTTTCTTACTGTTGGAATTATTTGAAACTTAAGATACCTTAACATATATGAAGGTGGTGGGGAGATGAGCGAATAATAAATTAGCACCAAATGCGCTGTCTTTGCTTTTTATATTGAAATGGTTTAGTTTATAATGAGCAGTATATCACACAATTTGGTTTTAACTTGAGATTCGAAAAATGTGTATTAAAGTCTTAGAATAAATAATTGTTCAAGACACTGAAGTTCAAATAAAGTTTAATCTGTGAGCATTCCTCGGTTAGAAGGATAAGGTAGCTCCTTGAGAACACCATGTGGTTCTTCCAACTGAGGCAGATCCTGGTGAGAATGAATCCATTCATCAGAATCGACCTCCATCAGAGCCAAATCATTTGGTTCCATTTGAAGTGAAATTCTCAGGCTGAGAGACCCGGCTGGCGTGACAAACCTTTCCAAAATGGTTTCCCTCCTGTACAAAATATGCCTTGTGGTGTCCCATAAATTCATGTGATCAGGATATTTCACTCGACAAACTGCGTGCTCTGGAATGACAGAATCTCCAATATTATCCACCAGTTGGAGGAGATACCACAGCTTAACTTGTTTCACACTCCGGGGTAATCCTCTTAGCTGAACGTGAAGTCGAAAGACGCCTTGAACTTCCAGTAACTTCATTCTCCAGATGGAGCAGACATCATGCGAATTGAGAAAAAACTGGGGAGAGTAAATTCCCCACAGCTCAGAACTTTCAAGAAGGGTAGTAAAATCTGGGATTTCCCATACAAAGGTTCTTGTTTCATTGTGATGGACAAATCGTGTTAGGGGGCGGAATACAGATGGGAAGTTGCCATCATCATTGTCGTCTTGAAATTCCAAATTTCCTGAAAGAACTGTGCCATGTTCGGTGACAATGTTTTTACCTTTCTTGTTCTTTCTTGCTCCTTCTCCTTTACCACTTTCCTCCTCTCTGAGGTTCCTCACCAAAGTTTTTAGAAAGGTTGCAGTTTTCTTGTGAAACTCAACTGAACAATGAATGGTAACTGCCTCATCTTCCCCCAGTTGTCGTCTTGTGAATCGGATGGGTCGACTGAAGCCAGAATCTCCTGGGCATTGATATTCCTGTTGAAATTTCAGATTTCTCATTCCCCCAGTGTTCAACTCTTGTCCATACTGGTTAGTACAAAAGAAAGTGACGTTGGCAGTGACCACCTCAATCTCTGGATAAATGTCAGTGCACAAAAGTCCAAAACTCGTTTGTGCTCCTTCCATCCCCCTCTTCTGCTTCACTACCATTCTAAAAGTTACAATGGGATTTTTAAATTCACTTAAGTAGTCAAATTAAACATCATTTAGAGCATTTTTAGTAACAAATTGCACCTCCACTGTCCAGACTTGTCTAGAAACGCAGGTGAAACCAGGAAACCATCCCTTAACTGTTGAGAGAAGCCAGTTACCGTCCATTTCGCTGTCCTAGTGGTTCTCTTGGTGTCATCACTTTGATGACCACAAAATAGGGCAAGAGTTAACCCACCAATTATTACAGTAGAGCTCAGTGGGTAAAAGAAGAATGCAAAGAGGATGACAACAATAAACCATATAATTCGTTGGGAGCTGTTGAGTGTCTGGAGAAGATAGGCGGAGCTTGTTGGGAAGAAGGTTTCTGGGCAAGTGACAGAGTTGAGGAGAGAGGTGAAGGAAATGATGCGATCCCCTTGCTTCACAATCTCATAATTGCTTGCTGACCTTGATGATGGCTGTTGTAATGCGGGTTCTGTGGAAAGAACCATGTAGCTCTTACCTCCATCCCAATTTCTATTTGGTCTTTGAAGAGGTGGAGAATGAAGGGTCGTCACTACCTGTCTGTCTATCTGACCACCAAAAGGGTCACTGACATCACTATCTGAGTCGGTGAATCGTTTTCCAGTCCGCATATTGAAATATTAAATATATTTAATTTTGACTAACCATAGCATGTACTTTTAGTAAATAACATACGCAGTGGTGTTCTGTGTTGAGCTTGGAGGCGACCACCCAATCAATATTTTTTGTTGAAAATAAGAATATTATTCTACTTTTTGCAAGCATTACACACACTCCCAATCCATTCCATGGCAATTCTAAGCTAAAAAACGCTATGCACAAGTTCTCAAAGTAGATACCCCGATGATACGCCCTCCTTCCTTATCGAGATTGAAAATCAAGCTTTGAATAAAATATGATGTATTCCGATCAATTATTATTATCGTTATAAAATGGTTTTTCCGCTTATAATGAATACGGGTTCCCCTCTGTTTAATTCGTTCCAAATTCTTTAACAAGACAGTAGATAGTTTTGGTCCTTAGGCTTAACAAAATGTTGAGTGAAAATATATTCAATGGAATTAGCTTGCTTTTTAGTCTAGGCTCCTTCGTAGGCTCAATCCCTCTTACCATGAACTTGAAAACGAAAACGGTGCATGTGAGTCGTTGGGGTCGATTTTGTCTCACTCTTTTCTTTTACCCCTCGTACGTAACTGGAGTTTGTTTCCTCTCTATTCAAACGTTACGATTCACATTTTCCGGGGATTACGAATGGTTCAGTATTACATTTGTGACTTTGCTTACAATTTTATTACCTTTCCCAATTTTCTCATTACAAGTGTTCAAGACTGAAGAAATAACTGCTGCAATAAACCTTGGGATTCGATTCACTGTCCATCTCACCACAAGAAAAACCACACATTTGCCCAAACACGAACTGGAACAAGATCAGAGAATTTCCAAACTTTTGGAAAAGTTTCTAGCCCTTTTGTTCTTGTGTTTCATTAATGCTCCGGGAGTCTGCATGATTCACTACCTGGCCTTTCCAAAATGGCCCATTTACTTTACTTCTCTACTGACTTTTGAGAATTTGTCTTTTATAACCCCAAACATGAGTTATCAGTTACTTTTATATATTTCCTGTCATTTAGTACATGGAATAGCTTTCTTCTGGTTTACATTCGGTCTTGGACTAAACGTATTCTTTTTATGTGCCAGTTTTCTAACGTATTTTGCACATTTCATCCCATTGCTGAAAAAGTCCCTTACTTGCGAGAGAAAACGAAAGTGGCATGATACAGTTGGAGATGAAGATTATTGCAGAAGTGAAGCTTAAAATCAAAAGGAGGTTATCATTTTATGTTGTACTATAGACAAGTACAGCTTATTCACTGGCATCTTAATCAACTTGGTGCAGCAGCTTTGGTTCCTACTCAAATGTTGGTGATGAAAATGCTTTTGTCATGCAACTTCCTACTTTTACGGAGGTGGGGTAAGTTAGACCTTGAAACGATTGGATTGCTAATGACATGGGCATGTGTTACCTGGATTGGGTGGTCAATCGTGCTGACATTCTGTGGCAAGTTTCATTTAATTAGCAGAACCTCTTTGCAGTCGTGGAGAGAGGTGAGTTGGGAATCCAGAAGATGGAACAAAGTCATGCACAAGTTCGCCAAATCGTGCAAACCTTTAGCATTTCAATATGAAGAAATGTTTGTTATACGACGACTTACAGTGCTTAAGTTTCAAAAGCGGATTATCAAGGGGACTTTTCGTGCTTTACTTGCTATTGATTGATTATATCCCTATATGAATAGGATGCAATATACTTTTTTCAGACTTACATATAAAAAGCTTTCGCTACATGCTACATATCACATAAACTTATTATGCTTGATTTTTATGAAGGTTAAATTTTAGTTACTTCAAACAGAAGCTCAATATCATATACATACAACGACAAAATAAAATTTAAAAAGAAGTATGTTTGGAATTGGAATCAACTAAAATTATCAAACTTGTAAAATTGCATTTTTATTAAAACAATAAAATTTATTAGGTCAATGAATAATTAAGCTACCTTTGTTGCCAGAATATCTCAAATATAAAATCATTATTTAATTTTTACAAAAAAATGAATAAATAATATATGAGCCGAAAACATATTCCTAATTACAGTTCAGTCGGGGTTTCTTATATGTCATTACTTTCATCACACAGTAATCCAAATTCACATTCCACTACAGGATTGCGGAACCTTTCTTAATTTTGGTTACTGTTACTACTCACTGCTCGGCCAGTCAACTTCGTCAGTAGATAAAAGTATTCTTACTTTTATCACAGTTAGCAGTTCTTTTATGCAACTTGCCCTTTTACGGACTGGCTGTGCTTTTATGATTTAGAAATAGAAACGAAGAAAGATTTTGATTTTGTGTTACCATTGTACTAAGTTAAGAAAACTAAAAAAAAATGGTTACGGATTGCCTTTTGTGGTTTATCTCCCTATTTCATCGCATTGCTTCGTACACTGGAGGATCTCTATACCTCCTTGACCAAGGCACGAGACAACTGCATTCTAACAGAATGCTCAAAATCAAAGTTTGGCTTATGTACATTTACTGGATTAAATATCTCCTGTTTCTTGCAGCTCAGTCAATTCGTTTTCAAAGCACGCAAGATTTCAGTTCTTTAAACATTGTTTTTGCATACTTTGTTGCCTTCCTTCCTCCCCTCCCATTTGTAACTGTTATTCTCTGGAACACTGAAAGTTTTGCATATGTTGTCAATACAAGTCTGCAAGCTATTATGGATCTGGAAGGTAATACATATATGTATGCATGCATCCAATGTTAAGGAGTAGTACAAAAATGTATAATTTGAAGCTTGGATTTCAATTATTTTTTTCTGGCACATATCTTCAGGAACTTTTCTTCCAAAGGCTGAGCTGGAACAAGACAAAAAGCGGTCAAAACTCTTTGAAAAGGTCACTATTATTGGAGCTTTGGGCGCTGTAGGATGTGGAACTTTGATTGGAGGTCACTGCTTTCTTTACCCCAAATGGCCAATATACTACATTTCATTCTTTTCGGGAGACGCACCAACACCAACCCTCACCTACTTGACAGCTTATCTGATTTATGGACTGGTTCATTTTGTTTTTGTTGTGAACCTATGGTGCTTTGTTGTCACTGGTTGGGTCTTTATGGTTATTTATTTCATTCATTTGATACCATTAGACATGAAAACATTCACATTTAACCGAAGATTAGGTTCCGAAACCATGCAAAGGGATAAATCCATGTTTTGTTTGTATAGAACGGGAAAATTCATTCCCTATTATAGGAAAGTTGAAATTTTACACAAAATTCAAATGGAAGCTTATGGTAAACTGATGCTTCCTGTGCAGCTAATCCTTTCAAAGGTGATTTTAACCAGTATTTTTGTTCTCATTCGATTTGGAAGTCAACTGGATGGAAAAACTATTGGAATCTTGGGAATTTGGGCATCTTTGGGATGGACTGTGTGGACCCTTTTTTTAGGGGTTGGAGGAATGTTTAATGGGAAGGCGACGGAAGCGATTAGGTCCTGGAAATACGTTAATTGGGGTTGTCGTAAGGAGAACATGATAATGTCCAAGTTTCGAAAATCATGTAAGCCACTTGCTATCCACTTTAATAAGCTGTTCGTGATTCGGAAGCTTAGTGTCATTAAATGGAATAGGGGCATTGTAAGAGGTACTTTTAGAGCTTTATTGGCTACACATTATTGATTAATTTTCATCAGAGTATATAGCTAAAAGGCTAAAATAAGGTATCAGCAATGCATTATGCTCACGAATAAATGCACATCCCAACAGAAATCATTCACTGGAATGGAGTATGACCTTGGAACTGCTTTTTGTTTCACATACCACATTGCTCGCGTTTGCGTTGTTTGTAAATGATTATGAGTTGAAGAGAGTTTAATCTTAATCCTTTAATGTTTTCGTTTGATTAGGGACTTGTGAAGCCAGCATATATGGATATGATAATTTTTCCTGGTCAAAGATGAGAACTTGGAGATGAAACTGGAAAAAAATATGCATATATATATCTCTCTTTTACACATACGCTCAAGTATTCATAAGTATTCCTTTAAATTACTAGTCAACATACCTTCTAGTATAATGCTAATGGAGGTGATGTAATTTGCCCTGGCATTGTATTTAATATTTTAGCTTTTAACAAAAACCAAACCTGTATACACACAAAATGTGTGGCATATATGCGATTTATTAGTGAAACATTTTATAAAAAAACGAATGTGATGAAGTAGCGTATGCGGCGTATGTAGGCATCCAGAGGTTAGCTTATAATTACATGGAATACTATACTACTTTACTTACGACCTTACTAGTAGACACGTGTTAACCCATATCATAGTAGTACTATGTGTATGTTTGCATTTAAAAAGTTGTTGTGCATTGTTAGCTATCGTACTTTGTTTGATGTTCAACGTTAGTAGGATTGTCATATAAATGGAATGTTCATTCCACATATAATACACCAATTAATACAATATTTACCTTCGCAGTACTCCAAAATGAACGTGTTAGCCTCTCTTTGTGCATCCCATTAATTTTTATTCCCTCATTTTGTGCTATTACTTACTACAATCAAATTTTGCATATACAGTATTCTGTACGTGGTGAGATTAGTTGAAGTTGAGGTCTACCTACTACCTGCCTTGCTTGCATATTCGTCCAATTCCACTGAGAAAATTAAACAGTCAGTTGGTTTAGAATACTTGGTAAATATACAGACAGCTTCAGCTAACCTTGGTAAGTTAAAATTATAGAATAAAAAAGATTATAGTTTGTCCTACAAACCGAGAGTGCCTGTCTATGAGAAAATTAAATCTAATACTACTAGAGTAGATAGAAAGTAAGATATTATTTTTAATGTGAAGTACATAACTTGAGTTTTGTTTTAAACGGCGAAACTTTCAACATTAGCAATAATTTGATACTTGTGTACAAGTAATTTATTGCTCTGCTCGTTACTTGACGTAAATGTGACGTTGTCTTCTATTATAATAATCCTATTTTATACCACCACAAAGTCTCATCCCCGTTCACCGTTATGTCGTTTTCAGAACAAAGTGCATATAAGCAAAAGCCTAGGCCTGATTCTATTAAAAATGTTATGGTTTAAATAGCCTGAACAGGTTCATATATAAAAGTTTGTAAGCCATTTGATTTAGAGCGCAGTAGTATAATATACAGAACATAGTATATCACATCAAATAATTATAAGTATTCTCCAAATTCCTCCTTTCCTTGCATGTTTTCTAGTGTATATCGTGTCAACTCACACTGCTCACTAATTCAATCATTGCACAACTAACTGAATATATGATTTGAGTTCATTGTCATGATTAATGGTTATGACATGACTTCCGTTATCTCTGTATACTTGCATCCTGATAGATTTTATATGACATACATATCATCGGTACTATCGGCAGGGGCAGGGTGTTTATTTTCAAATGCACTTTAAAACGAGACTTACTTACGATTAACTCAACGTAAAGATAACACTAGTAACGTCATGTCAGTATGTAAGCCCATTAAAAATCTAAATGAATAGCTTTGGAGCTTAGTTGCCAGTTCCTAGTTATTATATATATGGTTCTCGTCCATATGCGAGCTGCTTTCAATAATGTATAATATATCCACATTAGAAGAGGTATATGAATCAATCTAACTAAAGTGAAGCAATAAAAACTTTAACTGATGGGTTCATGGTTCAATCTAATTCCTAATCATCCTACACATGCCATGAGAGCGAGAATTCATATATATGTCATAGACAATGATCTTCTATCATCTTCGTCACAAGCATAACATCTATATTTTTAAGATTCAAGGTCGTCATACTATGAAGAGTGAAGGAAGATACATAGGTTTATCCACATAAATAATTACTTTTACTCTGCTTGACGAATAACGCTAATACATGACTAAATTTACTGCAGTACTGTACTAGCAATGAGCGTGTATTTGAGGGTTTGAGGGTTGCTCGGAAAGAAATGTTATAATAGTGTTGGTTCTTGGTTTTGACTTATTTCATCTCTGTAATTCTCTAGGGGACATCGATAGCAATCTTATTAAAATATTCAGATCTTTAGTTTTATTTAAACAGTTCGAAACACCATTTTATCACAATGGCGGAGCATGTTGAGGGGGAATGGAAATCCTTTGTGTTCCGAATGGCTCAACCATCCGATTACCCCAATATTCTAGCACATTTACGGAGAAACTTCTATCGGGATGAACCATTGTGCAGGCACATAGGATACGAAGATGCACTTGCCGATGACTTTGACACCCTCGTCTCAGGAGCATTCAACGATAATTTGAGTTTCATTGCGGTGGATAAGGCGTCCGATAAAGTAAGTAATAAAGAAAACGTTTACTGTTAATACTTGATGTTCATGAAGTGTGGTATCGTGGTATCGAGCAAGGGAATTTCCAAAGAAATGGACTAATTTTGCAACTGAATTTTTATTAGATTGCAGGCGTTCGTATCACAACTAACGTTCGGAAAGATGAGAATCATGACCTTCCTCCAATTAACAACAAGAAGGCCCAGGCAGTTGTGAATGTTTTGATAAAGCTAACAGAAGAGGCTAACGTATTTGGAAAGTACCCGGAGATATCCCATTACGCTGATTTCTTCCTAGTTTCTGTCGACCGCGAATACCGTGGCCACGGCCTTGCCTCAGAGATATATGAGAGGGCATTTAATATGCTTACTGCTCTAAAGTTTCCATTAATTAAATGCCTTTTCAGCAGTCCCTATACTCAACGAATAGCCAGAAAGAGAGGATTCATAGAACTTACTCGCTCTTATTTCCAAGATTTCAAAGATGAAAATGGTGACAGACACTTCCCTAACGCTACTGAAGACGAATATGCTTTACTAATGGTGAAAGAATTATTATAAATGCATGTTGAAATATAATTCAGTTTAATAAATTACAAAGTAATTAACAAGGTACAACGGATTTCTTCTTTAAAATCCTCATTTATTATGTAAAACCAACAACTTCATTTTTAAAGTTTTCAACATTCAATAAAAAATATGCTGATTTCACACTAAATGAGTTGGTCTACTCAGCGGCTGCCTTTTCCTTGTCCTTCTTGAGAGGACCCATGAAGGCAAGCTTATCAGCAGGTGTTTGGAAGCGACCATGGCCGAATTTGGATGAGGTGTCGATAAACTTGAGGTTAATCTTCTCCAATGCTGATCTCTTGGTGTGCGTCAGCAAACTCTGTAATTTAAATAAAAATAATAAATCATCAATTAATTAACTGTTGACAGACACCTTTTCATACATAATAACCATTAGTTGGTCAGTCCTATCATTTAGGTAATCATTGAGTTATTCATTCAAAAAGGCTCTATGATGAATCCATCATGTGAAAATAAAAATGAACTAGTTTTGGTAGGCTTTTACCTTTCTCAAGGTGAGTACCCTCTTCTTGGGTCCAACACAACATCCCTTAAGCATCACAAAGTCATTGTTAACTTCTCCGTAGTGGGGGAATCCTCCCATTGGGGTAATGCTCTTCTCAGTCAAGTCGTACTCGGTGGATGCATTGTTGACAATCTTCTTTCCATCCTTGATGTGAATACCTTGACCAAGACGGTAGATCTTCTTGTTCATTTCAGTACGATGATGGAAACCCTTTTGACCAGCACGAGCAACCGTAAACTGGACACGGGAAGGATGCCAAGCACCAATACAAGCGACCTTACGCAAACCCTTGTGAGTCTTTCTTGGGAGCTTCTTGGTGTGCCAACGGGATGTTACACCTAAATGAAAGTAAAAAAAAAAGTTCATGTTACATCTGAAAGACTGTGAGTGATTAAAACTTGGAATTTAAGTGATCAGTAGGAAGGCAACATGGTTTTGTCAACAAGAAGTTTCAGTGTGGTAAACTCCAATGGTTCATCATAGTGTGTATATTAGTACTAATTTTTGATAATATTGCACATACCCTTGGTTCCTTTGCCCTTGGTGACACCGATGATATCAATCATTTCATCCTGAGAGAACACGTTGTTGACAGGAATGTTCTTTTCCAGATGCTTCTTGGCCCAATCCAACTTTTGGGAAATGCTTCCACCGTTCAGTTGAATTTCCATGATGTGAGCCTTCTTTTGGCGTTGCTTCAACAGCTTCATCTGTAGTAAATAATAAATAAATATTAAAATTATTGTAACTGACTGCAGTAGTAATAATATTTGAAAGATTGTTAGAATGACTGATTAGCAATTAACCTGAGTATGAGCGATGACACGGATGACAGAGCAGTACTTCTTCATGATCTTGAAATCGTGCTCGATTTGCTTCTTTCCGAGCGCATCTTGCCATTTCTTGCTAGACTTGGAGAAAGCCTTCTTCTTTGATTTGTACCTTTACCGAAATGAAGGAATCAAGTTAAAATTACAAGTCATTCAGCAAACTGCTCGGCATGGATGATGGAACCATTTCCACAAAGTCCAATAGTTTTCAATCAAATGATATTCATTGTCTCATGGATCAACAATCTGTTTACTGGTTTCCACTCGTAATCAAGTTTCAGCCAGCAATACAAACTGAAGTCCAGAGGAGACTTTGAGCTCGTTTTTGAGCTTGGATGAGGCTTTCAATACTTAAATGTAGTAAACAAGAAATTATTTGACTAGCTGTAAGAATTTTAAGAAAGCCTAGTGAAATTGTCAAGTAGCGAAACAGGTCAATGACACTGAAATAAATAATTGATCAAATGAATACTCAACGAAACTGTTTTTTAGAGATCTAGTAACTACTATTTGAGCTTAACATTAAAGACTTTATTTCTCAGGGTTTCTCAGTCCGCCCTAGGTTATCCTCACTGTTCAATCAGATGTGTTTAATACACTTGTGTTATGCATCACATGAAACCCTGAGATTCGATGACTACTTTAAAAGGTCTATTTGTGACATTAGTCTAATTACCAGTTCTTGTAGAAACGACGACGGCACTCTTCGCTAAGATGCTCAGCCCATACAAGCTTCAGAGCACGGAGACCGTGAGGGGTGTCAATGTAACCAACAACTCCGACAGCGATCATTGGGGGAGTTTCGATGATGGTGACAGCCTCCACAATTTCCTTCTTGTTGACCTCTGTTGGAATAAGACAAATTAATGGAAAAAATTAGTAAAACTGAAGAACCAACAAAACTGTTTTTTAGAGTTCTAGTAACTACTATGTCAGCTTAACATTAAAGACTTTTTTTCTCAGGGTTTCTCAGTCCGCCCTAGGTTATCGTCACTGTTAAATCAGTTGTGTTTAATACACTTGTGTTATGCATCACATGAAACCCTGAGATTCGATGACTACTTTAAAAGTTCTATATTGTGACATTAGTTTAATTACGACGGCACTCTTCGCTAAGATGCCAAATAATAACGATAATTGTTAAATCAAATGCACTTACTTGAACCGGGTTTGTCAGCCTCTCTAACAATGTGGGTCATGCCAGCCTTGTAGCCCAAGAAAGCCGTAAGATGGACTGGCTTCTTCTGGTCATCCTTAGGGAATGCCTTGACCTTTCCACGATGACGCTTTGCCCTCTTCTTGGGATAGAATCCCATAGAACCGTGACGGGGCGCACTAAACTTACGATGAGACTGCAAACAAAAAGAGAATGTTTTAAAATAATGAAAAAAGTGCATCTTACTAAACCAAATTCATATTGGATATTAAAGTTAAAGGGCTGTACATCGCATGGCCTATCTCCCCACTCTTAGCCTAAGTGGCTCAGGAAAGATAATGGAATATGCGAGCCTTTGACCTCAGCAACAATAAAGTCGCGGGTCTGTATACTTTCCAATGCTGCGGATATGGAATTGACTACTATATTTTAGTAGCTCCGAGACCGCAATCGACCCCAAGCTAGGCCAGCAATTAAGCCAGCCCTGCCGGAGTCTAGCATTGTTAATTAAAACTATAATCTATAAATCTAAGGTCCCTATCAATTATTCCACCTCTGACTCTAACCTATCTAACCTCGCACTTCCAACTTAAGTGATATCTTTGCAAAAACCTCCCTCATTTTAACGTAAAAAAACTACTGAACCACTTGATTAAATGACTAGCTAACTTTCAGATAATGAATAATGTAAAACTACAATAGGATAAAATAATCAAGCCAATTCAAAAATTATTTTAAAAATCACAAATCACTAAAATATTATTAAAGATTTTTACCATCTTGATGACTTGTCTTCCTCTTCACGACTTGAAGGGAAATGAACAGAACTAAAATGAGTAGGTGAGTGATAGAGCTCCTTTCCTTTCCTTCAGCAAAGAATGCTCAACAACCAAACCAAATGCACAATACACGCCGGCAATATGCACTGCATTGATAAAGCATGGTGAATGGTGAATGGGCACTGCATGGTCTTCATAGGATTTTGCCACAACCTCTCAGAAAATTGTAGATGGAGAGCAAGGGCAGATGTGTGTGTTTTTATCAGTACTTTAGTTGGATGAGAAGAGATGTGGAGTTGGTATTGGAAGAAGAAGAGAACGTGAATGTCTGGGAACTGTATAAAATATCCGATCGCTGATTTTAGGAGCTGTTGAATGCTAACAAGTAAAATATCCTTATGCATCAGCATACTGATGACGGTGGGTGGTCGTAAAGTGGGGTAATGAGAGAACATTTAATGTTCTCTCCATATAGAAAAACTTTTAAGGTATATTTTTGATTTTAGTGAAGCAAACCATGCTGGTTTTATGTATGATGTGGATGGTATTCGTCTTGACTTTGGACTTAAAACCATCTTAAAACATTTCAAGATTGAAGAATACTTTCTTTCGTTTGATGAAAATGGAAGTTAAAAATATGTTAATGGATGAACTTATGAAATATGAATATTAGTTAGTTTATGTCTACGAATAATGATTAATTCAGTCATGAGTTAAGCATCTTTTGAAATTTAAAACACTAATCAAATCTTAACACTTTGCAGCTCCTAGTATGTACAAACTACAAAGATGATATTTCATGCTTCGATGAATACTGACATGACATGACACTGATAATTTTGAGATTTTTTTAAATAAAAAACGTATGCGATTTATTGAACTTAATGAAACAAGCATCATATCATGAAGAAATCAATCGACAAGCTTCGTGCTCATCATCTTTCGACCGCTTTTGTTTTTTGCTCTTCTTCTTTTTCTTTGACGATGAAACTGATTCCAACTCCAACTCAACTTCGTTAATAGGACTTTCGGAGATGATTTCATTAGATTCAGGGGTGGTTGTAAACGTCTCCTCTTGCAACTCTTCATACTTCCGCTTTTTATGCTTCTTTTGTTTTTTCTTGGATATTCTAGTAATCTCGTCATTTGCATCTGGACATTCAGGTTCTTCTAATACTGCGGATGGAAGAGGGTCTTCTGTGTCATCGTGCTGTTTACTGCTATCTATTTCTATTACATCAAAAGGTTCTTCTTGGTTCTTAGATTTCTTTTTCTTATCTTTCTTCTTTTTCGGGGAATTACAGGGATCCGTTTCTGGAATAAGCTCCTCTGGTTTTATTATCGATCCCTTGCTTTGTGACTTCCCAAAAATTGCTTTTAGAGCTTCCTCCTGTGCAGCTATTCTTGCCAATTTTCCAGATAATTTAAGACCAAATCGGGCACCCCTATTAACATTGAAACAGAGATCAATTAGTAATCAGTAGTAATTAATTCGTATAAGCTATTAATAAGCCAACCAAAATCGGTGGTAATAAACGTATGAATTCTGTCGATTGTGTAGGCTTACTTGTGAGCAGTACGCCCTCCACAGGCTTTGAAAAGCTCCTCATCTGTTAGGGACGTGGACGTTTTAGAATCCTTTTTATCTACCTGAGACTCATCTTCTGATTCATCATCAGAAGACAATTTTTCGGTTATCATTTCACCATTTGAGAGAACGGCCCCCTAAAATATTAGTTAACGTACAAAAAGTTAGAATGACTCGCAATCGCAATTGAAGGAATGAAATAAAGAATGAGTTCATTCAGTTCATGTTTCGTTTCATACTTTTGAAAATGTTGGAAAAGTAGCTTTCATCATCCTTTTCTTCATACGTATGAAAGGGCGCTCTTCGTCTTTAACAATACCTCCGTCCTGCAAACTCCCGTCATCCTCATCCTCCTGTAACGACACACCTACGGTATCGCTGGCATCATTCTCATCAATATTGATTCGCTTCAAGCTATCATCATACGCCCTAGTCCACCACGTGTCCACCAACTCCTTAGAAAGGTCGAATCCCATCCCTTCTTTGCCAACTTTAAGCGTTGGTTTGATTGCAGTGAGAATCCCTTGCTCATTCTTGCCAAGTCCGCTTCCTGAAAAGAGAAATTGATAGTACAAACTTAATTAGAGGATATGCGATCCAGAACATAACATAAGTATTCATATTTATGTTGTATTTTAAATGACTTTTAAAACTTGATGTTTATATTTACCATCTTTCCAACCGAATTTCTCCAACTGTTTTCGAGCAAAATCCATGCTTTCAAAACCCGCAAGCAACACGGATAACTGATAACTACAACTTGCTTTGAAATCAGAGAAGTGCGGTTACAAACCTTTAGGTAAAACTAAACGATTAAAAGCCTTTGTTAAAACCTTAAAATGAGATGTGACTTTCTCCAATGGACTTGAGCTATTTCAATTAACAATTTCAATGCGAAATACTTTAAATTAAAAGATACCGATGGCACGACTGACAATGTACTTATCTTTTTACCCATATGCACTGCACATGGGATGGATAGTATGTCCCTTCGTTTCTGTTCATCACATTTTTGTGTACATAAAATGTACCTAAGATTGCATTCATGCTATGAAATCAACATGCGGATGGATGTATTCAATGTTCAAGTTACCCCAAGAACACGGTATAAAATGTATCGGTGAAAGTAGACTTGTATCTTAGTTGACATGAATATGAATGACCATTAAAGAATGAAACTAGCTGAAATTGTGTGTTTCATTGCACTCAAAATAATAAAGATCAGTCTCGTAAAAGTAAAAAGGATATATATATATATATATTTATTAACTAACTAAATACAACACAGCGCAAAATATTAGCAGTCGTGTCAGCCTCATGTATCGAACTTTAATTATAAACACTTTCCTATCCCTCCATCTCCTCAACCTCAACCCACTCATGCTTTCTTGCAACAAATTGAAACATGAGATTTCTTGAATCACTTGGTGGACAGTTGGCCCTTAGTGTTCTGAAAAACTCGCCCAGCTCCCGTTTGTACATGTGATTTTGATGACTTGTTGGCACATTAGCAATCCAAATGAGAAGACAGTGCTTATCCACCATTTCCTGTGCTACTTCTGGAATTCTAGCTCCACCACACAGGATCTTGATTATGTCACGCTGCACAAACACTTTTTCCACGAGGAATGAACAGCATAATGAGTTTATTGTTGGATTTCGTTGAGCTACTTGCCATTCCTCTCGTGTTTTCAAACCGTGTTCCAATACTTTCAGGATCCATTCACGTGTATCCCTAAAACCCACATAATCAGATTAGATTAACCATCAGCAAACAAATAACAAGATTTGTAGATTAGAAAACAAAACATTAATATTCTTTCTTTTTCATACCTATTTCCATCTGCAGCGTTATAGAAAGGAAGAAAGTCTGGTAGAACAGTCAAATCTATAACTGGCTTTGCAAATAAAAAATTTGTCAGTCTTGGATACATTGGATGAGTAGGTTGTCTAATTCCTTCCCATGTCGCAACCATCCAGACGGAAAGCAGATTGCTAGCTTTGCACTTTCCCAAGTTTTGAAATCCTTTACGGATGCTGAGCAGGAAATGGAGCCATACTTTAATATCCTGAGCCCGAACACCTCTCTGTAATGATTAAAAGAAACTCGTTAAAGTTTTTGGTTGTTGCACAAATGAAGTATTCAAAATGTATTTCCATCAAACCAAAATGAATACTAATTGTACTAACCTTAGGTAACTGGAAATTTTCAATAAGTAATTTGAACGAAAGAAACGCCATATTTCTTAGTCTAGTGTCCTCAAAGCTGAGTCCCCTCATGATAAGATAAATCCATCCATTGCTCATAACTTTCACCGAGTCACATATATTCTTCGCGTCAATAGTATTGCACAAGAGGGGAAGTAGAAATCTAAAGTCATAATGTTTCGGGTTTGCAGCCCCTGTCTCATTCCCTTCATTGTACTCCATGGCAGTTAAAAATGCTTGTTGGTCATTGATGAGGTTGAGGATTGTGTTAGCTTTTGATGAATGGGCGAATAAAGGATTTGAAGCTCTTTGAGGTAATGTCTCAAAACATTTGGGTCCGAAAAGAGGCATACTTTCAATGGAGATCTGGAGTTTCTTTCCCGTGTACAACTGTAAAATTTCAAAAATCTCTTGGTCAGCCTCACTCATCGTAGCTCCATACATTTGCATAAGGTAGGGGATGGAGTTTTCCAAAATTTTCTTATCATTTGGAGTTCCATCCTTCTTGGAAATTTTCGTAAAGGCGACAACCAGACTCTCCCATAACTTTAGCAGTTGCGTTTTGATTAGTGAATACTTTTGTTTGGATTCTTCGGCCATGTCAGCATCCTTTTTGATTTGATGCTGCTGTTGTTGATGGGATTTTTGATTGGGAGTAAAATTGGTAGGCTTCTTTGAAACATCCTTGTGACTTTCCAGAAAGATATCTGCTGCCTTGGAATGACTGACGATCATCTGAATTCCTAAAGTCGGACTTTTTACCAGCCCTACCTGAGCACCGACAGAGAATATGCCCTGTAAAATGCCAACAATCACAGGGCCGCATTCTGTGTTTTCCAGTGACTTCATTCCATATTTAAGGAATGTTTTGAACAGCTCACTCTCACAAGATAACTCATCTGCTCCAAGATCAGAGAAAACTTTAGATATGAACTTTAAAGCCTTATCATCAGTTCTTTTGTGCTTGTCACAAACTTTGTGAATTTTTGTGGAAACTTGAGAAAACCTTTCGAGCTGTGCTGGATTTGATAGTAATTTGAAAATGGGTTTAGTGTTGGAAATAACTAGCTTCACCAGTTGTAAGCCATTGGAAGCTTCCTCCAAGTGTTCCAAAATCTCTGCATTTCCGTTTTCCAATGTCATTTCTTCAGTCTCTTCTACCTCCATCTCCATTCTTTCGAACACCAATGCATTATCAGCTGCAGGTTCAGCAGTTTCTTCGACTTCAACTCTGACAGTCATCCTCTTGCTTTTATTCTTATTCTTTGACTTTACTTTCGAGCTCATTAAATATGAACTGTCTGTTGCACTGGAACTCCAAGAACCACTGGACTGTGCTGGAATAAATTTTTTGAAACTAGTGATTGTATTTGTTTTGCCTGTTTCCGAACATGTATGTTTTTATGTAATGTAAGTAATGTTCAATGCATGCTTGACATGTGGCTGGTGTCTCCAAAAAAGCGTTTTCCCGCATTGACATTCCAAGGCCGTAGTTTTAAGCCCTAAAATCTCCCATGCTTGACATATAGGCTGGTTTGGTGTAGTGGTATCATGCATGATTCCCATTCATGCGACGCGGGTTCGATTCCCGCAACCAGCAGGAATTATTTTTTGAAAGTTAATTTTTAGGTAACTTTTAGTCTTATTTTGAAAACAACGGCGTTGGCGTTCCTATCATTTAACTATCAACTCCAATTCTACTTCTTAATAGTCATATCACAGGACGCTTCCAATTCCAACCAAGCAATGACCAAATACAGGCAAAACCATTCACTTCACAAATCAGTTTTTTTTATTCGAATACTTCACCTCCACTCCATTCCACCGAAGAGTACTAAAAATATAAATGCTCGATCTTGATATTTGCCAACCACGTGCTTATAAGTTGCACTACATATGGATTACTTTTAACAATATTGTTTTTAACTGCGCTGCGCTGAAGCACCGCTCACCAAGTGCAATCCAACCAACATTCACCATACTTCATTTCAACGAAGCGAATGAAATGCCGAAAATCTCCCAAATACATTCCAATCTCGATTAGCAAAGATATACGCTTATGTAGCAAAAGCAAGATCCTGCTTATGCCTGCTGCTCGTAAACCATGACCATCCTGAATCCTGAATCAGGATTCCTGATCTGACTTCATAACACGAGGAGTTGGAGTTGATTTCATTTTATATGTATAGAATTGAAATTGATGAGACCTTCTTTCTGCATATTGGGTAAAGATATATGGACATATTAATCGTGAAATCCTCCTAAGACCTTCGTCTAACTTGGTACTAACATCTATATCAGACACAGGTACTTTTGGTTCAGAGTAGTATAAAATGCATCCACCCAACCATCAACATCCATTCGGAAAAGGAAAGTGCAAGATACAGTCAGCGTCAGCAGCATCTTTAACATGATCTCAAATTATATTGGGGACGAATCAAATCGAATGGCTTCATGCGGTATATATATAGCTATAGCGTATGTCACGTAAATAACACGTAAAAAACATGTATAGAAGAAGCCACTGCAAAATGCAAGTCCCACTGATCAAACTCATTATTTTGAGGTTATATAACTGTCAAAGAATAGAATTTGGATATTTATTGCCATTTACTATTAATTAATCTCTGACACTGTGAGTATTATTGAAGACGTAGTCGCAGCCCATTTATTTGGCATACTAATTGGCTTAGCTTCGCTTTGGGGTATTTTGAAACACTTTTTGAGAAAGTGCAATGTTTAATGTCAACTGTAGTAAATTGAGATAAAATGTTTCTCGATGTTTCTTCTATCAGCACGATTGAACATTACATGACATTGTAGTTTGAATAACTACTGCGTGTGTTGCAAATACTACATAATTTGTTTAATCATAAAAAAATATATTCAGTTCTTTTCTCAGTATTTATACGATTTAATATCAATTTGCCCCATGAACCTTATAAGCGATGAATACAATGTGATGTTGATGGTGTGATGAATGAATGAGATGTATTACTATTGAGTATCAAAGGCTTTAACGTTATCGATAAGTGGTACATTTGGTGATTGGAAAGCTAGGATAAAAAAGATAATGTCCTTTACCTGGATATAACAAAATCAACCCTGCATACTACACAATAGGATTATTTGTGACGTGACTTGCTAACTGCTAACACTCTTGTTTTCTTCTATTCCAAAGGCATTCATATAGAGACAAAAACGAGCTGGAGTTATCAACTGAACGAACCATGCGCAAATGTATCAAAATTAAAAGCCTTCAAAGTTGATGAAGTCTATATAACTATAACAAATTATACTGAAGCTGGAATGTATTTATTGTTTGTACATCATGTAGGTTCACAAGAATTAACCTGGATTGATTTGATATGCATATACATATGGCATATTATATTAGGGACATTTCTGGCTTTGTACTTGTAAAAGTGACCATTTAAGAATCCTTTGTGATTTCAGCCCAGCGTTGGTTCCATTCTGTTCCAGGCTGGTAGATAGATGTGTGTTGAGACATTGAGGTTGCTATTATTGCTCTAGGTATTATGTGGCACGTTGATGTGGAATTTGCATTTATATTTTATAAGGTATGGGACTCCAGTGCAGTCCAGTCACTCTCATGTCTGTATGAGCCTCGGCCACCTTTACCAAGTCCAGTTCATACTTAAGTTTTTTTTTACCTGCATTAGCCAACAGTGAACTACGAGGAGTCGAGCTTAATCATGGAGAAGAGCTAGCTTACTACCACACTCATTTATTAGTGAGAGACAATCACCATGCATTTAAAAGTAGTTATACAACTCATCCAAAACACGCAATGGTTATCATATAATCCCAAGTGGGGATTATATACCTTGGCCTTGAGAACATTCTTGAGCGGCTCATCTCGCAGCCAGTTTAGTTTATTAGTACACATTTTCATGTACCTACGTATCAACTTACCTGTGTATATACTTATACAAAATATTATTTTGATACAGTTAAGCAGGGTTGCAGAAAGTTCCGGATCCTGGGATCCTTAGATCCTTCGGTGCGGGATTTGTGAGGATGGATCTCGCGGTGCGGGTTTTCGGCGCGCTTGCGCGCCAAAATTTTTTTACAATTTCTTTTAGAAATGGTAAAATTTGCGGGACCCGCACCAAATTAATTGCCACATATATATATACATATGTATATATATATGTGGTGCGGGATATTTTTCGGTGCGGGATCACCTCCGGTGACCACTACCCCCGCACCGGATCCCAAGGGTCAAGGAACTTTCTGCATGCCTGCAGTTAAGTACAACTTTAGATCTCGATTGTGTATTGTCACTTGCATGGGGATTTACCATTTATATACAGCATCAGTAACATTAAATCCCTTATGATTTAGGAATACCGTTCGATGGCCAAAAGAAAGTGTGTTCATGTCTGGCCCTGGCCCATGTGGATAAATGTATTGCATGTGGCTGTATGGTGAGGTTTAGTTTAGTTATGTTAGTGAATGTCAATTTTCATTGTTCTTTTTCTTCTTTACACGTGCAGAAGTAAAAGTAGTCAGTTTCAGTAAAACAAATGCAAAGCAATTGCTGACAAAAGTGAACATAAAAAGCGTACCTGTTAATAAAACGTGTACTAGTAAACACCGGAAACCAAAAGATCTACATAAATTTTAAAGATGGAATTTGTCTTAGCTGGAACTGCCGCTTCGATGGCAGGTGCTATCTGTAACCCATTAGGTATTAGGCAATTTAAATTACCTAAAAATTATTTGAACAAGTTCATAAAATTTATTAATGTTTTACCTATACACGAATGACTACTTTTTTTATAAACACTTTTAGAAGTGGTCAAAATCCGGATGCAACTTCAAGGTGAACTCAAAGCGAAAGGGAACTATGTTGTAAATTATCGGTAATTATGAAAATAATAATTATTTACGATACAATTATTGTATTAATCAGTGATTACTAATCACTAGCGTCACAGTCACAAGGTTAAGTAGGTTCACTTCATATGGGCATCATGAGACTCTTTCTAAAAATCAATCTGTTTTTACTTCCAGAAACGTGTTTCATGCTTTCCACACAATTATCACAAAGGATGGCCCCCTTGCCCTTCAGAAGGGACTGGTTCCCTTCGTTTGCTACCAATTCGTCGTGAACGCCACTCGCCTCGGCCTATTCCAAGTTATGAGTGACAAGGGCTGGACAAAAACTGCAGCAGGCAAAGTTCACCCATTGAAAACCTTTTTTTATGCCACTTCCAGCGGTGCCCTCGGTGGTTTTGTATGCTCGCCCTTCTATTTAGTGAAAACGCACCTTCAATCCAAAGCCAACGAAATAACCATCGCAGTGGGTCATCAACACCAACATTCCGGCATGATCCACGCATTAACCTCAATATTTAAAGAACAAGGGGTCCGCGGTCTCTGGCGTGGTACCACAAGCATGATCCCTCGAATCGCTGCAGCTTCCGCTGGCCAACTTTCCAGTTTCGAATTAACTCACGAGTTTATGAAATCCAGGTTCCCAGGACAGGTTTGGGTGCCTTTATGTTGCTCCAGCTTCGTGGCTGGTTTATTCATCACATCTCTCATGGCACCCTTTGACCTCATTGCAACCCGTTTCTTTAACCAAGGAACAGATCAGCATGGCAAGGGCTTATTTTACAAAAATGTTTTTGACTGCGCTGCAAAGGTCGCACGCAAGGAAGGGTTCCTCGCATTTTTTAAGGGATGGACAGCATGCTACTTCCGTCTCGGCCCGTACACCATGCTCGTCATGGTATTCTGGGACCGGCTAAAACATCAGTACAAAACCTTGACAGATCCAATTAAGTTATATAGATGATAACATTTATATAACTTCATTGGACAGATCATAAAAACTCTTCTGGTTCTGGTGTTATCAATAATTCCAAAGAAGCTACGAGCTGCGTAGATAAAATCATAGCTTGAAAAAATGTATCTCATTCATTCCTCATCTATTTGTCAATAAAACAAAAAAGTTTCCTAAAAAAAATTGCAAAGTACATATTTGATAAATAAAAACAAAGACATCCATCTAAAAACACTTATTCCAGCTGACGCATGCGGCAAAAACTATTTAGACGAATGGGATCAATTTGCCCCAAAATGTGTTAGCGAATGAGAAGCAGCCGAGCCAATTTTAAAATGTCGAAATGAGCTATTGCATCAGGTTCACTTGAGTAGAGTGAAATCTGCATGGATTTGACATATGCAGGATTTGCATTGCATCTGCTGCTTCTAACTTTAATGCACTATTTATTTTTACAAGTTTTAGACGAGAAATCAGCTTTTAGTTTTAAGGTTTAATTAGTTTATGAGGTTAAAAGTTAAAGCACGACTTTGTGAACAAAATGGGTAAACCGAAAGTTGTGATAAATCGTGTGCTCAAGTTGAGCAATAATGTCGGGAATCCTATGGCTTTGAAGCCTCTCGTCATCTCGAAACTGGCCAGTGTGGAGTTACAACTAGAAAATGTGACGAGTATGCTGGAAATGATAAATAATATATGGATATATTATTGCATATTATGATGTTGATGTTTGTAATCTTTAGCTTTAACTTGGCTTGTGGTTTTTGAAATGCAGTTCCTCTGGAAGGCAAACAGCGACCTAGGCTCCCAATTCTGGTTGTGGATGAGGTCACCAGGCTGTTTGATACCAATGCGATTGTTACATATATAATGGAGACGGGGAAAGTCCAGTTGGATCCTAAGCTGTTGAGTTTAATGAATTTTGATGCTCATCGCTTATCGGTATGCTTGTAAAATCTGTTTTGCCAGATCATCCTTGATTACATTGATTCTGAATGTCGAGGGTCAAGAATACAAGTAATTTGTGATTTTGATTGTATTGCGTTTGTATTTTACCCACAGCCTTCTATATTAGCCTACTTATCAGAGAAGGGTGATGCTGACTTTGGTGTCACGAAAGAGCTAACGTCAGCCTTGAGTGAAATCGAAAAGAAAATTAGTCCTTATGGATTTCTTAGTGAAGAGGTGAAATAAAATTCAAAGCTGTATTGCAACTATAGTTTAGTTTATTATCGCTTGTTGAGAGTGAATCAAGTCAAGGTAATAACTTTTAATGTTTGTGTGTTGAACAGCGAGTTCCAAAGTATGAGGATGCAATTATTTGGTCCACCGTTTATCCTATACTGGCCAGCAATGACAAAATCGGTTCAAAATTCCCAAAGTTGATGGAGTGGTTTACAAATACATGTCGTTATACTGCCTTTGCAGTGAGTGGAAAACCTTTTTATTTTGACCTGCTACTTTCTTTATGAGTGATAATAATAATTCTAAATGTATACCTCTAGGAAACATTAACATCTGTCAAACCTTTATCAGGAAAAGAAGGAGCTAAAACAATTTTCGTATGTAATCCAGCTGCAGTCATCTCGACATTTTGCGAAAGATTTGCTCGTGCTGAAGTTTCAAGTACTGTAAAGGTTAGAAGGATTACAAAGATATTTCTTTTACAAACTGGTCATATTCTTTTTACCATAGATTTGGCATGTTTCAATGTTTTTTTGTTAATATTTTAAGACTGAAATAATGCTGGAAGAGCCGAGCGGAGCAGTTGTCAGTAATGAGGAAGTTGCAGCAGCCAGACAGGCCTGGAAAGGGTTGATACCCAACAGTTCCATTAAAGCCAAAAGATCTGGACAAATGTAATGATTTAATAAAGTAAATTAGAGCCAACTGTTGATTTCACTTATTTTTAAAATGTTATATTTTATGATTATTTCATAGATTGCCATTAACTGGTCAAAAGAATTACCTTGTTACTTCAGCATTGCCTTACGTGAATAATGTACCCCATTTAGGAAACATCATTGGTTGTGTTTTATCGGCTGATGTATTTGCAAGGTAAAAAAAGAAATTATTAAATTCTGGGTTCGAAATCCTGAAAATATATAACTTAGTGTTAATGTGAGCAAGTAAAACAGTTTAATTTTTTGTTCTTTTGCAGATACTGCCGAGTACGGGGTAGAAATATACTGTACGTTTGTGGAACGGATGAATATGGAACTGCTACAGAAACAAAAGCCATTGAAGAAGGCATTACCCCCCAACAAATATGTGACAAGTACCATGCTCTCCATTCTGAGATTTATAAATGGTTTGATATTGGGTTTGACTATTTTGGAAGAACGACAACGAAAGAGCAAACTCAGTAAGTATAAATAGTTGCAAACAATTTAGTAAAACACGTTTAATTGTTGTTTTTGTAATTTGCATGCTAAAGATTTTCTGGCACTTGTTTCACAGAATTGGCCAAGATATATTCATGAGATTACATCAAAATGAATACTTAAAGGAAATGACGGTACTTCAGCTATTTTGTGAACCCTGCAAAAGATTCTTATCTGACAGATTTGTAGAAGGAACGTGCCCTACATGTGGTTACGAAGATGCAAGGGGTGACCAATGTGATAAGTGTGGTCGTTTAACAAATTCAACTGATTTGAAAAACCCAAGATGTAAAGTTTGTGGTTCTGGACAAGTTATAACCAAGAACAGTGAACAAGTAAGTTTTGATTTATAAAAATGTATTTCAATAGACGAAAGTGGTGTATTGATCAATTACGGCACTTTTGTCTGATATAAATGTTAAAAGCCTTAGCCATCTATCTAATTTTTATTTTAAAGGTATTTCTGGATCTCCCAGCATTAGAACAAAAAGAGCGTCTGGCTGAATGGTTAGAAAAAGCAAGTGAACAATGGACACCCAACGCCCGTCATATTGCAAAAAGTTGGATGAAAGAAGGTCTCAAGGAACGATGCATTACGAGAGATTTAAAGTGGGGCACACCTGTTCCATTGGACAAGTTCAAGGAGAAAGTATTTTACGTCTGGTTTGATGCCCCAATCGGCTACATTAGCATGACCGCTAACTACACTTCGAATTGGAAACAATGGTGGATTAATTCCAGCAAGGACGTAGAGATTGAATATTATCAATTTATGGCTAAGGACAACGTTCCATTCCATTCCATTCTCTTCCCCGCATCTCTGAAAGGAACTAAGGAGCCTTGGACTTTGGTTAGGCATTTGATAGCCACAGAATATCTCAATTATGAAGATGGAAAGTTTTCTAAAAGTCGAGGAGTGGGTGTTTTCGGAACAGACGTAATGGAAACAGGTACGTGACTTAGTTCATTCATTAGGAATGGGAAATAGGTATTAAATTCTGACATGACGGCAAACAGAGCGTGTGAAATGTATTTGTTTTTCACTTGGTTAGTTATTTAAATTTTCTAATTTCTTGTTGAACTTTTTCATCATTGCATTGTTAAGTGTGTCTACGAAGAAAATGGCTGTATCATTACTATCATTGTTTTATACCAGAGGTCTAAACTATTTGTGAGTGGTTGTTGGGATCTTTCCTTAGTTTCCTTGTTCCTCGTTGAAGTGAGCTAGTACACTTAAGCTTCCAGGTTTTCCTCCAGTCTGAAATGTTCAGAATTGCATTGTTCCCGAAAAATGAAGGTCATCCCGAATACATCCGGATCCGTATTATGTTTATACTTATACCAATAAGTTAGGTATAGGTAGATTAGGAATTGTATGGTATTGTTTTGCTGTTATACTCCAAGCTAAGTTTATACGGTTCTTTTGCTAGCATATATTGTTTTCACATAGGGTTTCGAACGGCCGAACGTTAATATTAATATTAGGTACATAGGTCTTTTCTTCACATTTGTCCGTGATCAACAAAACTGCATAACATTGTAGCAATAATGATGGTGCCTGGTTGACGGTTGACAGTGGTTGTATGTATACATATGTGAGTCGTTTTTTTGGTTCTACGCTTAAAGTCGTCGTTACCTTTCTTGTCTTACAGTTTTTGGAAGAGTTTAGGTATAGTAATTGCTAGGTTGAATATGTTGAATTGCTTGACATGTTGGATAGAGTTTTGGTAAAATCAGGGAAGATCCGATTTTGAAGGTGATAAGGGATGTTAGGATGTAGTAGAAGGGTATGGAACAGCTAAGCAGTATGTAACAACAGCGTATCTATTTAATGTACGTGAATCGGATTTTTTTTTTACATGAGAACGTATGAATGACTACTCCCTACCCCTCGAAGCAAATAATAGGGAAATGCATTTCATTGAGCAGTCACTGAATGAAGGTTGTAAACTCTGATACAAATTGAATACAGAATTCATGGGCTGCAAAGTGTCTTGTTCAACATCCAATTCAATTCGCATTGTATTGTTATAAGTAAGTTATGAAATACATACAAAATGATGCACATGAATGAGGTGTCATTTCTTTGTTTTAACATCTTATCAACTTCAACCTCACTATTAATTGATTCTTCGGCCAATCCAATCATAATCTTCGCTAACTGTTATTGTTGCAGCTGCAACAGTGCGGCTCATGCGGCTGGTAAAGATGTAGATGAAAAGAATTTTGTATGCATCAATGTGTTTGCATTCATTAAAATTGCTTTGATCATTGTGTCCTTACTTGTACTTGCTGAATGATGATTAAATGGACATGTGTCCTCCGCGAACGATTTGCTTGAAGGGACATGAATAGGTTGTTTAGAGGAAGTGAACAATGGTCGCAACGCAAGGAAGGATCTCATTGTCATTGACATTGAATACCACAAGGATGCAAGTATTATGACCTATACCTTCATGTCATACATTCATCCTCTAAAAAGGTTAGGTCATATACTGAATTTGTTTTAGGAAAGTGGACCATGAATATTCCTGTACCTTTTACATTTATAGTCGAGGTTTTTGTCCTGTAGAAATTGATGCTAAGGTTAAGACAAGATCATCTTTGATGGACAATATTTGTCATATACCCCTCAGTATGAACCTGATACTTTATATGGCATTTCAAGCCGTTTATCATTGACATAGTATTATGTCTTTTATTTCTCTCTCTCTGTGTGTGTGCGCAATATGTTTAGGCTCTCACAGTTTTTATATTTGAACAAGTTTAAGGAAGTTTTACTGAGTATCAGGGAAGGAAGGATGCGCAGTGCGGTAGGTTTTGTGTAGATTGCATAATCGCTTATTAGCTGCGTTAAGAGATCATTAATGCGTGTGTGGCTTGCAACTCAATGTGTGCAGTGAGTGATGTAGGTGGTCGATCATCATGTAATCATCTTTATTGGGTAACCCACATCATTATTATTTTCAACCACCCACATTTTCAAACATAATTAGGGTGTATTGAAGTGGTTGGGTGGTAGTTCAATATATACCACACAGCTACATCCTACCTGTGTGGTACTTTTGGTAGCCACAAAGTCACAGCAATAGAGCACAAATAATAAATGGTGCTCACTGATAAATATGATGTTTGGGTATAATTGATAATGACTGTAAGTGAAGCGTGAAGGGTCTTCCAAAGCCCACCTTTGAGATTTCCTTGTGTCGGCAATGGCTATATCATGTATCAGTCATCATCGTGGTGGTGGGTCTTGGTCTTTTAGCAATTCAACAATTAGTCACGTTCCTTACAATTACAGAAGACATGTATAAAGGAAATGATGCACCAGGCTGGGTGGTCGTGGTTTGATATCTTGAATGTTTGGTAAAGTAATGTACTCTTAAAGTATATCCGTCTTGATGTATGTGTATGATATGATGTTACACAAAGTAGGACTTGGATTAGTCTATGTTTGCACTTTTGTGAGGTGAAAAGCATAACTGGACAAAAAAGCTTTATTATTTTGCTATATAATCATGACGTGCGAGTTGAGGGGAGCAAATGTACAGAGATAGGGAGATAAATTGGAAGAAATGAAAAATGAACTGAGCTGCTACTATAGAGGGAGAGCAGTTGGTTTCAGGATGGATGGATGTATGAGATTAGGGCAGGCGTACAACAAGGAAAGGGAATTTTAAGTATGGTATATCCCATGTCTGGGTCGGTAGCCGTGTTTCTTTGGTTGTGTATGATGGGACATGGGGAAAGGTCATCCCTCTTTTGCGTCTCATAGTGGTTGCAATGGCATATCGTGTTTAGGCCAAGTTGAGAGAAGGGATGGTGAATATGAGTGCGGATGCGACGACAAAGCGGAATGTAGGGCAGGAGTGTCCTTGGTCTTGCTCTTGTGGCCCAGCTTTGCTCCATGTTGACCCACATTTACGTTCGGAAAGCCTTGACTCTGGCCGTGAAAGCAGTAGCTTGCTCCCTTGGACTAGATTCACTCAACCTGAGTACAGTTTCTACCCCTTCTCCCATCATATTACGCTGCAAACAACCAAAAGTAACAACCATTGATGTAGGTTACATACTCAAACAAAAATATGGACTCAACTTCTTCACATCAGGAAGGTGTGTGTTGTGTTATATGATGATATATGCTCATCATCATCAGCTAACTGAGCACTACGTAAGCATGAGTGAGTGAGTGGGACCCATAACATACATAATGCTTCTGTATGAAATGCTTCTTCTTCCTTTCGTTTTCATCCAATTCCAAAAAAATAAACTCGTCGAGCCAGTGACCTTCACCGGGCTAGACCAATTAGAATTCTGCATTCCATTTCCTTAAATGAGCTCGACCAGTTTTGGTTCACTGTCTCTTGTCGCTGAGCTTGTTCTTCCAATATCCACTATATCCATGAACATGTTGTTCAAATATTAGTGCATACGCTAACTTGGCACTTGGACTGTTCGTATGTATTGCAACTGCTCATGTATTGATTCTTTGTTTCGTCTGCCGAGTTGCAATGCAAAGTTTTTTTTATAATATTATAACTTGTGCCAACCTTTAATATGAAAAAAATACATCAATGGCTTACATTTAAGAAGGAAAAAACTCTTATTCAGATGTGGTGTGGTGCAATGCTACATCACTACAAAAGGTATTGATTTTTTATGAAGGTCAAACCAGGGATAAACGTCTTGGGTGTGGGGCAGTTTGAGACGTTGAATACTTTCTCTTCATTTGTTTTGTAAACTTTGATGACAATTTGCATCGCTTTTTCAAGTCATTTAAATGTAAATTAAACTAGATTATGAGCCATTTATTTTTCAAATTTTAGGCATAGATAAGTCTGAAATTTGATGGGTTTACGATAATCCTTTCACAAGGAAAATTAGAACGCGAGGTCATATTCTTATGTTAGAAACGGTATTGGCAGGTAGATGCTGCTGGAACTGTATTAAAAAAGTGCAAACTTTTGGCAGAGTCTATTTCACTTCAAGGCAGGCATGCTGTGGAGCATTTAAATGGTAGCCGGCCATTGCCCTGCCGTACTTGGGCCCCTCCAGGTACCTGAGCCCCTCCAAACTCGAGCCCCTCCGAACTTGAGCCCCTCCAAACTTGAGCCCCTCCAAACTTGAGCCCCTCCAAACTCGAGCCCCTCCAAACTCGAGCCCCTCCAAACTTGAGCCCCTCCAAACTTGAGCCCCTCCGAACCTGAAACTCTCATGATCATTATACAATTGTTCGAATCTAATAACACAGAACTAAATGTGTACACATACCGTGTTTGATTAAATATATTTTTAAGCTGCATGTCAAAACGAGATTTTCTGAGAACAAGGTTTTGGGTTTTTAAGTCAACATGCATATGTAAAGATCACATAATGGAGAATGAATGAATGTGATCATGATCGAAGTTATATGTGTACACATACCTGGCTGAACCAGCTCCACAGCAAAAGTAATATATACACAAATACTTTGATTTATTATATTTTGAAGGATCAAGTGAGAATGGGCTTAGTGACATTTAGCCTCACAATAAATATATTCAACTTATATTGAGAAAGGATACAACACAATAAACACACATCGTGAAACCATATATATCGTACCATTTTTATATTCATAAGGACTGGCTGCAGCTTAATTATTTTGGGTTTTCCTAATAAACTAGTCGTTGCTTTAAGGTACAATGTCATATCTGAAATGAGAGCTAACCACACATAAAATATTTTTGACTTTTCTCTGTATAAAATCTTTGGTACATGGTCATAATATAAAACAAGAGCTATCTATCTACACATAAAATATTTTTTCGTTTTCATAATATCACATATACAAGATCTCAGTCATAATAATAGAATAAAAACAAGGGAAATATAATGTACTTAGTGTTAAGGTCTGTGGGAAAGACAATAGCTAAAATTATGTGACTATTGCAATTATTTTGCATGTGCAAAAGGTTGCGAATCCGGAAAAATTTGCACATGCAAAATTTTTGCATGTGCAAATTTTTCCGGATTTTCCCATATATTTTCGACAGAGCCATGTCTTTCTAAAATATATCTATAGCCCTTGTAAACTAGATGGTCCTTTCCCTGCCTGCTTTTCACAAATTCCAGTGGCATGACGAAATATTTAATATATTTAATTATATTATTATATATTATATTTAATAAAGTTTCCGAATGACAAGTAGAACTGAGGAGTAAAACAAAATGAAACCTACTGCAATCCAACCCAAACGAAAATTCGACCAGCGAACGAAGTATTGAGTTGAAATTGTTTTTAATAACATTGACTCATACAATTCATTTTACACTGGAGCTAAATTCTTTACATTGGGGATTAACTACGTCAAACTCAAGTAACCAGCATTCTATTGTTTGGGATCACACCAAAATCCAATATGCTTTTTACTGAAGTATATTCTTGTCCTTTGTCAAACCAGGTTGAGATTGTAGTATACATTTAGTGTGGAGCTAAACTTACAATTCATACCATAAAAATTCATACGGGAATGTTCATTCATTCTCCATTATAAGTGAATACTACATATTGACATACATGTTGACTCAAAACAAAACCTTGTTCTCAGAAAATCTCGTTTTGACATGCAGTTTAAAAATATATTTAATCAAACACGGCATGTGTACACATTTAGTTCTGTGTTATTAGATTCGAACAATTGTATAATGATCATGAGAGTTTCAGGTTCGGAGGGGCTCAAGTTCGGAGGGGTTCAAGTTTGGAGGGGCTCGAGTTTGGAGGGGCTCAAGTTCGGAGGGGCTCGAGATTGGAGGGGCTCGAGTTTGGAGGGGCTCAAGTTCGGAGGGGCTCGAGATTGGAGGGGCTCGAGTCTGGAGGGGCTCAGGTACCTGGAGGGGCCCAAGTACGGCGGGGCAATGGCCTAGAAGCATTTAAATGTTATTTTACCCATTCTATGGGTCCAGTCATTGGTTTGGTTTAAAATGCATACGCAGCAAAGTAGCAAAGGCCTTTTTATTCCTTATAGGGGGAGTGCAGTGTATAAAATAATCTGTGTGACCTATCTTAATGTAAGGTTTGATGCTAGTAATGTTCATGAGTATTTGCACTTACAATGTAGATAGATGTACAGAAAACTTAAATAAGGCAACTTAAAACTGTGGAAAACAGGAGGAGAAGGATGGTTTGGTTGACCTTGAGGTTCTGTAAAATTGCGCAAAGCAGGACTGGGATGGTCTAAGCAAAGCCAGCGTAGAAGAACTAAACAGAAGCTGTTATAGGCAGACGCAACAGGAAAAATGATGAGCAAGCAAGCACAGGCGTATAAAAAAGACCTAGTATAACCCAAGTCCCAATGTTAAACAATACAGATAGTGCATTGCACTACTCTTGCTCATACCATTATTCGGATTTCGGTGTGGTAGCAGAAAAGAAGCATGATGATGTGCTATATGGACTACATTTGTAGCATTGAGATTAGGTCTGGGCCAAAGCTTCCCGTTTCTCGGTCAACATTTCTAGTTCAATGTCACTTCTAGGCGAAATATGGGATACCTTAGCTATCGGGATGAGTGTCAAGAACAGGGAACAGCTAGAAACGTATGTTATGTGTACGTGTTGCTCTACCCTTCGTCTACGTCTCTCTCTCTGTGTTACATATTATGAATCATGATAATACAGAGTGAAGTGGTGGTGATGATGATCCTGAGGCAACTTCATTCTTGTTCTCCCTTTTGTCTCTCCAAACACTTTTTATACTCCGTGTAAATCCAAATTTGTCTCTACCCTCGCCTCCTCTTAAACAGAACTCAACTGAGCTCTTTGTATTAAAGTCTAATATAAAATGATGCGAGGACGGAAGAGTCCACTTGTCAATGACAAATTCGGAAGTCGAACTTTTAATGATAATATGAGTTACTTTGCCATGAATATGTCGACATTGTATTTTTATAATGGTTTTATTGCCTCAATTTTCATTTGTTTGGGTGAGTATGCATAGCAGTTATTAGTAGCAGAAGAGTACAATATTGACGGTAGATGTTTGGTTCCAACTATTATACATGTACTAGCAACGATAAGCTAGCATGTTTAAGGAAGGAAAAAGTATTTTCTTCAAGTAGAGGATGGGAAGATTGACAACATGCATTGCGAATGCATGTTGGTATGTTAATGCACTGTGTGTTGCATTTAATGTTTAATGATTTTGTAGGTTACCGTTACATCCTTTTTTATCCCTAATGATGAAGCCTTTGCTGTAACGAACGCACCACAGATTCAGTTTCTTAGTAGTATATCTTGCTTGTTTATGAGAATCCCAACCCACTGTAATTACTAAGAAACTACGTTATAAGTGCGTATACACATAACAATATATATACATTTACGTATGCTGTTACTTCGACTAATATCAAATATCATATAGCAGCCTGCTGCGATGAAGGATTATTTGATAAGGAAGGATTGACTTTGTCTCTTCAATCCCTACTCTACCACTACCACTTTTGCTTCGTGCATCAACTCTTACATTATGCGTTACGCTGATTTCCTTTTCATTTTTACTCTCACTGATGTACTGCTTCTTCTCATTGTACTTGACTTCAATGATAATAGGAATGAAGTGCTGACGGCGCATAATGATTATGTGCATTTTATGCATTTACCTTCTGTTGATGCGTTGATGACGCTTATCTTTATCTGTCTGGTTGCATCTTCTTTTTCACAGCACATGAATTTTCTCAATTCATTATGGTCGGCCTACTGACTTTTTCTATTGAGAATGAAGTAGATTTTGGAGGACTTGTGCTTGTTTGTTGTGTATATGTATGTATGCAGTTTGCCCTGCTTTTGGAGTTATGTAGAGTAAACCGCTTTCCTTTTCCTCGTCAGACCTAAATCTGAGGTTAAGTTGACTATAGAAAGGGAAGGAAGTGAGAAAGAATTGGGATTTTTGGAGTATGAGGTCATGCGAGGCTTAAAGCAGGTCTTCAGATGAAATTGAAAGTTTAGGAAATATATTTATATTATATATTGGGCGAGGTGAATCGGTGAAATGAGGATATGAGATGAAATTGAGACTTGTTGTTTTGTAAATGAGGGGGGTTGGGAAATTAGTGTCAAGGAGGCACGTGCTAATGTTAACTGTGAGAATGGAAGAGTTTATGTTTACACCTCGATGCGATACAGAGGATGAAATATGTATGTGAATTGGATGTTATATTCTAAATTATGCTTTCATTTACAGGCATTCCGGCCGACATCTGGAGATTCTATTTGATTTACGTACGACCTGAAAGTCAAGACTCTGCCTTTAGTTGGGATGATTTTATGACAAAGAACAACAGTGAGCTGTTGAACAATCTAGGCAACTTTGTGAATAGGTCTTTGACATTTTTGGAAAAGTTCTTTCATAGCGAAGTACCTACGATTGTTATGAGCGAGGATGATTATCGAGTGGTGGCCGAAGTCAATAGAGAAATTGTGGAGCATGTTAATCTGCTAGAGCTTTGCAAGTTGAGAGATGCTTTGAGACAGATTTTAGCGATTTCGAAAATTGGAAATGTCTACTTTCAATCCCAGAAACCGTGGACGTTGACGAAGAATGCTGCAGAGTATGTTTATTATTAGGCATTATGCGATAACCATCTTAAATGTATATGATTATAAAGCTTAAAGTACCATAAATTTTGTGTCATAATAGTCGTCAGCGTTGTGGAACGGTTTGTGGTGTTGGAGCGCAGATTGTATTTCTTCTTATGACACTACTTGATCCATTCATGCCTGGAGTTGCTCGAACTATTCGAGAGCAGTTGAATGTTTCAAAACCAATATTTTCGTTGACATTGCTGCCATTCCTTCCACCGGGACATAAAATCGGAAAGGTTCGAGTAATAGTAGTAATACTGATATTGACCGCTAATCTGACTCTGTCATTTGTTTTACATATTTTTTGCATACGCTATTATTACAGATATCTCCACTATTTCAAAAGTTAGAAATTGACTTGATTGAAAAGTTGAGAAAGAAGTACGCTGGAAACCAAGCCGAAAGGAAAGAGAAAGAGGCAAAGAAACCCAAGTCTCCTAGTAAATCATCTACCTCTGCGACAGTTTCTACTGATGATTCTGTTAACAATGGGAATACGAATAACGATAAAACAAATACAACCGCTGGTGCTGCTGCCGATGTAAGTTTTTAAACACAATGTCATTTGTATAGCTGTCCTAAAGTAATCCTATAATTGATTAATGAGTAATGTCTGTCTATTTTGATTGATTATCCTAATTTGTAGCCAGCCGAGGTAGCAAAGCTGGAAGCTGAAATAGCTAAACAAGGTACTATTGTACGGGACTTGAAGGCAAAGAAGGCGGATAAGTCCGAGGTGGATAAGGAAGTTCAAGCTTTACTTAAATTAAAATTCCAGCTGGGTCTTCTCAGTGGCAATGAAACTCCTGTTACTGATAGCAAGAGTAAAAAGAAGGGGAACAAAAAGAAATGATGATAACTGATAATTAAAAAAAAACACCTTTATATGCACCTAGCTTTATTAAAGGAAAATCTTGTCGATTTATATGAGGACGAACAATATAATAATGTATTTCATGCCTACCTACATATATAGAGAAATTAATATATAGTTTCCGACTGGGTGGTTTGTGTTTGTAAACGAATAGTATTATTATTCTTTAATTTATTGATTCTCCTTACTCCTTTGATTAATGTCGTGTGGTTAACTTGTGTTATGTATATGCAGTGCATGTAAAATTATTGTGAAACCTCGTTTCGCTTCCTTCATTAGATCATGGGAATAAAAGCTGATCAGGAAATGACAGAAACACCTTCTCCATTAAATCATAATGCAACTGATTGTCAGAAATAGTCGGCACTTAAGAAATCCGATATTTTAATCTCACTCAACTCCTTCCAATCAATCATAAGTATCAACCATAATTTAATAGCAATATCATAATAATTTAGTACTTTTTTCATTAATAAATACTAATCACTAATATAAACATTAGCAATTAATGTTGTCGTCACTGTTCACACGTACATACGTTATGTCTAATTTAAAGTAAGTATTTAATCTGTTCATTTCATACATATCTTAGAAATATATTTTTACCATCATCGTATATCACAATAGACCTACTACACGTCACCAAGATGAGATGATCCATTTAGAAGGAAAAAAAAATATCTTTTTTTACTATTTGCGACAATCAATACTCATTTTTTTAACAAGCAAGTACAGTAGAAAAAAATGATAAACTCCTTACACAAAAACAACAATTTTTTTTTCTATTTTTTGAAGTTAATTTTTTATTTTTTCATCTTATTCTTCATTGTCGACGATGATGGCTGGTAAGTAAATGTAACAAAAAGAGCAAAAACAAAAAAAAGATTGCATAGATAAGTTCAGTTTGTTGTGTTTACGTGTAGCGAACCCCCATAATTTTCGTATGACTTACAATTAATTACAATCTTACAGTATGGGATATTTTTTTTTCTTTAACCAAAGTACTCCTTTTACATACAAAACAACCGTAAAGCCAAACGGGAAAAAATAATAGTTTCAAAGGGTTTTCGAAAGCACCAAATTGCACATAAAACAAAACAACATCATAACCAATAATATAACAATATACAAATAACAAAATTATTATTTCGTTTAACTTTTTTGGTTCACACAGGATAAATAGAGAAAGGATTTGCTTTTTTAAAACGTGGACTACATACGTATAATCAATAATGTTTGGTACACAGTTGATTGATTTAACTGTTACATCGTAATAACAATTTCGATTAGATTTTTATACGGATTTTTAAGGAGAAATTATGAGTTTACAATTCGTCCTTCTTTGGTGAGTCATCGTCTTCATCTTCTTCCTCACCCTATATAAAATTGGGAAGTATTAGTTTAGTTTCAAATAAGTATTAAAACATATATACCAATAAGTACTAATCTGATCGGTTCGCTCCCAAACACTGAAATGACTTTTAGACTTGAGACGAGACAACGACAGACAAAAAGATACACAAAGACTCTTTTGCAGTGAAGTATAATAATTAGCATTGACAAACAAACAGAAAAAGCAAGCACAGTAATATTATAACTTCAAATTGTACACTTTTGTCAGTAAAAAGGACAACCAAAGCGTTCATGTATGTATGTATCTTCACATTAACAAATCATCATTATTATTACTCCTCAGGCATTATACCTGTTTTTGTTCAAGGAAATCGCTCAATTCTTCAAAAGTCCTACCGCCAGTGTAATCAACCACCTTTCAAGTAAAATCAATCAAGCATTGTTCAATATTTAATTAAAATACATTAAGCTGTATCTACCAAACAGATGCATTATCGTGATATACACATAATACTACAAAACATACATAGATTTCATTATTCTGTTATTCATTAAAATAAAAATCATTTTGCGTCATTTGTCATTTCATGTTTTATAGGAGAGAGCCAACCAGACCAGTACATGTTTTCTCTTCATCACTTCATTTAGTTTAAAAACCCAAAGTTTGAGTCTCAAACTAAACGAGGATAATGAAGAAATCGTCTGTACCTGATCTGGTGAAGCTTGGCCATATGAGCCATCAGTTTCCAAAAATTTAGCTAATCCTTCTAATGTACGCTCACCGTTATATTCCACAACCTGTTTTCATATTAATAATAATAATTGACATTATTTACACAGGTGTAACCTTTGTGGTATGTTTGCTAAGTAGAAAACATGTAGGGCAAATAGAATTAGATTGATACAATTACTGAACACTGAACATACCTTGTTATCTCCCTTCTTGTACAACTTGAGCGTGGGGAAACTGTTGATCTTGGTGTGCTCCAATTCGTTCACAGTGGCATCCATCTTGGCAACAACGATAGTGGGATGTTCCCTGAATTTCTCACCGAGTTTGTCGAAAATTGGAGCCAACTGTTTGCAATGACCACACCATGGGGCGTAGAATTCAACAAGAACGTCCTTTTCCTTGTTAAGGGCGACATCATCAAAGTTGGAGGCAACAAGGGTCTTGACGGGAGTTGTGTCCCAATCTTCAGGGAGATCTTGAGAAAGAAGATGTTGCTAAAAACGAGAAAAAAAATGTGTTGGGTTATGTATGACATGGTCAGTTCAACCTTATCTAATTAGTATTTAATATCCACAATACTCTGCTGCATATAGTTTTCTATTATACCTTCAGCTTTCCAGCAACGAAATCATCAATGAAGGCTGTCATCTCATCAACATTTTCCAAAACATCTCCAGTGGGTTTGTACTTGGCCATCTCGTCAGCCAACTTAATCAATCGTGCAGCGGGGATCTCCTCCTTCTTCATTCCGAAAAATTCCAAGATTCTGCCATGGTCTTCATCATCGGTGTTGATGCTGACGTACAAGAGCTAAAGAAATGATCATTATTATTAGTATGATAATATTTTCGACACAAGAAGACCAAGCTTAAGCTTTGCTTGCTGTAATTCATTTGAATTTCTGAATTTGTATTGCACCTTTCCACCCCAAAAAATTATGCTTATCAAATTAGCTGGGAGGATAATAGTGCAAAATTAATTTGCCAATGATACCTAGAACGCAACGCATTATGCAACTTGCTTCTTAGCTTGCACATTGGGGTTGTATTTTACTTAATTTTGCTTTAATTACCTGGTTCCTGTATTGCTTAGCCACTGGCCGATGGTTATCCAAATATTTGTCGTAATGTCCGGCGTCCTTGCTCAAGAAAAGAAGTACATGACTACGGATTTCACCTCCAAACACCTTTTGTGCGGTCTCGTGATTGAAGTCAACAATCAATGGAAGAGCTTCGGCCTTGATAAATTTAACAATGTTCTCCTCGGTGAGATCTTCTGTGAGTTCAGAACGGCCATCATCGAACTGTGAAGATAAAAATTTAAAAAAAACCTCATGTGAATCATGTCGAAACTATACCATTATTATTAATCTTTTCAAATCAGGATTCATTTATTTACCTTCTTGAAAACAATGACAGCATCTCCGCTAACTTTGTTTTCACCAGCAAGGCCGGAATCAGTGACGATTCCGAATGGGTAGTCATCAAGACCTCCAGCTGCAGCCAAATACTGCTTGGCAGCGTCACTATCAGCGTCCTGCAAAAAAAATTATGAAAATCCATGCCATGAATTAAAAGATAAATGTCACCATATAATATGCACTGCAAAACTGCAATCATGACAATGACACCCTCAATCAAAACTTACCGAAAAGAATCCAACAACCACCACTTCATTATCATCAACCAGCTTCTTGAGCTCATCACCAGATGCCAAAGTAGTGGCAGCAGGTCCAGTTTTCTTCAACAGCCAGTTAACAATCTCATCAGCAGTACGTCCACCAGTGTAGTCAAGCTGCTTGCCATTCCTGTAAAACTTCAGCGTTGGGTAGCCCTTGACACCATTCTCTTCAGCGAGCTCTCCCTCTTCAGTAGCGTCCACCTTGCCAAGTTTGATGGCGGACCCTTGTTCTTCCAACTTTTTGGCTGCCTTCACATACTCAGGAGCGAGAGCTTTGCAATGTCCACACCAAGGAGCATCTGGAAACCAAATCAAAACACAAAATCATCAGTAAACACCTGTCCTGCGACTGAGACTGACTGTCATGGAATGACGTCATCTCCACCCTCAACATACATACATATATATGACATGATTAAATTACAGTAAACTTACAAAATTCCACGAGAACAAACTCATTGTCTTTGATAGCTGATTCATAATTTCCTTTAGTAAGTACGAGTACCCCTTCATCAGTCTTAATTTCATCACCCTTAAATCCAGGTGCGAAGAGGCAAAGTAATGGAATGATTGCCAAAAACTTCATCTTGACTTTTTTTAAACTTCTTAAAACTACTTTTTCTTCTCAAAAATATACTATTACAACAAAAATACTATAAATTAATTCTCAACAATTCTTAAACAATCTCATTGACTATCAAATACTTATCAAACCTCTTGTGATCAATAATTAACAAAAACCTAAGTTTGTGCGATGCGACCCCTACTCCAAAAAAGAGTGACTGACTATTCCTAAAACTGGCAACTGAATGAAGGAGAGGAATATATGATGTGGAATATATTGGAATGGATGATGAAAAAAGATGACAGCCACCACCACGAAGCTGAAGCTGCTAAGGATGACGATGAATAAAAAATTAGTAACGATGATGAACCTCGTATAATAAGGAATATACACAAGCACCTTCACACAAAACACCTTTTCTTGACAACCCAACTATAGCAAAGAGCCACGTAGATTTTTGCTGATTTTACACTTTACACACATAAGGCCATAATAATATGAACAAGATACATATTTTCATTTCAACATTTTCAAGGAGAAGAGTGAAAAAAGCCGGAGAACCATAAAAAGGTTGAAAGAACTTGACTTTTGGAATAATATAGAGAGCTATACGTGTGGGATATACCTTGGCATATGCCGACTCTCTTCCCTTCATCGCAAACTGTTCTTTAAAGTTGCAGCATGGAAAGGATAACCTCCGGTTCGTTGGCTTCGTCGTGGATCTTTCGTATTGGCTCTCACCAAAAACTCTCTGCTTTTATCAACTAACTTAGGGCTCTTCTACTCTCCTGTGTGGGTTTATAACAGGGTTTACGCTGCGCTGATGATGATGATCATGATGATGTTCATGTTCTCTCCACACATTTTTTAAGTCACAGACCAGAAAGCGACCACAAAATCCTAATATTCGGATAGGGTAGGAATATTGTTGATGATGATGATGATGATATACCTTAAATCCTTGACTTGACTAAATGTCGATGTCGATGCCGAACCTCTGTCAGTGTTAAAAAACGTAAAGCACTACATATATATGCTTGATATGCATTTATGCATCATCCACTGACTCCACATCCTTTCGTGATCCTGATTATAAGTTACATAGGATTGGAGTTTGGAGTTGAGAGCAGCGTATATAGCATTATGGCATTGTTCCTTCCTTCTAATAACACTCTTTATGATTTCGATTTCCTCAAAAAACATGATGCTCAGCATGTCCACATAATCGAAAACCCATGCATTGAATGATAGAAGCCTACACAAAGTGTTGAGATAATCAGGATCAGGATACCCAAGAGACGAGGAAGAATATTATATCCTAATCCAAAGTCAATGAATGTACTTTTTATGTGGATCCGATGCAGTTAAGAGTCAGACCTCCGTATAGTCTACTTTAAAAAATGTTTTTCTGCGAACATTTGTTTATTGAACTGACAGGAAAATAGCTAAACTGTCACTATGTATAAAATTATGTATGAAAGTTGGGATGAAGCCGATGAAGGGTTTGGGATCTCGAAGAATTGCGTATGAAAATGAAAACCAGTTTTCCAGATATGAAAATGAAGATTATAGCTCATTCATCATTCATGGTAATGTAATGCTACTGCTATCCTTGTTCGTCTGGACGAGGAAAGTGTTTAAAATTTCTAAATTCTCTGCAGCATTTTAATTTGGGATGGACATGGATAGATGGGATTCAATGTTTCATACATTCTTACTCTTGGCTACTACTGTAGGCTTTAGTGATTATATATTCATGTATGTATACAGCAGACAACAGGAAGAGGATGAATATTTTTGAGTGTGTTCCTGCGTGGAGTGTCTGATAGATATTGAATACATTAGTTTTCCGTATATGTTAAATTAGACCTAAATCCCGTATCTGTTTCATGGATAAATTCTTACTGTGAAGGTTTAGAAACTATTTTATTGGCTCATTCAATGTATAATCGTACGTTACGTGTCCTGTAAAGTTATCACAATTTCTAAACAAATCCAACTTGAAGTTCAGCCTTATCAAACCTTGTGCATGGGAGCAACACGTCAAGTGACCCGACCGTCGCACCATGTACGTAACTTCTTACCGTCGCCGTACCAACAAGTTGTTATGCTGATATCTGCGTTTATTGGATGTTGGACGCACGCTCGAGTTGATGTACCTGCTGAACTCTGCTGTGATCGACAGTTGCCTCGTAGATTGGATAGTTGCCTCGTAGATTTGATAGTTGATTGTTAGTTGTCTGATTATTCGAGAATATTCGTAAAATTATTGTCTTTGTATATTTGAATTGAAAGTGCATTTTAAACGTTTTTAGTATCTATCTATTTTTGCTCTATCTTCTAAATTGTCAATTGTTTGCTTATTTGTTGAAGTAAATAAACTATTCTTAATTGTTATCGTGAGACTATTATTGTACTGATAAGCGTCTTGATAAGTATAGAATAGCGACAAGCGGATTAAGTAGGGAAATAGACCAGAGAAGTGCATTTGAACTTGTGTGTAGGCCGTAGCGAGGTTAGGTCATACAAGTAGAAAGTGAATAGTTCAATTATCCGGATCTACTAGGAAGGAAGTCGGTCCGCACATTGTGGTCCTTCGAAACAAAAGAACAGTTCTGTGAAAATAAAGTCCTGCCCAATTTTTTGTCAAGTTTCTGATCATCTGTTTGACAAGTTTTGTTCATCATGCCAATGATTACACGTGAGATGGCCCGCCGCACTGGTGATGATTTTGAGATGCCTGTTATTGTCCAGCGAAGACGTTCCGGCCCTGTGGAAAGCGGTGTTCCAGGGGATGATAAGGTCCCAGCCGAGAGCTCGCCTAGGGGTGAACGTTGGAGCGAAGACAGTACCAGCTCGATGGCCAGTGCAAGAAGCCGTTCGGTAGTGATGACAAGACGCCATGTCGAAAGCGTTGTTTCGCATGGTAACAAGATGATCAGTGGAGCAAGAAAAGAAGTATGGAAGGATATGGAGACTCGACCTGATACTAACAGAAGACAACCTGATGCAAAGTCCAGAAGGAGTTTCAGGTCTAGCCAACTTCGTCGGCAGTTAAAGACCGATGAAGAATACGCTGCCCTACAAAGAAGAATCAACGAGTTGGATTTGAGAGAACATGAGTACAGGTTGAGGAAACAAGAAATGATCAGACAGCAGCAACTACTGATGAGACGACGAGAGGCGGAAGACGCCGAAAGATTAGAGAACTCTGACGATAAGTACGGTGAAGCCTACATTCGGAAGAAGGAACCAAGCGTCAACCCTCTACCAGCCCCAGGATACATGAGACCACCAACCGAAGTTGAAGAAAAGTGCGTCCAAGGAACCAATGTGGATCAATCACCTTTGGACCATGCACTGCCTCATGTACCGACAACCGACCTCCAAGAGGAGAACGTGACGCTCAAGGACCTTGCAAAGTCCTTTGACGATGAAGTAGAAGTTACAGGAGTTATTGCAGCCGCTGCGACAAAATTGACTCTTGCCGCCACCGACTCAAGCTCGCACAGCAGTAAGAAGAAGAAAAAGAACTCGGAGATTCACCAATCTCAGGATGAACTCCACGAGATGGTGAAGGAACAATTTCGCCTGGATGCGTCGAAGGGAGATGAACGAGCAGGCGCGCCAATGGAAGATTGCATGGAAGTCTGCCTGAGAAAAGAAGACTTGCCTTCGCTACGTTTCTTGTGGAGGGGGAAGGATAGGAGCCAACCTCCTAGAGTATGGACCATGGATGCGATGGTATTGGTTACTTCCCCAGATCAAGCACAGTGGGTGAAAAACCGGAACGGAGAAGATTTTCGTGATGAGTACGGTACCACTGTGAACGCAATTGACAGCGAGTCATCGGATGATGACGCTTGCGTTGAGATGGCTGTGATCAAGGATGTCCATCAGAGAGGTGGACTTGAAATCCGAAATTGGTTAAGCTCGTCAGAGGATGTTCTGAAGACTATGGACCACGTTTCGAGACTTTGTTGGGACCCTGGAACGTCGTTTTGTGAAAATCGTTTCCTTTGTTGTGAAGAGTCGTCGAAGTATTGGTTGGGGATCAGATCCGGAAGTGTGAAGGTTCGAGAGAAGTGTCAACCCAGGGAAACAACTTTGTTTGTATGTGTAGTTGGATTGCAGTCAATACTATGTACCAGCCTGAAGATTTGGAATGAGTGTGCTGTGAGGCTTCCGGAAGATCATTGCATTAGATGGCAATCTCGTAAATTGTGGATCACTGACTGGGAGCAGATATCTCTGAGGAACTGGATATCAAGACATCGGAAGGTATCAATTTTGGATGTGCTTGGCGATAAATGTAATGCTGTTCGAGTCGTCAACTTAGTGTCATCATACGGGAGGGGTAAAGGATTCCGTTCATTGGATCGTCGTTGGAAAGCTCTTGAGGCCTGGATGCCATTGTCCACTAAATGGACTGGATGGAAATATATTGAAGAATTATTTGAAAATGTTGCTGATAAAGGAGCCGAACGAGAGCTGAAATTGTCACTGATGAGTATGGACCAAGAGAAAATTGTGGATAAGATGACTCGTCAGGGGATTGCCTTGAAGGTTATTCCACCGTCAGTGCCTCACATGGGAGGAGTTAGGGAACGATTGATAAGATGTGTGAAAGTATCCTTGAACGCTGTGATGAAGACCCAGCGCCTATCAGACGAAGTACTGTTCACAGTTTTGGCAGAGGCTATAGTGAACATTCGACCCCTATCCTTTGTGTCTTTGGACAAGGATGATCCTGAAGCGCTGACTCCTAAGCAGCCACCTGGAACTTTTTCGGATGATGATCTCGCTCTCAGGAAAAAATGGAGAATTGTCGAATTCCTGGCAGATCATTTTTGGAAACGCTGGAAGAAGGAATACCTTCCGTCTCTTTCCCTACGCAAGAAGTGGCATACCAGAGCAGCGTATATGAAAATTGGAGATTTCGGATGTATGGCGGACGACTCAAGAAACACTTGGACGAAAGGACTTGTGATTGCAGCATTTCCAGGAAAGGATGAACGAGTTCGAGTTGTGGATGATAAGATAGCAAATGGACTTCTTCTTAGACCAGTCGTAAAGCTGCATCGGATAGAAGTGGATAAACCGTTGGAGTGATAGATCCGATTCTATCACTGGGAGGGGAATGTTCCTGCGTGGAGTGTCTGATAGATATTGAATACATTAGTTTTCCGTATATGTTAAATTAGACCTAAATCCCGTATCTGTTTCATGGATAAATTCTTACTGTGAAGGTTTAGAAACTATTTTATTGGCTCATTCAATGTATAATCGTACGTTACGTGTCCTGTAAAGTTATCACAATTTCTAAACAAATCCAACTTGAAGTTCAGCCTTATCAAACCTTGTGCATGGGAGCAACACGTCAAGTGACCCGACCGTCGCACCATGTACGTAACTTCTTACCGTCGCCGTACCAACAAGTTGTTATGCTGATATCTGCGTTTATTGGATGTTGGACGCACGCTCGAGTTGATGTACCTGCTGAACTCTGCTGTGATCGACAGTTGCCTCGTAGATTGGATAGTTGCCTCGTAGATTTGATAGTTGATTGTTAGTTGTCTGATTATTCGAGAATATTCGTAAAATTATTGTCTTTGTATATTTGAATTGAAAGTGCATTTTAAACGTTTTTAGTATCTATCTATTTTTGCTCTATCTTCTAAATTGTCAATTGTTTGCTTATTTGTTGAAGTAAATAAACTATTCTTAATTGTTATCGTGAGACTATTATTGTACTGATAAGCGTCTTGATAAGTATAGAATAGCGACAAGCGGATTAAGTAGGGAAATAGACCAGAGAAGTGCATTTGAACTTGTGTGTAGGCCGTAGCGAGGTTAGGTCATACAAGTAGAAAGTGAATAGTTCAATTATCCGGATCTACTAGGAAGGAAGTCGGTCCGCACAGAGTGTATGAATATGCATGAAAAGAAATGTGAAACTAATATTTAATTGAACTTTTGTATTTTATCTTTCACTTTTATTAACAATTTTTTTTGTAAATGATACGTTTTTCTAACTGTCGTACATACTACTGTAGTAGAAATGTGCACGTGCATTCCTAACTTTTGTAGAGATGATAGGCTGTGGTGTGAATGATCCTTTTGGTTGTTTGAAACGGTACAATAATATTATAATCAAAACTGAGTAAAGTTAATAAGACCAATAATTAAATCAAATCAAGTAGTTAAAAAATGAACTGGAAATCAACACTTGATTTTATATGCTTGAGTTGCGAGTCGAGGCTGTTTTGCATTTATCATTGATCCTCGCGATTGTTACCGTTACTGTAATATCTGACTTGTCCTTTGTGCGAGTTCCATTGCTTTTGCAATGGAACCTCCACCTAAACAACGAAAATAATAATTTTCCACGACAGAATAGTAATTGCAATATATGAACTCGAATTGAATACAAGTCAGACTATCTACATTTCCTTATAAAATTAGTAGTCTACCAATAGATTTGAATCAAAACCTGCTGCTTTGAGTAATCTAACATCTAAAAAAAAATCTTAATATAGAAGCGAAAAGACAAGAATGTCTTGGCGTTTAATAGAAAAAGATTCTATCTTGACAACTCAAGAAATAGAAAGTTACTCGGAAAATGTTGAACTGAATTTAAAGCACATAATTTGTTAATTTTATAACATGATTAACAATTGACAATGTGATGTGTATAGGCATAGGCATGAATGAGAATATGGGATTTTCTAGTTGTATGGTCTAGATAAAAAGGCATATTCTCAAGGGGATGAACCTTATTTACGTTTCACATTCATATTTACATTCCAGTACGTGTGTACGTACAGAGCGTTAAGTTAACATACGTTCCATGCAAATATTCTAATTCCTAAAAATATATTATCAGCGTACTTAGACCATGCAAATTTAAACAAATAACCCGTAATGATCTGCATATACCAAACACGGAAAAATAAGCAGTACAAATCCCTGATTTAAATAAAAACGCTGGTTTAGATGGTAAGGTATACAAAGAAGGCAGTTTAAAGTGTTAAATGATGGTTTTTGTACACGAGACTTACACAGAAATACTTTTTTTTTTAAATAATAGATAGACCTAACGCGAAGTATACTACATAATCAATGCTTAATTCTATTATAAAACCAAGCATTTCATACAGAAAGGAACACGTGACTAAAAACAAGTTTATACACGCTGAAATAAAAACTATTCCAAGAATGACGAAATTGGAGCACAGCCACCCAGCAAAATGCACCTTTTGGTGGAGATCCTTTTCTTATACTAAACAATAAAGTTATGTATACTAGTAGTAACAATGTAAGGCTAAGAAAACAGTTTCATTTTCATGAAGTGGTGGACTAATTTTAATTGTTAGTTATTTTTACCAATAGTTCTTGTACCTGCTACGGACCCGGGTGGTGTGTTCAGTTTTGTCACCTTTATTTCCAGCGTTTTTTTAAACCCATTCTTGCTGCTGGCAGTGTTGGAACTAGCTGAGGCAGTGAAATTATTTGAAACAGTCTTTACATTAACACCACTGTTGCAAGGTAGCTGCAGAATGGCGTTACTGGAAGATGGTGTACTCATAAAGCTTTTTGAAGGACTTGCGGAAGCACTGATGTCGGTACCATTGATTCCTCCATTTTTGACTGGGAAAAAATTGGTCACCTAAACAAATGTATATATCGAAAATAATTTCTCACTCCAACACGCAAATTAATGAGTTACACATATTGGCTACATTGCAATTGCAAATCTTACATGAAACGGCTAAGGCTAATTACCTGAGCCTGCGCCACGTTCCAATTTTCCCTCAGTGACGGAGCTGAATTTGTTTCCTTCATTTGAGAATGAAGTAATTGAATGGTGGTATGTACTCCATGGGGAGTCAACAGTCCGAAATCAAACAGGTTAGTCAAATGAAGACATAAGTTTCGATACAGATTTTTCTGAATCAGCTCCTTCCCGTGAAACTCTACGAAGCGCTTGCAGGCCAATGGAATCTGACAATCACCGACATAGCTACGATTGATATGAATAAAACATTTTTTGTACTTCATAAAAAAAACGTACATACTTCATCTTTATAAAATGTATTCTTGTTGAGTGAGCCCCTTACTTGTATTTCATAACATGCAAATTCCAGAGTTTCATCAACTCCTTCTCGCCCTCATTCACATCAGTAAATTCATCAATCATCATGGTAGTTTTCACACGAAGCCATTCTGGATCAGGTTCGCCCTCTGAGTCCACGTCAATTTCACGAGGGTGAATTGGTAGACATGTGGATGTGTGATGATACAGCCTAAAAACATAAAATGAATAGTATACATATTTTGTATTAGTATGACCACGATCTGTCTTGGAATTGAAGAACCATCATTATTCATATCATTTGAATAGAAAGCTATAATGTAACTAGTCAAATTTCTTTAGTGGAACACCTATTCTGAATTCTTCCACGCCCACGTTTGCTCATTTTTGGAAAAATAACGCAAAATACGAAAAATTTAATAACGCTTTTCTATTTTAGACGATGAAGCTGGTAGATTGGTGTAATTAGGTGAAGTTCAAAACAACGGCATTATAAGAAAAAGCTAATTTGTTAATTATGAGTAGTCAAATGAGTTTTAATCATTTCCAAAATTTGTACACTTGCACTTTGATGGAACATTTCCAATTTGAAAAACTAGAAAAGAGACTTGACTTTGACAAGTTTATCGTGCATGAGCCGGGTGACCCGAGAAAAAAAGAAAAGCACGCAATGCACACGCGTGATTTAATCAATGGCAAAGCGAGTGCAGTCAACATTGACATTTTTCATTTTCCTTTTTAATTGGGAAGAAATGCAAAAAAAATGCAAAAAAAAATCCTTGAATAAAAAGCGTGTAAAGTTTACCCTCCATCTGTATAGCTTTGTCGACTTTCTACTTCAGCATCTCCACCAATCACCAATGGTATTAGCATATCACGCCTTTTTTTTTAGCAATTTATGCAGATTTTATTTATTCCCAGGTTTACGTGTCCCACAACGCAGTGCGTATTAAGTGCAGCTAGGAATGATACTGATAAGCTTTATGTAAATTAAAAAAGATGATACACACCTATTATGTCCAGTTATATACGTTCTCCTCTGATCCACATCCTTTTCATCACAGTCAAAGAACTCTTGAACAGAATGCCTGATTGGTTTAGGTCTGCAGACTAAAATTGAAAAAACTTCTGTTCGTTTCGTAGGTCCAGTTCTGGAAAAAGCTGCTCCGGGTGGTTGAGTTACCAGATCATAAGCTGAACCAGCGTAAGAGCTATCGTATGAGTCGTTGAGCGTGACGTCAATCTTGGCACCATTTGGAATAGGCTGTGAAACAATTAAAATTAAAGTCACTTATTAAACTGGAAATATGCACGTTGACTTTTTAGCTGTACTACTGTAGTCATATAAAATGCAAGTTTCTCTTTCTTACTGTGTATATAAATTGGTAGCGGGGATGGCAAAGCTTCAGATGTTTCATCAGTGAGTATAAATGCAAACAATTAATGGAGCACCATGGACATCTCAAGTCATCCCGAGACTCTGTTTGTTGCTGGGTGTTATTCCCAAACATGAAATGATAAATTACTCGAACTGACTTGCGCATTTCTATTTTCGCCAAGCTCGAGTTCGAGTCGTTTAGAGCACCGTCTTCCCCTACAATTAGGTAAAAAATAAAAAATATCAGTTTAATTGCAATTAAGGCCCAATACCTTGCTTTATTGAGAAACTAGCATTACACACGTACTTCTCATGGCAGCAGTTAAAAGTGGGGGTGGAGGATCCACAAACTGTGACAGTTTCTTCTCAGAAGTTCTTATGGCTATGCAGACCTTTGCAGACTTCCCGGCTGGTTTTACCTGTTCCAGTACTTTGCTATGATTCTAAAAGTAAAAAAAAATGATTATTTTGGTGCGACACTATTCACACGTTTTACACTACAATAAGTAATAGCCTTTTACCTCATCAAATTTATCCCAGGACACTTCTCTCCTTATTCTTTGGTGGCTCGTTCTATTTACCCCTCTTGTTATCCTCCTCATATGAAGGTCAAAGTCAACTTCCCGTAAGCCATCCCCTGTTGTATCCCTCTCGTATAAACTAATACCCCCTGAATAAGTCACTATCTCTTCAGTATCACCAGCCACACCTGGAGTTTTGTTGTTATTCATGGTATCCCCATCATAAATAAAATTTTCCCTGTCCTTGGTAGTTGGCGCAGAACGCCTTCTTTTAGCTTTAGGCTCTTCTAAATCGCTATTATTATTGTTACTATTACTGTTCCTACTATTTAAATGATTACTCTGTTGATCCGATATAGTAGATGATGGACAGTTAAGATTTAATTGGGGGACAGAGACCCTCACCATCAGTTTATAGGACTTCACCGAGTGCCCATTTGTACCGATGCTACACGATTCCGCAGGAAATGAAATTACAGGGCATTTCTGAAGGTTAGGGATCTGAATGGTATGAGAGGAAGTGGGGGTGGAGGGAGAAAAAACTTTAACAGCAACGCTGTTCTCATTTACTTTAATAATGGGGCCGTTATTAGCATCCTTGCGCTTTTTAAAAGACACTTTTGTTAAAATAACATCAATTTTTGCTTTGGTTTCAGGAAGCCCTATATATAGTCAATCAAACAAAAAAAAAGAGTTAGTTAGTTATATATCAGACTACAACAATCTGGACGTAAATAAATAGTAAAATATCATGCAAACGTTTTGAAATACATAATTATTACTTACACATTTGGCCATCGGTAAATCCTAAAATTATAATGTTGTAGAAATTAATTGGTGCATTTGAGGCTTCACCGAGAAGAGGAAGAAGGAATGGTATTCGACCATTCTTTTCTCCTTGTTTCCGTTGACTCATATCATCTACTTTGAAACCTACTCGGGATTTGTGGGATCGGGAAAATCTGTCCCTCATGTATGACAAGTTACGCTGGAGAAATATTGGCTGCAAAGGAAAAAAATAACAATCTTGGATATATATTCATGAAACTATACACTGTAAATACACACGGCAAGAGTAATTTTGAGCAAATAAGCATATATTATACTCACCGATTCCGCCATACGAGCTCTCAAGAATCTGTAAATTTGTGTGGATTCTATAAAAGTAACAAGTAAAATTATTGGTAAGCTTTGGAAACTCAACAATGCATGTAGAAAGTACAACTTTCTCCTTTGTCATCTTACTTTCAAAACTGCTGAGAAAATTGTCTCTATCCTTCTCAAAAACGTCCGCCTTCATTTTCATCACGCCGGCTGTGTTAACTAAAGCGTCAGAGACGACTCCACTTCCAGAACCATTCATGGCTACACTACTACCGTTTCCTCCAGAAGCGTTGCAAATATTTGGACTGTTAGTTGCCGAGTTGGCAGCGGCACTGGTTGAGGAGGTGGTTGCTGTCGCTGCTGGAGATCCGTTTTGTGAAACGGGCTCACTGGCACGTCTTTTGGTGCCTACGCTTATGGATGCACCAGGCATGCCCTTTTTATCTCATGAAGAAGTCCTTGCCGTCCCTTGAATGATTTAAATATTCTGAAGCGGAGAGTAAGGGGAATTTAGCTAAACGTATCTCGTTTTGCCACACTCCTCCACCACATTTCACTATTCCTCCATTCTTTACTAATTTTTTTTATAATTGTAACAGGAGGAGCATTTTTCATCTAATTAGATGGAGATTACGAGAAATGAAGATGAGGGAGAGAGAGAAGAGAGAGAGAGGAGTCTTTCTTTTATGTACTGTGATGGTCATAAGTATGAAGTATGAGATTGTGATTGAATGAGAAACAGTTGTTAAGAAACTCTCCTGTTGAGAAAGGAATATGATGTAGATGATATACACTTTAGGACTTTGTCGAGAGGAGAGAGAGAGAGAATACTTTTTTATCCACTATTTCTGTATTCCATCTTTAACTCTTTTTGGAGGGTAAAGTGTCCGCTTGATTGGACCAATCGTTGTTTCTTTTCTGCTTCCTTTCCTTATGTATAACGTGCCTATGTGTGACGTACATATGTATGGAATAGCACAGTCGGATTTACCTTCATCGTCCACCAAAACTTTTGTACCTAACACCATACGTAACTACATTACGTCCACATCTACATATTATATACTTTCATGAGTATTTGGTGGGGGTATATATATGTAAGCTGCAATGTCCACAATGCAAATGCAACTGAACTTTTGTGCATTATGTTTAGGTACATCCACATCACATTCTTATGGGTCTCCCCTGCTGCCTGCCTGTCCACAAGGCTGCCTGAAAGAGTTTAAACCAGGAGATATATTAATGTAGTAGTAGATGTACAGAATTGAGCCGGAGGAACTTTTCCCAGCAAAATTCTACTGCTGCGATATGCAAACAAAACAACAATTCAATCCAGCAGCAGACGCTCCACTGCTTTGCTTAAACTTTTGGAAACATGATGGCTAATGGGAACTGAAAAAGTGATTATCATGGCATGGAAAAGGACACGCACATACGACTACTTCATGAATACATTGTATTATAGTGTAATGCACCCAAATCTTGTGAATAGAATGAGAATGATTTATAATAGTACAATAAGCATGAGCATTCTACAAAAATAACATGCACACACCAAAGAAGAATTGCACTTTGGATGTGTAGCATAAAGTTTAAGGTAAGGACACAAGGAGTTTTGGAAGAATGAAAAAAAAGTGTACATATGCTGTTGGGTTTTGTTTGCAATAAAAGCACAATAAGGCTCTCTATCATAAAAGAAACGTATAGTTTTGATGTGAAATGGTATTATTACAGGTAAAGTAGGATACTATCAACTACTGGATGAAAAGACTAATCGTGAACTGAAGAAAAGGAGTGGTATTAGGTATGATCTCGTATTCCCCCAAAAATAGGAAGATGACAAAAAAGGATAAGTTGAAGCATGAATAATTATTATAAAGCTATTACAAACTATCGTGTTTATGAATTTCATGTTTCTCTGATGATCCGTTTTAACGAGATGAAGATGATGAAGCTGAATTGAATTTATGGAAAATTTCTTTAATGAAGAATATGTTTAATACATATAAACGTACAATTTCCTAAATCGCATATTGTCATTTTTTACAAGATATCATCATGCTATATTCAATATTACATGAAGAATATAAACACTAAAAAGTGGCATCCTCATCATCATCATCGTCACCACCTTCTTCATACACATTTCCCATTTTATGTCCAAACAGCGCAAATCTGCTGACTGGGTGACTAGACAAGGATGATGCCACATCCTTCTTACCAATATCTGCTCTTACTCTCGGAAAGCGTTGACCTTTATTGTCGAATTTGGACTGGTGATGTCTTTGGTCAGTCAAACTGGCACTGGCAGACTGATGATGCATACCTAAGTAAGTGAGAGTCTCAGGTTCCATCAACTGTTGTACTGAGCTCATAGACTGGATGCTTAGAGCCTTTTTCATTCTTTCTGGAATTGCTAAATCCTTTTTGGAAAACTCAATAGGTTCCAACTCATGAACTGGATACTGATTGAAAGCTTGTCCATATGAGATGACTCGACTCAAGTTTTTTGGAACTTTCTCAGCTTTCTCCCTTTGAAATTCATAGAATCTGTCTACTGCCTTTACTGAAATGTTCAAGTTACTTCCCGTGGGTGTAACCGTATCACCGAAAGAGGATGTTGATAATCGCCCAGTTGTATTGCCAGCGTTGTTTGTAGAATCCAAAGATTTTCCAGAGCCAAGGCCGCCGTCCTTAATAGTCTGTCTCAATTCCATGATCTCCCGGACGTAGTCGTCTAGCTTTGATTCTATTTCAGAAACTTGATTCTTTGAAATCTTTATGTTTTTCTCGAGTTTTCTGGTCGTGGATGTTGTTTGACCTAATTCATGAACAACGTCCATTTTATCCTCCCCCTCATATCCACCGTTGCTAGCTTTTGATCGTCTAGTAGCATCTGGATCCGGGTTTAGCTTTTCCTTCAGTTTTTTATCGTACACCATTGACAGTTCTTCGAATTCCTGAATGAAATCATCAAAATCAAATGGGAATCGTGAAGAGGTTCCACTATTTTCCAAAGGAATCCGTGAAACACTGTTGCAGTAGAGTAAAATGATGGTTCCATTATCACTTCCGGTGTGATTACCACCACCACCACCACTTTGGTTCTGATTCTTGCTGTCCCTTGTTCCAGACCATCTCACACGTCCTAAACTTCCTGTCCTAATTCGAACCTTTTTCTTGGCTCTATTAATTGTTTCTGTACATTCTTTATCCTCACCTCCATCCACTTGGTGCTTTTGCAATCCATTATTCTCGTTTTGGAGAATAAGTAAAGCCTTTCTGGGAAACTCTGGAGTTTTGCATAGAATGGTGGACCCAACAGGAAATGTGGGATACAAGGATTGTAGGCAAATAAATGTCATTGGATCCCACGCTCGAAGCTCCTGAGCCATTGCATAAATTTAATTAATAGCATAATATATGTAGCAAATTCTAACTTACGTTTAGATTAATATTCTTAATTAATACTTGCAGCATGTTTTGCGTACCGAATCTGCAGAGTAGCTAAGTAAAATGGCGTTTTCCATAAAATTAACCTGTGTAAAGGACACAGTAAGTACAGGACTTCGATGCCCCATCAATTCCATCTGAGGCATTTTCAGTATGAACTGACTGAATAGACGCACGATAAAGTCATCACTTCCGGTTGCTATCATTTTCAGGGATGGGCAATGTGCTAATGTATTCACACCCTTTTGATACATATAATTAAACAAACTTTAGTTTCCATTTAATGTGAACAGATTTTTTTTCATGTGGTACACAAATGCATACTTTAGAAATTGACACGATGATACTGTCAGCATTATCAGTCACATCCTTGACAAAAACGCTGAATTTTTTATCTCGGCTGCAACTCAGTATCAAATCTCGTTCTGCAATGAAGTAAATATCCGTCACAGGATGATGGTGAGCCTTATAATACTGAACAATGCCAATGCTCGTGATTTCTTCCAGAAGGACTTTATGCAGCTTGCCCCTAATTTTTCGTCTTCCTAATGGACTTTTGGGATCCGTAATGAAAATGATAGTGATACTTCCATCCACACCTCCTATCAAAAGTTTCCCCATTGGACACTTCCAATACTCCAAACAAGTTGGAATGGAACTAAGCCCAAACAGGCGGTGGCATTCGACATGACCTTTGTTAGGAATCGGGACAGCAAAATTAGATTCATACAGTCCCATGAACTCCTTTCGAGGAAAGAGCTCCAGACCAATGTTTTGCATTTGAATCTCGCCGATATCATACCACTGGAGAATGTTCTTTGTTGTCGAGAATACGACACAGAAGACGTCAGGCAAGTAAATGGCGTCAGTGATCAAGTGCGTCCGCTGACATTTTGGAGTTGGATTACTTTCTGGAGATGAAGCGGCTTTGGTCAAAATTGAAAGACGGTGACTCATGTGAGGATGCATTGGAACAGAAAGGTCAAGACAGTAGGTGTGCAGTAGTGAAAACTTTTGAGGATGGTACAAGCCCACCTTGCCAAACTTGCTGACAACAAGCAAATAATGGTCTGTAGGATTCTGCTCATCATCTTCAATGACATTCTTTTTGCTCTTGTTTCCATTGAATAGAATCGATGGAATTTGAAGTAGTCCTACTACATTCTCACGGAACTGCGAGTAAACATAATTCAATTGGTAATTGAATTTAATGTAAATATTATTACGATACCAATTCCAAGATTAATATGATTTGTATTATCTACAACTTACTAAATACTAGAGTTTCATTGAGAGCTTATATATAATATTTTGATAACTGATTTATGTTCACCTTGCAATGTTGAAATTGTCGGAACTGGCCTTCGTGATGGAATACCATGCTAAACAGAAATATATAGGCAGGTCTGATAGGAACACAGCGCAGATATAGTATATACTGAAAAATTTAAAGAAAGTACGTCTGCATTACGCATTACTTCTGTGCAATAAAATCAGAACTTACTCCTTACTCCATTCTTCGCTAAAATATGACTGAAACAAAAGATGGATTGGTACCGGAGCGATACCTCTTTCATTCAGTTTTATGGCTCTTTCAAGCCCGTCACAAATGTTTTTTTCTTGATGTACATGACAAGATGTTACTACAACCAATTTCATGATTACTTTCGAACATGCAAGCTAATCCCATTAACAAAACTTTTAATTGCTTAAGTAAAAAGATAAATAACATTAAGTTCTTATCATGGATAAAGATCGCGTTTAACTTTCACTTTTTTTTAGCAAAGTTGGATCAATAAAGCCTACCTCTTAAGATTAAAAAGTCAGCAGATGCACATGTCTAGAAGGAACTCAAATCCAAATCAACCATATCCATTCTCATAAAAGAAATATGAACATGAAGCAGCCTTTACCACACGTCATGCATTATTATTATTATTGACTAAACAATACCACATTAACATTACTATCTTTGCCCTCCATCACCAACAAATGAAGCACTTCGTGAACGAAAGGGTGTTATATAGTTAACGGAGAGTGACTAAAGTTTATGCTTGTCAAACAAATCAGTTATATATGAGTCTTACACAACCCGTGGTCGTTACTAACTAACAATGATGATGTAGAATAAAATACGTCTATGATTGTCTATAATTAAAAGCTACATATGAAATAACTTGGTTAAACATGTACGTTGAAGTAAAACTTATGATAAATATACAGTGTTGAAAAATCAGTGATTTTAATTTTTACTTTCATTCGTAGCCGTTTTACAAAGGTGTTATTAAAACTTTCTTCAACTAAACAATTACAAGATGAAGAGAAGTTTACTTCTTATAACCACAACTTGCACGACGTCCACGAGCTCTTTCGAACTTACGTCCTCTGGAACGAACATAGGGTTTCGTGTGGCTGTGTGGAACTCCAGGAGCTGGACCAAAGTGTCTCACGGCTTCACGAGCATTGCGCTTACCTGCGTATTAACATTGTCATTAGTACTTTTCAAAAATTTAAATTTCTTAAACTGACATGTCTTTGTTTTCAGTTAAAAAAATTCATACCTTGAATAATGACGGTATTCTTTCCAAGAGGTGCACGGAGTGCGAGCTGATCGAATGTAATAATTTCACCACCTGCTTTCAGAATCCTAGCCCTAGCCTTCTCCGTAACTCTCAAGGCGCAAACCTGTTATTAAAAACAAAACAGTGAACATTAGTTATTAGTTTAGTTCGAAAATTAACTACACACTTTCAATAAAAATTTTAAAGAATCGAATAGTACTGGAACTGAAGGCGTGTAATTTAACCTACCGTCAACTTGGGAATCTGATAAATTCGCTTGTCATCAGTTACATTTCCGACAACTACGACAATCTTTCCCTCTCTGCCTGGCTTCTTCATCAGACGATTAATCTTGGCGATGGAAATTGGTGGCCGGTTGATACGCGACATAAACAATCGCTTCAAAACCACCCTATTGAACTTGGCGTTAGTACGACGAGCCAAGAATCTGTAAAGCTTGACGGTCAACCTCAAGTACACATCCTCAGACCTGGGTTCCGTTCTTCGGACCTTCCTGTCCCATTTGTGGTTGATGTCGATACCCTATAACACAATAAAAACAATCATAAACATTTCATTCTAAACTACATAATTTCAAATGTTGAATGTCAGAATGAAAACACATTAATCAACATCAACACAACCAACAAAACTCTGTCTAAAAACAGATTTTTACAACACCTAATCAATGAACATTCCTATCATTAGCGTTATTAACTAATTGTGACTAGCCACATGGGATGATGCTTGACAATCAACATTTCCTAAATTTAGCTTTAAAAACGATCAGTCTTAAAAACCACGACCACCCCAACTCAAAACACAAATTAGCCAGTTTATAATAATAATAATAATTAAAAGGACTTACCATGTTTACTAATTAGTTGATTTCCAGTAGGGGAACCTAAAAGAAAATAGATACGCTACAAACTGATAAACTCAGCCAATGCAGAGTGTGTGCGAGTGAGAGAGTTAAGCTCAATGCTGCCGACTACTTCAATGTAGCCACCCTTCTCATTAGTCCAATGTGGTACATTGCTCTCGCATGATTTAGCTCGCTTTTGATGATACTGAAATCCACACTCCGAGCGCACTTTGAAGGATACCGTTCTCTATACACATCAACAAAGACCACACAGAAGCTTTATCTGAGCTCTTTGCTGATTTACAACTGATGTGATGAGCAGAATGCATCAAAACTACTAAAGTAATATGACATCAATCAAAGTAAGATCATTAAGAGATGATGAAATAAAGACATCATTTGAAGTGGATTGTGTGGCTTCTGATTGAGGCATTAAATTGATGTTGGATGGATATGAATGCAGCACAGAATTTAACATGAAAGATAAGATTTTAAGATGTAAGATGATGATGGTGGACAGCTATATTAATAAAACATCTATGAAAATTAATTAAAGTTCTCTAGAAGCGTGTAACACAAAAGTTAAGACGTTATGTAGTAAATTATTGCTATCCTTTATTTGATTCTTTCATTCTTTCATGACATGAAACACGAGTTTATAAGTAACATTAAATGGGACTACACTACCTCCAATACTGAACATAAAACTGATGGTAATTGACTTTTTACACTTTTTACATATTCAGTTTACATTTCACAATTTGATTATATATTTTACCTTCAGTATAAAATGTGAAGTAATTTATAACAGAGTATTGCTATGAATGATATAAAACAAGATTTAAGAACAACCACAAATATTGCAGAGAAGGCTGGTTACAGTTTATATTAAAATGCACTACTACTATACTAGAAGTACTTTCTGTGAATATTTTTTACAACTCGTAGCTTATTCTCTAAATCGACTACTTCTGCTAACTCCAAAGGGGTTTTAAGTTGCTTTAATAGTAACCCAATTTCAATCCTAGATTGAACATAGTCTTGCGTTTTCTTCGACTCTGGCATTTTATACTTGCCTTCTTCCATCAAGCGTTTCATGGTCTCACACCTTCTAATTATGTTTTGTTTGTTTTCAAACAATTTCTTTTCTATCTTTTGAAAAGAATTCACAGTACTTGATAAAAGATACTCATAACTTAGTACTTGAGTGTCTGATAAATTCGACCCTTTCCACACAAAATATTCCTTTGGAACCATTTCGAATTTCTTGCTTCCCTTAACGGGAATACCATAAACATTATAAAATCGAATTAATCCATTGTGATCCACAAGAAAACTCGTTACAATTTCTGCATAAATGTAATATGCACACATTTTGATTTCTAAAGTACCAACCGATATTTCCTTATGTAATACGTTTCGTTGAAACAAAACTAACTGCGTGCTGGCTTTTGGACTTTGAATTTTCTTGGTTATTACTTGTACATCCTTTGATAGCTTGGAATATTTCTCCAACATAGAATCTTTATATAGATCTAATACAAAATCTCTTCTATAGAATGTATATGGAGACATCTCTATAATTTTATCAGGCAACATCTCTGACAGTATTTGAAGCGAATTGATATCACTAGATAACCTTGCCAAACAAGTGAGGGCATTTTCACTGTTTTGGTATACAGTTGGTGGAGCTTCAAAACAGTTTTTGACGGCACACACAAAGTAAGAGAACCACATCTTGTTTTGACTACATATAATTATATCAAACGAAACTTTTTTGGGAGAGTAGTTGGTTACGGCTTCCAGTAACAAATTTGTGACTAGTGACTTCATAAAAACTTGCGTTTTGGGATGCACCAAGTTTTGATCACCATCATAGTGCATCTTCATTATATTCAATGCTACTCCTCGCTTTGTCTTTGGGGATTCGTATAGATTTCCAGTACAGGTTACCATTTGTAGAAGCTTTTGTCCTTTAAAATCTCTGCTGAATTCGTATGTCGCAATGTCCACATTACCAGAATTTTCATTCAGAACCAAGAACCGTTTGCAATATGTTATTTGCTTCTGAAAGTTGACTAAATCTTGATTCGAAGCACTAGCAACTTTAAAAAGGACATTTGCCGTTATTTCATTCAGAAGAAAAACATTTTGAAATTCAGCAATGGTTCCTGCATCCTTTATTCTTTGTCGCTGTACGCTTCCCATCCACAAAGGCACTGTAAATATGATGCTGCGCAAAGAAAATTTGTCAATTTTCATTTTTTGCAGGGCCGTATCCTTTAGGTGACGAAGATAGAGTGCAAACAGGAATTCAAACGAAACATCCAGAATTTCGTCATCGAACATAACACTTTCCCGTTCTAATTTTTCGTTGCTTACAAGTAGTTGTCCCAAGTTCCAATAACTTGAGGTTGCAGGCACGCGTCCATTCGCCTTTCGTTTTGATTGTATCCATTTCATGGCTTCTTTCCCATAGATAAACAGTTTTTTATCGACCAAGGCGATCCACAATGGCGTAGAGGAACCGTTGTCATCATCAATTGGTATGAGTTCTGCTTTACCATTCCGCAATAATGCAGCTTCAATAACTGTAGAACTTATTTGCAAAAGCAAAGATGACTGGTCGCTGCATCTAGGCACAATGGCGTCATTTAAGGTAGTATTTATAGAAGCAGGTGGGGGATCTATTTTCAACGTCTCACATAAAGAATCCTCCTCCACTTTTACGACTGAGGCAGCTTTAGAGGGACGATTCCACTGCGTTTTAGAAGTTTTAAGTTCCGTAGTATCCAAAGGGTTTCCCCAGTTTTTGTGATAACCATTCTTCCGAGTATGGATTTCAGGAACACTGGCTTGATACGACCCCATTTTGTCTGGCTATATGTATTATATTTTGTTAAAGAATGCAGCACCTGAAATCAACCAAAAAATAATTATTTCATGTGTTATATTATGGCTTTCCTACCGTTAGTACCGTTTGAGGAATATTATAATAAAAGAGTCAAAAAAATGAAAACGAAAGGCAGTCTCATTGCCTTCAATATGCAAGGAATACAATAGGCCAGAGGCAGGAATCATAATTGTTATTTTATTGAAGGCAATGAGCCTTTCGTTTTCATTTTTTTGACTCTTTTATTTTAATCTTTTTATTTGAGACTGCTTATTTTCATCTTTAACCAATGTTTTCTTACAACTAATACGTCATTTGAAACCATCCTTTAAATCATATCCGTGCTTATTCCAAAGATATTACCTCAAATTGCTCTTAAATTAGCTGTAAAGTTGGAGTTTCCGTAATTTTTGTCGTTTTTCAAAACGGCTTAATGAAAATTCCTGAAACTTTCATGCAAGATGTAGAAACAATCACAGAACATGAAATCGTCGTTCTTTTTTCAAAAAATAAATTCAGTCACGAACTAGACCCGACAGGGTCAGCTTTGTAACCAAAATTTTAGTTTATATCGTGAATATTTTCAAAACTACATAGAACATGATGACACTTGATACTGGATATGAAAGAAAATGTCAATATCTACGGATTTTGATACCTTCGAAATCTCTAAATGCTACCCAAATTATGTTAAATGTTACGAAATGTTAAAGTGTACAATTGTGCTTAACTATGGGCTCAATAATTTTGAAGGGGAGTGCACACAGAAGAAAAGTGAAATATGCATATGATACCTCTGTTATGTGTTTCGGGGAAATATTCTATCTTTAAGCGATTAGTTAGCCCTTTCGCCAACCACACGGGTTCAAACCCGATAGGGTCATCTTGGAAACCATGCTTTTCATGGATAACTTTAAAACTACATCGTTTTTGGTGACACTTGATACTGGATATTATGCAGAACGTTAATATCTACGGATTTTGTATTTACCCCAAGTCTCTAGCTATTAAGGTTTCGCCTGTGATACATTTTTAACGATCTGGGGTATCAAGTGAATCCAGACTCAGTCATGTATGACTGTCTCTTTTTGGAATCGTTTCCAAAAATAATCAACGGTGCTTACGCACCGTTGATATGACAGTTGCCTTTCGAAAAAGTGTTGTACAGTCATACGAATAAGTAATTTACAAAGAAAGGCACGTTAGGTTTTCTTACATATGCACACATACATTCAAATTATTATGTGAACTGGCTACTAGAATCGGTTGTATCCTATCCACAGAACGCGATATTGTTGGAGCTCATAAGATACAGAGAACGTGAAGGACTGTTCTTCTTTCTGCTTCTCCACTCTTCTGATGAGCCTTCTTTGTAATCTGCGAGAAACAACCTTATTATTAATTTTGGCAAAAGTATGTTCGGATCCTGTAAAAATGCAAATCGACGTATACGTGATTGTGGTACATTGCAAAGCTTACGGTCATGATATTTGCTTCATATTTTCTTTCTAGCCTCGAAGGTCCTTTTTTCTCCGTGGGCTGTAATATAGCCGGAAACAAGCTGTCATCAAACGAGGCCAGATTTATAGCTGTTGTGAATGGTGTCCAGCAGGGAGTACATCCAACGATAAGATCATGATCCTTGCCTGTATAGGAAACCACAAAAAAATTGTCTATATTTAAACGATGCTACATGTTTTTGGCCTACTAAAACTATTTAACTGACATGAATCGCCGTACTAGAAGCACTTTTAAGTACAAACTAGGCTCATTAATTCAACCCCTTGCCCATTACGCCGTTAACCTATTAGGATTAATGATCTATAAACAATCAGAAGCAGGAAAAGACACTGAAGGCTATTGTTTTTAACACACAAATTTCATAGTTCAACATAACAATCCGCAGTCAGGCCAGCCAGAGAATGTAAAAAAAACTGTTTGACTGTAATGCCCCATACGCCCTTCAAGTTATAATTTTGTATTCTTCTTTCTTAAAAGATTGTTTAATTAAAATTAAAACCTTCAAAACTTCAATTTAAATACTTCAGAAGGAAGTGAACAATGCAATGTGTAATGTGGCTGTCATTAAGTAATATGTTATAGTACAAGTTTGATGTTATTTATAGAAAAGTTATAACCTTTGACACTTACTTTTTTACTAAACACAGAAAGTTAAAAGGAGCATACAAACAACACGCAACGAATATCACTGCTGACATTCCCCTTCTTCGCTTCGATATTCCAAACAGAGTTGAGAGTTGTGAAGATGATGACTAGATTAACTCAGTTTTGAAACTTTGTCCGTTAATTACTCCGGGGGATGACGGCGACGCCAGGAGGTAACAGCAGCGGCTACAATAAGCACAAAAACTAGCACCGTACCATCAAAAGAAAATGAGCCAAATGGATAATCATAAAATAAAATAAAAGCTTACTTTTCTTCTGGGTATGCACTGCACTATGCAGCATGTGGTTGTCGTCGTCTGTATATAAGTCTGTAATTGATACCGTCCTGCATTGCATTGTAAACTGAAACGCGACCCTTTCTATCCGGATACCTTCTGTATCTACTCTAACCCCAAGTCTCCGTATTTTAGATTCATTTTAATAGAATAATTTAAGTCTAGGCTAGAAATAGAATGGGGGAGTTCAAGGGTTTTGTAGATAAGATAAGACACAAGATACATGGTGGTGGAAAAGAAAATGATATTCACCTACTTCCCGTAGAATTCTTACGCATTATCATAATTATGCATATTATGTGTATTGTATCGTTTAACTTATTATTCTGCGGATACCACCACAGTCATGATTCAATGCTCTACACAATATTCATGATAGTACGTTAGACCTGCAAATGATCAAAGGATTCACTTCACGACATATTGTCGGCAAATTCATCACCACTACTTTACTACTTTGTCATAATACGGATAGAGAAGGATAAGACGAATTAGAAACAATAAAATGGTTTGGTTATATAGGAAGAAACATTTATTTCAATTACTGGAACGGTGTATAGAGTACTGATTTTACAACAAGGTTAGTATAGATTGTACAGTTACACTACCAAAGTTTGAGCACATTCAAACATGTCATCAGCAAAGTCCCTGTAGTTTTTAAGCAGCCAGATTTTAGACTTATCTGCAATCAACTCCCAGTCTTCTTTCAGTGAAGTTAGTTTTTTCAAAAAGTAGACGAGAGCGACTACAGTTGCAAAAGCATCCTTGTTCCAGTTACGGCTACTTGCGGCTTTAATAAAATCAAAAATAACGAAAATTAAATTTCTTCATAAATATGACTATGATATAATATGTGTCTATCTATCTCTATACATAGGCAAAGTAGAGGTACAATTGCGGTGTTCTAGACTTCTAGTAAACCATTAAATTTGACAAAGTTACCTTGCTCAAGACGGCTGGAGTCGACTCTAAGACACTGGCAAAACTTTGTATCCAGCGAAAAGGACCCGTTAAACTGCTGCAAAGCAGCAATTTCCAATAGCTTCTCACGTTCACCTGACATCCTATCCTACTACGAACGCACGATGTGGGCAACAAGAGGAAGAACAATAATAGTTATTCGTATTCTTCAAGGGCTGGAATTAATCCAATTTTCCAGAACACCTATAATTTATTCAAAAATTACGAAATCAACACATAAATTCAGAACTTCATTTAAGATATTATAACACAACACTTTATGCTGTAAGAATGAGAACGTTGCGTTAGGAGGAAGGGAGGAAGAATACTTATGATAAGTTTCCATACACTTGACACTAAACTGACATTTCTGAAATTACAATCAACTCACCTGCCTGATGATGACCTTGTTTGTAAACTACGGACAATTTGTTTGTCCGGTAGGAGAAATTTATATTTCCAACTGCCACCAATTAAATAAGACCGATTAAAATATTTAGATGTGTGCAAAGGTGTGTTTTACAAAGCTGGATAGGTGTAAATGTCAAAGTTGTGTTGTGAGTGTTTTTAACATGGTCTAAAATTGAAGCAACGGAACCACATGTTGACTATATTTGTCATTTTTGATACTGTGCTTATATACTTACCACTATAAAACGTTTAGTATTAAACGAAGTATAATGTACATGTTCTGCCTGTACATAACGTACTTGCTACGTAAGTACTAGCAATGTGTTTCCAATTTCAACATGACAAGTATGAATATTCATTATGCTCATAACTGAAGCAAAGTTTATGTACATTTGCGTATGATCCTTACTTTATGATTATAACTATGGACTATGACTCCTTTTCTCTTGAGATTTGATATATATGTGTGTCACATTCATATTAGCGTCATTATGATTGAGATTAAGTGAGTGACAAAGTTGTGCAGCTTCATTTTCAGTCTTATCTTTTGAATATCGTATCAAATGCATGCTTAAAATATACACTAGTATAGGTGTTTGTTTTGCATTTTTACTGGAGATATACGATGTGCTTCTTTTCATGACTTTAATCCAGAAATACACTCGCAGTAAGCGACGAAATCCCTAATGTATAGTCAGTAGTCGATAATGTTAAATGTAATTGATGTGTTTAGCTAGTAGAAGCAATAGTAACATACTCGTACACTAACATTATAGGTCAGTATTGCAGTTTTCGCAAGACTAAGTTTATGCATCGTACTAGTATCAAGTACATCTATTCTAACTATATAATAATGCATAATATGTTGCATGAAGATTTGTGGAATGGATTCAGCGTGGTATGCATTATCAACAGTTTCTCTTCACCCCAAAAGTTTATATGGACTATGCCGTGTCCATAATTTTAATCAAGTTTAATTAACAAATTTCTAAAGTAATATAGCCAGCGAATATTATCCATTTTCCCTTCAGTTTTCACCATTTCATTATGTCACTGACTGTGTCAAATCAACCAAGATCGTTTTTTATGCTGGTGGATGTAATGACTTGTAATGACGCATAGATGTTTTTATGAAATGTAACAAATTAAGGACAGAATTGTAAATGCATATAGCATTATAGTTGGCTGCTGTAACTATATCTTGTACAGTCAACATTTCAAAAAATAATGATTAGTGAAGAGGAGATTTCGAACAGCACGAACGAATACTTTACACACTGATTCTATTCAAGTCCTCATCCCCAAAACTGGTTCCTTTTTTATGCCACATCATTTTTCATTCGATGTATGTAGGTAAACCCCATATCTTGCATCAAATACAAATACCTAATTCAAGATAGAAGGCGTACACAAATCACTTTGATTGCTTTCAGTAACATGCATGTCACATCGGAGAGCCCAGAGCCCTACTAACGTAGACACAATAATAATTATGCACAACATGTGCATTATTATGCAACAAAAAAATTCAAATTAAATGCTAAAAGCGGAGAACTGTCAACTTTTTATACGTATTTACTAGATACAATGTTGCAGTCGGAAAGCAATTTTATTCATTATGTCAACGTATAACTTCCTACATTGTTCAAATTTTGTTAAACGTCAATTTTTTTTCGATACACTGTTACTTTATATTTCTTAAATGTTGCATACTATCTACGACTTGACATATCATAACTTTAGTAGGTCCCTGGGTACTTGGGTACTTATACATTAATTGTAAAAAAAAAGGTCTGCATGACACTTGCCTCTTCACTTTTTTACTAGAAGATGTTGTTAGATAAGGCACTGAATGCATAATCATAATCCATATATTCCTTTGGTCTTCCGCCAATTCTCCATTTGTGTTGCATACCGAGCCTAGTACCTACCAAAACAGGGCAAAAATTGTATACAATGTATGATAGAAAGATCATCTCTACTCCTTTTTGAAATTAGGTCGGAAAGGAAGTGGCCGGAATTTATTGCCATAATGTACGTAATATGTATTTTTCGAAGTCTGCTAGCCCATATCATATCAACATCTTCAAAATAATTAGCATCATCCCAATTGAAATTTTTCACTATATTTATATAAATCTTATAATGAAGTGGCACGCATTTTCATGGATTGTTTTTGTGTTTTTACAATAATGTCAATTATTAATCAAACTACATTCATAAACTAGTTTTTGAATGTGCAAAATACAGACACAAAAAGTCATTGAATATTCTATGATAGACATGAATGAAAATATTTTTGAGACCACTTGAGAGTTTGAAGTCACTGCGTACAGGAGAATCAAACAGAGCAGAGGATGTAGTGGAGTAAAAACCGATTATCAATTACAAGATTCCGTAGATTATACAGTTCTTTTCAGAACGATGGCATTTGGGGGCTTGGTGTCAAAGTTGCAGTACATCACAAAGCCATTTCTACCCGCATTATGGGTTCCATTGATTTACGCAATTTTGGGGTCAATTGGACTTATCCTGAGCTTATGGAATACTGGAGACATGCTCAATGATGAGCAACATAATAAGGTCCCGGATGGCGTCGAAACGTTTGACTTCATCATAGGTTAGTTCAATTACATATAATTGAAAACCAAAAGACATGCATTCATATTAGACTGGAGATAACCTGTTTTATCTTATTATAAAACAAGCGGGAGCTGGGAGCAGTGGGGCTCTAGTAGCAAACAGACTGAGCAAAAACCATCGCGTCCTTCTATTAGAGGCAGGAGGTGAACCAATGCCGTTACAATATATCCCGGGTTTCGGTGTCTTCTTTGTTAACTACCCGGAAACAGATTGGATGCATAAAACGGTCCCACAAAAATTTGCATCGTTAAATTCAGTTAACCAGGTAAGCAACCCAATCATGTATGTCCAATAGTTTGTGCTTGAATCGCAAAACTGATTGATAACACTGTTATTTGACTTATAAAGCAAAGCTCGTGGAGTGCAGGCTTAGGGCTTGGAGGAACGGGTACTATAAATTTAATGATACATTTGAGAGGTCACAAGAAAGACTTTGACAATTGGGCGAGGATAACCGGTGACCCAAGTTGGAGCTGGGAGGGAGTCCTACCTTACTTCAAAAGTTATGAAGACTATGAAGAAAGTGGTGATCGTAAGTTTATTACTTGAAACAGTAATGCGCACTTGAACATTAATTTACAGCTCAAAATTTAGCTTTGTCAGAAATGTTAGAATTATTGCCAAAATAAGAATCAATTTTAATTTATAGCCCGTTATCACGGATTCGGTGGTGATATGCGGGTTCAACAACCAGATTATGTTGGAATGGGTCCAGAATTTATTAGAGCTGGACAAGAGTTAGGCTACTCTCATTGTGACCTGAATGCCCCATTTACAGAAGGCTTTGATTTTTTAAAGTATCCAATAAAAAATGGGGTACGCCAAGGAACATATCAAGCCTTTCTCGAACCGATAAGAAGGCTTAGATCGAATTTGGTTATTAGAAAATTCGCACATGTGAATAGGGTATGTAACGCAATCAAATTTATTCCGCACCCTTTACTAAATGAAGTTAAACAGAATACAATAATTGTTAGTATTGATATTGTAGGTCCTATTCAAGCACGGTAACGTAGCTTATGGCGTGGAGTACGACAGGTGCGACTCTACTGATTATGCCAGTTTTTTAAGTATCCAATGAAGTCTTATTTAATTTTTTAAACTCATCATCTTTTTACAGGCATGGTGAAACTCGACAAGCATTTGCTTCCAAGGAAGTTATTCTATCCGCTGGAACAGTTAACACGGCAAAGTTACTATTACTAAGTGGAATCGGTCCAAGGGCACAGCTTCAGAAATTCAGCGTATGGGACATTATAACTATTGACGTTGCAAATTATTTTTTAAAAAATGATGTGCATACACCAAACACCAAGCCAAACACCTTCATGCAATGTTAAAAATATATATAGATTCCAGTTCTCGCAGATCTTCCAGTAGGGGAAAATTTACAGGATCATATTGCAGGTAATATTCAATAACGTAATTCTTTTAACATGAATTGGAGCCCGTCCAGCGGAAGACCCATATATTATTGTGGGACAAATTCTAACCACCACTTACTTTTTATACTTTGCAGCCTATGTGGGACCATTTTTTATTGATAAGCCTCGTTCTGTCTCTTTGGAAAGAGATTTAACCCCCACTGCCTTTGTCCAGTGGTTCACAGGTGGTCGAGGAGTTTTATCTACAACGGGATTACATGCAACAGGCATCATTTCATCCTCCCTTGCCAAGGCTCGGGGTGAAGGACATTGGCCTGATATCCAGTAACTATTCAATTCTTGAAAACAATTATTATATTTTACTTTGTAGCATCAACATGAAATCATTTTGTTTTGAAGGTACTTTCTTTTCGGATTCTCAACCTTCAAGTCATTTGGGGCAGCATTTGCCCATGGCTTTGGTCTAGCACTAGACGAACAAAACAAATTTTATGAACATGCAATCGGCAAAGACTCTTTTTTGGTTGCGGTCTCTGGAGCAAGACCTTATTCTCGTGGATATGTCAAGTTGGGAGGGAAAAGCCCTTATGACAAACCAATTATTGACCCTCGATACTTTACTGATCAAGGAGATCGGGATTTCCATTCGATTTTGGAAGGGGTAAAAATACTGCTTTATCTCACTCAAAATACCACCGCATTGGGACACGAGCTTGGAACTAGGTACACAACGCAGTCGTTGCCAGGCTGTGAGCACCTCACTTTCCAATCAGATGAATATTGGGAGTGTTATGTGAGAAGATACACGGTCACACTTCACCACCCAGTTGGCACAGCTTCCATGGGAAAAGTCGTAGATACTCAATTGCGAGTTTACGGTACACAAAATTTAAGAGTTATTGATGCTTCCGTGGAGCCGGTTCTAGTGGTGACAAACACTCAGGCTTCCGCTATAATGATTGGGGAGAAGGGATCAGATATGATTTTGAAGTACTGGGAAGAGCAAAAGAAAAAGCAAAGTCAGTATGGACCCCCTCAGTCGTATGGAGCACCAAATAGGACTCCAGCCCCATCCCAGTCATACGGAGCTCCAGTGCCTTCTCAGCAATACGGTATTCCTCCACCTCAGTCGTCATCTTCAGCTAACCCTTGGTTGAAACCAATCTCCACATATAATGTGGCATCGATAAATAGTACAAATAATGGTTACTCTGAGCCAGGATATTATGCTTACAATATTGTTAAGTAGAATCATTGTTATCTGCTCTCAGAGATATTAATAGACTGTATAGTATAAAAATGTTAATAATAAACTTTGTCGCTTCTTGCGCTTCACATGTCTCATAATAAATCATTATTATGCTTTACTGTATGGCATTTTTTGCAAGGCATGCGCTGAGGAAATGTTGGCAAGGGCAAATGTTCTACATGCTCTACGACTTCACTCAATCAAGGATACGGTTGGCAAGTAAGTAAATGGCACAACAAACAGCTTCAGACGACTACTATGAGTCTATACTAGGTCTACTCACCGCATGTTATGCATAAGTTTCTCTGTTGGTGCTATGTTGTTTGTCCGGTATGCCCAGATAGATGCATAAATGACATTTGCTGTGAATGATGGAAGTGTTGACGTCAACAGAATTGTTGAAAATTAAGTTAAATCATATTAATATTAAGGCAGATTACATCAGCATCTACAGGTCCTAAAAGCCAAGTTGAGTGGCATGGCAGATTTTGATGAGGACGACTTTGATATTGACGAACTACTTGACGTAAGATATCAAAGATCTATTAGATGCATATAACTCCATTGAAGAATGTCTTGAAGCATAAGGGCTTAAATTTTTTAACACTTAATTTGACTTTTGAAGGAAATTGACTCTTCTGGAACGAAAGCAAAGACGACTAAATCCCCACCTACCACCACTGCACCATCTTCAGAAAAGGTAGTCTAGGAAAAAGAGCTTCTATCTGATAGCTGGAATATTTTATTAGAATAATTAAACCCTTAATTTGAGTGAGGTGAGGCTTTTTATAAAGCATGTCCTTATTCTTACTTTGCCTCACCTTTATTAATTTTTCCGTTATGTGGCAGCAATGATAAGTAATATAAATTCTAATTGGTGAAAATGTCCTTTTCTTTGTCTTCTCAGCAAAATATTTCCTCCAACAAGTCTGTTCGATTTTCTGAAAATGCAAGTGGAGCTGGAGAAGATGATGATTTCATCTCAAAACTTCCCCGCAGTCAACAAGCTCCATCGTCAACGAGAACCTTGTTCATGTCAAACAGTAGTAGTTCCACGAAACCACCTTTGCCACCAACCTCTAGGAGTAGATCTGGTGGTGGTGGTTCAGCAGCTCAAACTGCAAGTTCCAAAGATGATTGGTTAGGTATACAAGATAACAAGTCCTCACTGTCTCCATCAAGCAGTCCACCAACAACGCAGCGTCGAACTGGCCCGCAGACTCCACCAACCTCAGCATCATCAGCATTAGCAGATCAAAATAAGCCCCCGCAAGGGAACTCCTCAGATGAAGAAGATGCCCTTTTTAAAGACATTGGTTTAGCACGGCAATCATCTAGTGGACCAGGACGAAGGTCTGCATTGAGCCAACCTACAAAATCATCCGTAATAGCTGACCAGCAAAAGCCTACTACCACGCAGCAGCAGAGAAGTCGGCCAGGAGTAACATTTGCAGAGCCAAACACTAATATTACGCCTCCAATGTCTTTGGGAGATATGCCTGTTCCACTCAAATCTAACTTTTCCAGTTCCTACCTTGACCAACTTGGAATGAGTCCACAAGGATCACCAAAACAGTCTTTGGATTTGAATAAACCAACAATCCCAAAGCCCCAGCCGTTACCATCTTCAGCATCGCTTTTAGGAGCTTCTCCATTTTCGGATTCGGCTATGGCTCCTTCATTCCTTCCAAAATCACAGATAATACCTAACCTCCCGAGTGCGGAATCTATGCATGCGTTTTCACTTACAGGACCTCTTACCTTACCACCCGAACCTGTTTCTCAGCAGCAAGCACCACCAACAACAAAGAAGAAAGTGACCAAGTTGGCTGCAGGAGGTGGAGCAACAACTTCTTTGGCAAATACCCTCCAGCTTCCAAGTCATCTAATTAATGAAGAAGACCTAAAGGCTATGAGCATGTCGTTAAAGACATTATATGCAAATCAGTTGGAGTTGCAGGAAAAGAGTTTCACTGCACAAACAGAGTTCATGTCTGAGGCAAATAGGAGAAGGGAAGAAATGCTCAAGGAGGAAATGAGAACAATGCAAGGTGACTATGAAGAGAGGCTAGATCGTCTAAAAGTAAACACATACATACATTTCTAAAAGTATTCTTCTAAATAAGTTTGAAGTTACTTTTAAATCCCATTTTCTCTTCCAGAATGAAATTCGAGAACTGGAAACGAAACAGCTACAGAAAAATCCAGCTCAACAGGATATCACTGCTTTGGCATCTTTATCCCAGCAGCTCAATTCTGGTATAGTCACTCTGCGTGACGCACTCCAAAAATCTAAAGAAGCTGGTACCGTTGGTAATAATAATGTGCAGCAAGTAGTTCAGCAACTTCTTCAACAGAATCTCAAACAAAATGAGGATAAGTTGCAAGGGGTGGAAGGAAAGGTCTGTAATATGGTAAAGGCTGTGGACGACTCAGTTGCAAAACGCTTCACATTGATGAATGAGGCATGGAAGAACTTGTGTGCCCAAATCAAACAAAATATAAATGAAGTTGGAACTACAATTTCATCAAGTCACAAACCCGGGCCTGATCTAACTAAAATACAGGAAATTTTGGATGGAAATTTTCACTCTGTACTGAAAACTGTTGAGAATTTAGAGAAAGCTGTCAACAGTAAGGAAGACCCATATCCAAACTTGGTGAAAAAGATGGAAGGTATGAGAAATAAAATAAGTATTCATTTTTGAACTATAGATTTTGATAATGTGATAGATTTACATTTATTTAATTGTTTATGATTATAGAATCACAAAAACTAATTATTGGAGAAATGATGAAAGTTCAAAAACTGCAAAGAAAAGTGAAAGAAAGTACAGATAACATTACGATGGAACCAATAGTGAAAATCTTGGAGTCAGACAAGGATGATGAGCAGAGACGCAAAGAAAAGTTGACAACGCAGATAAAAGAGATGCGACGAGATTTAAAAAGGATTCTACTGGAAAGTGAAAGTCGTCAAGAGTCCAACCAAAAGTACAACATGACAGCAGAAATGGAATTAAAAGCCATTTCCCAGTTAATTCGGGATTTAAACTCTCAACTAAAATTTTCCTTGATTTCCGGTCCATCTCACCCTGAAAATTTGACCAATCAATTTAACACAAGCATGCAACAAACACAAGCCGAAATGGAAATGAAGCTGCTTCGTGAAGAGCGACAAGCCCTATCAGAATCAATGGCTCAGATAAACGTTGAAAAGCGCAAGTTATCCGAGGAAAAGATTCAGTTTGAAAAGCAAAAGCTAGACTTTGGTAAGGAAAAGGATCAACTGAGAAACCTGGATATTCAGCTAAAAACAAAGATGGAAGAAACCGAAGAAATTCAGAGAAAGACGGAAACCGTTCGCAGGGAGGAAATTCACCTGACTTCAGAAGCTCAAGTAAAGTTACGAGAAGTGGAGAAGGAAAAGTCGAGCTTGAGAACAAAGCTAAATGAAGCAGAGCAAAAATTACGAGGTTGGGAACAGAAACTAAGACAGGAGAAAGGTGAGCTCGTGAGGGAAAGGGAGTTTATAGATAAGCTAAGGGATCAACTCCTCTGTCCTGGATGCCTTAAGCATAACGAGTCCTCGGGTGGATTACATCATTCTCATCCTCCCCCGCCGCCCCCTTATGTCCAACTTGATATCCCTGGCTCAACAAACACACTTTCCATTCCACATCATTCTGCAAATATGAACTTGGGTGATGAATATTTCAATACTGAAAGTGACTATTTGGATGCTTACTACAGAAGGATGTTTAATTAGTGATGATGAGTATGTACAAAAACAAAAGTTTATTTTTTATCATCTTCAATTATTATTATTATTCATCATTCTTTTTTTATTATTATTATTTTCCAATCATCATAAATTAATTATAACGTTCATCATCATGTTTATTCTATCGAAGAGTTCAAATAAAGTCGATATGTATTGCGAACATAAAACATTTTTCTCGTCCAACTCACTTTTATTACTTTACTACGCGGCTTAAATCTAAGTTTACTTTTTTTTATACCTTTTTAACCATTTCTTTCTGTTTCTGCGATAAAAAAACTGACAGCACTGCAAAACTGACTAACATCTACAATTACAGGCAGCTTCTAAAAAATCATTTTTTGAAAAGGTACAACTTTCTCGATTATGAAATGTACAAATACCACGTGCCTGCTATTTTTTACACTGGGTACAACAAGGTAGAATATAATTGAAGGCAATTGGTGAAAGTACATTATGCTAAGTAGCTATACAAGTTATTAAATACAATATTTTTTTGTCACATTTAAGTCAAGTCGTAAGTTATAGTGAAAAATCGAATAGTATATACACATTCACATACTTAGGTATGTATACTATATCATTTCGTAGATTCTCGTGGACGGTTAAAGTGATATCGAGTAAATTTACCCATTTTTAAGAAATGGGGACCTACACAATCGTGATGTGATATATGTATCTAATGTAGTTTATGGCCATTAAAAAGTAGGGAAACAATAAATCTTACGATTAGTACTAAAATACTACTCGTCATACATTCTATATTATGTATTTTGTTCTTGTTTTCTACTCAAAAAGTTTAAAAAATACTGACATTTTCCTCAATTTTCCCCAAATCTAAAGGGAATTGTTTTGTGTATGTGGGTAAGAGAGAAAAAGTGGTTTATTTTGGCCCATTTTGTTTCCCAAGTATTAACCTGCTATTTAGCCTGATTTCGCTATATAGCATGTCACTAGAAAGCGCTCATGTGACTTGAAATTTCAATTTTACAAAAACAAAATGCTTCTAACATTCTACCTACAACCTACCTAACAACACACGTTTCCGTTTTCTAAAATAAGGACGGAGTGTTTCCTTTCTCAACTTACTACTTGTCAGTCTCGATCATCCTATTATATAGCATCATTTTACTGGTTTGGAGTAGTACAACATTTCTTGTACAATGATATTTGGATGTACGCAATAATTATATATAATTACTCCCTAAATTTGAATGTAATTATTTACACTATTTTAGTAACTCCATTAGTCATAGGCTGTGGTTGGTGGCACTTGTCATTAAGGTTATTATTTTGGGAGGAGCTTTTGCTACTGTGATTTTTCACTTCTAAGAGTTGAGGGTTGTTTTCGACAATGATGAGAAGGATTCCGTCAATATATGCTCGGAGCTGCTCATTCACATCTACTTGCTCCTTGAGAGCTTTCTTCACCTGGAAATAAAGAAAATACACAACCATTTAGTAAAAACAAAATTGGCAGATTCCAGAAACATTATTTTTTAGTTAGCAATAAGTTGCAAAAATGTCTTGAAGTATGAAAGTATGAAAAAAGAGTCGTTTCAACTAAAATTTCATGCATGTGAGACGAGGTTAGCGAAGTTTATGTACAAGTTTTTTTAGTTTCATGCTAATTTTTTTTAGGAATGAAGAACCATCCTATTAGGCTTGCATGCATTTTTTTACAACAAAAAGGTTTAAAGGGAAGCTCGAAACAAAGTGCAGGAAAAAGCTTTCTCAATCAATTGAGTTTGTATATTAACCTTGGCTAAATCCGTCTCTGATTGCACGTAGAGTCCAATGGCATTCTAAAAAATCACAAAGCAAAACAAAAAACAATAATCTCAGCATATTCATTTACTCACAACAAGACACAACAATCATCCTTCCTAGCATTGCATTATGACTTGCAGAAAATACAATTGTATACTACAACACTACTAACTATATAATAAGGTTTATAATCTAATATACATACATCACAGTCAAATTGCATGCAAGATTAGATTTCGAAAAGTTTTTTTTTAAATCTTCAATTTTAACTGCACGACAGACAGACTGTTGACATTTTTGTAGGATGTGAGATAGAGAGAACTTCAATTATTTTATATGTACATGGTTAGAAACGTCCTAAAAACAAACGTGAAATGCAATGCAATGCACTTAATTACAATGGATGACAAAGTGAGTCCATATAGTCTACTGTCATAATAATGTATGTATGTATGTAGCATATTTTAGTCATTAAAACTTTTACATTTCCTAACATTTTTTAATTTGATTGCAATACGTACCTGGTCTTGAGACATGGCTTCAAACTCAGCAGCCAAGCTATCCCCAGCAGGAACTGAATTAATGGTGGTTAGTAAAGTTCGTCCTTCCTCGAGACCACGATTTAGGAGTTGAGCATTCAGTTCATCATTTGCTTCTTGTAGGTCTGTGATTGAAATATGTACTTGCAATTTCGGTATGCTCATATTCGACTGATGCTTGAAGTACTTTTATATTTAAAGTAAATACACTTACGTTCATTTTTCTTTCTAAGTTTTTTAACTTCCTCCTCCTTTTCATTCAGTCTCGATTTAAGTTCTTGAAACTCAAAATCCGCTTGTATACTCTCCTCCTGTCGTCGGAGAGAACTGGGAGAGTTTTGCATTTGGAATTGACGCATGCCTTCCACTTCCCTTTTCAGTTCCAAAAGGGCCTATTGAAATTTAACATTTCAAGTAATTATAGTTTCATTTAAAACTACATTTTTAAAAATAAAGTTAAGGCTTTATTAAGTAGTACAAACGTGTACCTGCTGAGCACCGGCAGATTCCACAGCCATAATTTCCCTATCCCTCCTCCCCTGATCTTGTAAATTCCTATTTTCTTCTCGTAGATTCCCTACCTCCCTCTCCATTTCTAGACACCTATCACTAAAGTGATCTTTGTCAGAACGTTCCCTATCCAATTGATTTTTAACCCTTGTGGACTCCGTCTTTGAAGCAGACAAGTCTTTTTCCATGGACTGAAGTTTAATCTCGTAGTTTTCGCTTTGTAACTGCTTCTCACGGTCCCACCGACTTTGAAATTCTTTGAATCGTCGCTGCTCCTCGCGAAGTTTCTCTTCGCCACGAAGCTCTGTCTCACGAAGTTGCTCTTCAAGCATAAACACTTTGGTTGATAGCTCCGCATTCTTCTCCTTTTCTCTTGTGTAGCGATCATCAGCATCAGTTTGATTCTCTGCCAACACATTCATTTTCTCCTCGAGGTGATGTACTTTATGCGTGAGATCGATTACTTCATCTTCTAGAGAACCATCCGAGTACATTTCCTCAGCATCTCCAGCTGAACTTCTACCCGAAGAGTGGAAACTGGAACTGCGGTACAATTGATTGGCTAATGCATTTGATGAGGTTACTGCAGGTGGGGTTCGTTTTGTTCCAGGTCTAAAATACAAAATAATAATTATTATTATAAAGCTTATCTTTTAGAGAAGATAACATTTAAGCAATTTTAAGAAAGTAAAAGCAGAACCCACAAATAAAAATAGTTTTACGCACATATAATCAATTGATAGCAATGAAAAGATTGAAACACAAAAAAAAACGCATTAAAAAGGCGATTTCAGCAACAACATACTTAAAAACAGAATCTGTGTCAAAATGTTTAGTTTTTTATTACAGTTTTTTTTGTAAAGATATAACTGATTGCAGCAATTCTATTGCTGCTTTGCATTCCATTCTACTTGTTTGCGTAGCAAATCAGTTGTAATAAACTATAAAGAGGAGGAAAAAGACCTTTGTTAAATATAGTCTGAATTGAATTGCGTTTAATGATCTCGTTAATTTGTAGTTAGATTTAGATTTAGGTAGTATTATAGGAAAACAGAAAAAGTGGGACTCCTAAATTGGCTTCTTCTCTAAAACGTTCAAGTAAAGTTAGCAATACTTATGATTGGTAAAAGCGGAAATAAATCATTACGAGCCATCATCAAGATTTAAAGATTAATAAAAAAAAGAATTTTGCCTTTGCTCCTCTATATTCAGTAACTTGCAAATATTTTGTTTTGGGTACGCAATACCGATAAATGAGAAAAATAGAGAGCTCAAATAAGTTTTTTTTTACAAATGTATGTTAAAGGGTAAATCATACAGAATAATATGAATATTGTCAACTTACGGATTTCGAAATGATCCCCATCTCCGATAACCCATGGCTTCCCCGTTACTGTTAAAGATGCAATAATTACAACGAAAATTACATTACAATACAATCAACAATATTAGTATACTTATATAAGAGACTGCAAGGTGTAAGACTTATATTGGACAAGGACTGAGCAAAATTCACACAAAACTAAGTCCTATGTCAATGCATTATTAAACTACAAACATATACGTTATCATTCATATAACAGTAAACATTTATATTAGCTGCCTACAAATATTAAAATCATGGGAAATTTCCCATGTTTCGTGTTTGTCAATAGAAAAAGAATCATATCAAGTTTTTTTAGCAAGAATTATGAAGCATATAACGAATGAAAATTTAATTAAGGATGGTTGCCATTTCGTTAGTTAATTGAATTTTATTCTAGTGTGACAACATAACATACACCTTAGGCATGGTCGTGTGTAACTTTTAGGATTGGGTTTCCGTGTGAAAATCTTATTATTTATGAATGTATTTGGGCACTGCACTTGTCAATTGCATTTTTGCATTGCACATTATATGTAATCAGAGCATTGACTTTCGACTGTAAGAAATTATTATTGCAGCCAGTTAATTTAACTACTTATATCCTTTAAACCACACAGTTTGTTATGTTATGTTGTATGCACAATATTGCTTCGAGTCTTCACCGAAAATGTAACATAAAAAGCGATTCGTATATATTCTTATTGTGACTTACTTTTGGGGTGATTTTCTAAGACTAGTGCGATTCCAACTATGTCTTGAGAGCGGAGTGCTTGCACCTCCAACACCGGAGCCAGTCAAATCTAGATCTGTCCCATCTCTGCCAAAAAAACAAGACACATAACAAAAATTAGCACAATGGAAAACTCCATACTTTACTACTTCATAGTCATTTGTCATAAAACCCTCTTCATCCTAGTACGCTCGCTCGTAACAAATTTCCCTAGCAAATGCGTCATTTTATTTTTATGCACCCACGCATACCATCACCATCATCATCACCACTTTGTCACTAATTTGGTTGATGATGATGACTTTCTTCATTGTATTACATATATGCAAAGGCTACCACACGAAATTACGTATTGTTAAGTCATAAGTAGCAAAAGTATATCAATCATGAAGTGAATGCAATGGTCAATTACCACAACGGTTTTTCAGTACTCACAATATCACAATGTCAGAGTCCTAAGAGCAAACCCATATCGGACAGAGAACCAGCCTACGCACCACAATTTTTTTTGAAGGAATGGACCCACTTACTTCATCCACCACACTATTCTACAACCACAACCAACGACGCTATGTTGTGCACCACACAACAATATTGCAAATTGAGGATAAAAAAAGTCACAAGCACCAATCTAAACTGTTATGAAGTACATACCAATCATATTGCATCGTGCCACTAACAGCAGGACAACAACCAACGGAATTCACCGTTATCCCAGTAGTATCATAAGCCAAAACGCTAATCCAATCCAATCAGAATATTTAAAAATTATTATATCCTTGTGAAACGAGTGACTGAAAACTGAAGTGTGCAGCTAAAACTACAGCATGGGATTACCCTCTCTCTCTGTTGTCTGTAAATAATTTCATATAGGAACAGGACTCAGGAACCTGCTTAGTTAAGCGTAAACCTATATGATGTGGCTTAATGATGAGCTAACAACGGGAATTTGCCATTGTTAATGCAACAATGTTATTATATTATGCAACTGATTAGGTGAAAGAATGAGTAGGTTCTACATATAGGAGTTTGTATCAACGGTATATTATGTACGAGACATTCATCCATAAGTATTTTATACACACATAATATATCATCATTCATCATGTACTTTACAACAGTAAATAGGTATGGATGTCCTTTTTGAAACTGAATCTTGTGCAAACACACATTTATTCAACCTTATGCAATTGAGTTGTTTAAGTGACTAGATGATTGTCCGATTGAAACAGACAAAGATTGTAACTTTGTGTGTAGTAATGGATGAATAGGATGTGTTTACACAGACATTTTTGCTTTTGTTTTCTGCTCAGCATTTTGTGTGAGTTTCCAATTTTCAGCGTGAATCAAGATAATTGACTTAAAAAGCACAATTGTTGTGTTGTTGTGGGATGAATGATTTGAGTTGGTTTTACATGCTTGTTGATCTTTTTTTTTGCGTTCTACCCATATTTAACTTGTGAGCACAGGTGGTGGTGGAAGTGGAAATTAAATATTAAATCACTTAAACTAGCTCACATACACAATATATGGGAACTCATGAGCATGCAATCCACAATCCACACTCATCGTCATCATCATCATCATCATCATCATCCATACAATTCACTATTTGCGCAAAAGATTATGCTATGTTTACACCGCAAACTTAAAAATAATAGCCGACACACAGGAAGAAATGGAAAGTTTTTTTATTCGTTTATAATGACTATAATAGACAAAAACGAACTGTTGCACAATACCGATCACAAAATTAAGTTAAGAGTACCTACACGCATCTGCGCTTTTGTGTATTGTTATGCATAAAATGCATATATTATTATATATAAATGATACTGATACTAGCAGCATTAAACCCAGAGACCCAGGACAGACGTAAGCAGCCGCAATTATACTTGCATTACATTATCGTTCAAGATGAAAAGAAGCAAAAGAGCTGTGAACTTTAATTCTTCGGCAATTTAATGCTTCTTGGCTTACTTTAATTAATAATTATGAGTATGAGTGACTGCCTATATGAGTATGAGTTTATGGTCCAATGAGGAAGCAATATAACCATATATATTCTAATCCAATACTCAACTCGCAAGAGTGAAAAAGGACGAATTATTTTTTATATCCATAAGTATATCACATTTATGCATATTTATAAGGAACGTAGTAATAATGGGCATGTACCTTATAAAACGACATCAAGTGCGTGTTTGACTGATATATGATGGAAGTCTAAGAGTTTATAAGAATGGGAGGAAAATTGAAGTCAAAGTGCACCGTCAACGATTGTAACTCAGGTGCCTATTATAATGCATCTGAGTCAATAAACTATTTATTACCTTAATATGTAGATTTGCGGGCACATATAATTTTTTGGCAAATATTTAATTTTGTGGACTAGGCTAGACTTACAACGTGGATACTTATTTACTATTCTCGTTCATTGCCCTTTGATTAAGTTCTGCACTTTTTATTTATTCGTATCCATTTAAGCGTATGTATCTGTATATATGCTATATAATGCAGTTAAAAATGTTTTATTACCAAAAATAAGAACAAGAAAACACTAATTTAGTTCCCATTTTGGACTTGCTTGATGCTATACCCATATGAGATGTATGGAAAATTGGATTTTAGCATGCAATATTGATGTTTCGTGAGCAAACAAAAAAGCTTCATGCTACATTCCATGTTTCCGTCCAGCAAGCGAGGGAATTGACTTTTCGTAATTAAAGGTGGAGGAGGAAATGCCTTTCTTAGCCGGTTCATTGATTCCACCATCATATCATGGAATGGGCTCGTGATGAGAAGGAGTGAAATGGAGCAATGAAACGCTTTTAGCATGGAACTAAGATGCAAACAATGTTTGGCAAGTAGTAGTAGATCCAATATCTCAACTTCCTTCTACAACGCTGACGCTGCTTAAGTACTTGTAGGCAGGTGAATCAAAAATCTTTGCTGGCTACTATCAAGTATCAACTATTGGCATAGGTATTAAAATTTGACATGACATAACAACGTGAGTCATTAAACTGGCGCAATAGAAATTGGGTTGGGCTTCAAGTCTCATTTCTTTTGGCGTTGCGGCCTTTTCTTATATACCCTTTATAATGATTGCTTCATACTACTACTCGCATTCTCATCGACTCTCTTAACTTCTGATATGTTTTATTAGCGTGTATAGGTACTTTGGTCAGAGAGTCACAGTCGTCAGTACAAGAACCGACACTTAAACTGTGGTTTTTATACCGATGACGCATTTCACTAAAAAAAACAATAGTTACTGATGCCAATAGAATCCAGAATTAACGTGTCACAAAGCCATTACCGAGTTTGAAAACGTGCATGTGTGGTTTACTAATCACTGCGATGACTATATGTAGAAAGAGCGTATGTATATGAAAGTGAATTTTTGAACCCTAACTCTTTTGAAATCATCATCACCTGAAGTTTTGCGCTTACTAATAGGGATATTTCCAACCATCCTCAAAAGTTGGTAATATAATAAGCGTTGGTGCGTGTGAATGGCTTATTTTAAATGTACTACCACTTTAAGTATTTGCATACAGATTTGTAATTGTCCTTATTTTCCCATTCCTAATTCCCACAACTAAACCAACTACTAGCCATCATATACCACCGCAATAATTTGCATTTGCATCTTTCTTGTCATCAGCAAAAGAATCAGGAGTCAACTTCATTGTAGTATAGTGTAGTTAACCAACGGTCAGCTTATGTGAAATGGAACTTTATTAAATTCACACAGGAGGGACAATCTCCTCAGCATAAATCATCAATAACCACCAAAAGCACCAACAACCCCGTCATCCTCATTACCTTTAATATGATAAATAATAGCCTAATTAGGGACACTAACATGAATACAACTCATTTCATGCAAGTAGCAAAAGTTCTAGTTCCTACAGAAAAGACACGATGTTCTAGTCTAGCATTTGTGAGAAATAAATGGCTTTATCATTGCAATTCATCAGCTAAAAAAGTATAATCTCGGTACTAAGTAAGTAAGTATAAGTAGTTTACTACAAACACACATGAGTGAACTCATACTGCACTTCAGTCCCAAAAATTAAATTAGAGCTTTGCATGAATGAGTTTACCCAGTAAAGTAGTAATAATAATTTTTATTCATCATGTTGAGTTGAGCATTTTAGTAAATGTTTTATTTGCTAAGATGGAATAATAAAAAATGAACTTGTCATTTGCATTTTTATGAGTGTTTTTTTCTCTTCAAGATATGAAAGAGAGGATAGAAATGAGGGAAAATGGTTAATGTTTGAGTATTCTTTTGAGCAAACAGAAAACATATATACTCTCTCATCATCATTAAAAACGTGATGGAATAAGTGTTCAGACAAAAGATTATTAAAAAGATTTGTATTTGTAGGTGGGTAGAGTTTTGAGTTTTAGTAAAATAAGAACATTTTGACGACAAAGCAAATCCCATGACTATGACTAGTAGATGGAAATGTACTTAAAACGCTTTTTTGGAAAAGGTGATGCATGATGATAATATGATGAAGTGATGTGATGTGATGATGAATATGCTCTTATGTATGTATGTATGTATGTATGTATGTATATGAAAGAAATTACGAATCCACTCGTGCATGAAATTTGTACCTGACTAACTAAATAGTTTTGTAAGAGACATGCTTCTCAACTACTATTTACTTTTTCCCAGTCTCAGTTTTGACTCAATATCTAGAACTGCATGTGAGATTTTTTTTTGTTAAAGTGCCTTTCTTTACGGAAATGCTTTTCTGAAAAATTAGCAAGTTGAAAAAGAGATTATGCTGATGATAATATGTCCCATACAGATAGACGCTTTGTAATTTGCAGGTAGCTTGGTTCTCCGCGAGTATGTATCAAATCAAAAATCAAGCTGCTACTAGATATAGTAGCTACTATGCATAGCATCCTGACTCAGTGACTGACTGACTGACGATATATGTGATGATGAGGAAATGACTATCATTCACTTTTTCCTATTTCACGAGAAAAATGTGGAATACATACACAAAAAGGGGGGTTTGAGCGTTTTGTACACCACTTAAACATGGGGCTAGGGCTACATTTATGCGAAATAAAAAAGTAAATTTGTTTTTTACTTATATTTTTCTGTGTGCTTGATTCACAAGAAAGTGAGATTTTTGTATGATGCAGGCTTAAAAATTATTGTCTTAATGATGCGAAGACCAGGCACGTCGGCAACTTATTCGATTCGATTCAATATCATTTCAACCACTTCTTCCACAGTCATTCTTTACATGTACTCGTGGAAAACTAATATATAAAAATAATAAACTAAAAAATAATTGATATTGAATCCACATTGCTTTGTCTTGTCCTTTTGATTTGAAAGCGAGTTTGATTTCATCTGATATCCTCATGTGCATACTTACTACTGGTTTGATGAAACACAGGAAAACCGCTACTTTAGATAGAACTTGAATAACCAGATTTAGCATCTTTTTCGACAATCAGATTGTTTTTTTTTGCATTTTCGTTTCTGGCTTATCTTAAAGACAAAACCAAGCAGTGTCTTTTTTGCTGCTGTGATGCCATTTCAAAATTCATGCAATGATTTTACAGTTTTAGACGCTCGTACGTAATCACATCTTAGTCCTTAGTTCTAGCCATAAGCCATTTCCCTGCCCCGCACCGCAAAGGATTCATTTGATTTTTTACAAGTCAAACGAATCTCGCTCGTTGAGAAAAAAGGAAACTGTGAGAGTGTAGTAAAACTCTCATATAATATGAATTACTACAGACGTGTCTTGCTGTAAGACCATGTCTTTCAAAAGTTGACTTTCATTGCCAATGAGTGACTGACTGTAGCTACAAAAAAAAAAGTGCAGAGCAGTGGTGAATGTTGGATACAATTATCTAGTCAGTCAGTGGTTGTCTGGTTGTAGTTTCATTTTATTAAATGGGATGCCTTCACATGGGTATTGGGACTTTTCCAAACCAACTACATACTTTCAAAGAGCAATAAAAAAGAAGTTAACTAGAACTAACCTTAAACTTGTGTGTAAAAATTCTAAAGAATAATTTGAAGAAACTAGAGTTACTACTACTACTGAAATATTTTATTCTTCACGGTAGCTACATTAGCATGTACGTATGTAAGTTTGCTTCAGCATCAAGTCTTTAAATAATAAGAGTGAAGGAAACACGCAGCAGAGATTTACGGATTACTTTTAAATGCTCCCCTCTTAAAAAATTTTGTACGCTTTTTATGCAAATCCCTCAGTAGTCTAGTCTCTGTCATCATAATAGTTTTGTGTTCTACAGTAGTAGTTGACCATGTAAAAAGGATAATTAGCATGTGAGACGTGACATAGTCACATGTACACGAAACCAAAAGCAAAATTAATGTTAAAATGGGCAGTTCATGGTACAAATTGTGGCAAAGGCCACCTTTAAACAAATGTGCAAATGCCAATGGTTTTTTATATGATTTCACACAAAAACTACAAATAATCATATTGAAATGAACACATGGACAATGAGCAAGACGATGACTTACCAGAAACGCTTTCAGATTTAAACAAAGCACAAAAAAAACGATCCAAAGTGATTTAAGGCTCCAATTACTTTCCCCTTGTCATTTTTAAACTGAGCAACAATGTGTAACAAGCCACCACCGCTGCGCTGCGCTGCGCTCTCTCACAAGTTCACAAGATTTTACTTGTCACAATCAACAATCAACCATCGTCATCATAACATAATCATCATCATATCGTGTAATCACAGTCAACAACTCAGAAAAACACAATGTCACCTTGCTTCACAACAAATCCTTTTGGGGTAGTAGCAGGCTCTGATTTTTTTTTGCATATGAATGCTACGCAATATAATTTAGCAATTACTCTTAAAGCAATACATATATGCTAACATTTCACAGACTCATTTGTCACTTTCATAAACAATGCAACAATATGAGAGCACCCAAAATGGAAACTCTTGTCATGATTTTTGTCTCGTTGCATTCCACCCAAAATGACAATTCGCAAGTTGCCTTTCTCTGTCACCCAAAACGGTTCAAGAGAGTGAGTCAATTTGAGCGTAGCATCATAAAAAACCCTTTGAAACTGATGAGTATAATGATGCTACGTTATAAAATTGTCTTGAGGGGGAATGGTGACAGGATCCCTTCATTTATTGTAATAGCACCACCACTTCAAAAAATCCAATGGTAATAATTTGATTCACTTTTTTTTCTTCATTTACGAATGAACATGTGTGCAGCACCCATCAGTTTTATTTTCGCTTCCTTTGCCAATTTCAAAATAATTCGTGTATCGTCACGGTCTCCGAAGAATAAAAACACCATGAAATGAAAGGGTCTTCATTCACTGTTCACATCGAACAGGTCAAATCAAACAATTAACCAGCAGCGGAGAGCCTCACAGCATGCAACAAGTCGATTAAAAGCTTGAAGAGGAGCAAGTAACAATGAGCACTTCAAGGACTTTAGTGGTTGGTCTTTCTCTTGAATTAAAATGACCCCTTTTTACAAAATATATTCCTTGATGATGCCGAAGGACAGGTTACAATGAGATGAATAATGCGATTTCCTAGCACACTAGTACACACAGGCACACAACAGGCTTTTTTTTTGAATGGGGAGGGAGCAGAGCACTTTGTACAGCAGCAAAAGCAGAGAGTTCTTTGGCGTCACATATTATCACGACTACTGCCACCAACACCGCCACCAACATCAAGAACAAAAATTCTCTCTCGTCAACAGTCAAAGTTGTACTGAAGGAAGGGAACAAAAAGGCAATGCAAGTCTTAAGTTTGACTTTCATGCAGCAAGTGAAGTCACAGTCACAAATGACTCAAACGAGTTCAGTAAAAAACCAAATGCTCAATTGCATTGGATGTAGGTAGATATTATGCAGTGATGTTGAATATTTATCCTATCTCGAAGGTATGCAATGCGATGCAAAGTGCACAAGTCTTCTAAAGTCATAAGTATTATATATGTACATATATATCCCCTCATTCATTCATTCTCTCTGCTTTACTACTATTTACTTAGTGTGAATATTCATGCATCTCCCTTTTTTAAAAACTGAAGCTTTAGATTGGCTTTGAATATATAGCCAAAGGGAGAATTCTTGTCAATACTATAAAGCTCAGACGGCTCTCGTTGTTGGCTTTGGCTTAACAAATCTTTGTTAACGCTTATTAGCTATGCATCTTTCTTATATATGCATATTTGTAATACATCAGAGAGAACAAAAAAAATTATTGAGATTACTTGCCAAAGCCGTACGTATATACATGCTTAACGCATTAGACATACAGCCGCAATAAATTCTCCTGAAGCCATCATAAACCATATCATCATCATCATCATCATCATCATTTGATTTAAAAGTTTATACCGCAAACCGTGAATGTCATATAGTGCACTTAGGCAAATGCTATTATTATTATGTATATTACATCTTACATCTCATTTAAAGTCTCTAAAAAACTTATTGCTAGTGCACGACATGAATGAATGAATGATAAGCACATATAAGCAAGTTGTAAGTCATACTTCATACACATCGCATCATAATGTGCATACCAAGGTATTTATTTATAACAGCAGCGCCTTGTGTCTTGTCGTTGAACTTGGTTTGGTTGGAGGCAGGGCGAGGTGGGTGAGGAGAGCTTTTATTAGAAAATAAATAACAACACAATTTTCAGAGGCAGTCAAGTGGAGAATTGAAAGCTTTTCAATTTAAAAAACCCTGTGTGCATAAAACACATATAAAAAGGAACATTGGACAGTGACTCTATATATTATTACATCCCACTGCTGCAAGGGAAAAGTATATAAGAATAACTATATAATACAATATTGGTGCTCCTTCTGTCTACATGGCATTCCCTACCATGCCGGCATCGGCATTCTTTCTATCAATTCATTGAGACTTTAAGATTCACGTTAAAAAAGAATATAAAGATTAGTTTATATGTTATTGGTGATTATTTATTTTCAAACGAGATTTTCCTTCACAGATAAAAACAAAATTGTGGAGATTGAGTGATCAATGATCACCTACGGCCACGGGGGTTGCCTGTATGTATATATTCTATTCGGTTTATGAGTGGAAAAAGAGAAACTTTTTTTTTGTACTTACACTTTAGACTTAAGGGTACATTTCTATATAACGTAACATTGTAAACATCATTCCTTTTGCATAACTTGTTGAACATAGTAATTTAGAGTAGAGCAGAAACAGTTTACATAGAAGTAACTACGCATAACGAATATATATGCATACAAGCATAAGCTGGCATTTTACAAGGGTACAATTATTTAATTATGGCCATGTTAAAAATGTGATAATTTATCGTGATAATCAGCTCGCAGCTTAATCATTTAGCTATGAATTATTTTTCTAATGATGCTAGAGGATGCTGAGAGGAAAAATAAATATTATGAGGCAATTAAAGTACCTCTTTACTTGGGTCACTGATTAAAAGTTCAAATCCTCTAAAAAAATAGAATATCTGCGAGGGAATATTTATATTATTGTCATACAAATACATAAATATTCTGATTAGGAGCACTTTTCTTATCATTTATTTGAAACTAGTAGCAAATGTCTTTCAATTAGAGATTAAAACTTCATGTAGCACGCCTACTTGTTGCGACATGACATGACATGGGGCAGCTAAATTATAACAATTTCATTTTATTGATAAGATGGACTTGTGGCAATTTTCAGAAAATCCTTCCATGATTATTAGTTTCTGTTGCTTGTATGCACGTATCTGAGCTTTATGCATATCTTAAACTCATGTCTAATTTATTGATTTCGCAAACAGGACTCATGTAAGTATTATAATGGCTGATAAGATTGAGTTGTAAGTTTAACTAGTCGTTGATTTCGTGTACCCTCAAATGTACATGAACTTAATGCAAACAAACAAACCAAGTACTATGATTAGTTTTTTTTACTCAAATTCAATTACGAATCGATTATTTTCATGATTTCTTTAGAAACTTGTGTGTATTCCCTTTAAGTATAGAGCGTGAACATGAAGATCGTAAGGAAGTTCAAATTTTATTGCTTGCAATAATAATCAAAGGAGTGCTGAGAAGTTACACAAAGGGTATCGATAATCATGTGATGAGAATGAACTGTACTGACCATCATCACAGTTTCTCTTCGTTGTAATCATTTTTGGCGAAAGGTAATTCCTCATAATTATTCGCACTCGCGGCACTCCCTAATGAATGATGTCGGCCTCCACTCATCAAATTTGTTTGTAATTTAAAAGAATAAAATACTAGACCATCATCCTATGATGCTTTTATAAGCGTGGTGGGTAAAATTACATTTAAAAAGTAATTAAGAATGCCTATACATTTTTGTTGCTGACAAAGAAGGACAAAAGCAACGGGACATTAATGTTCAACGCTTCATTTGTTTATTAAATGCGTTGGCAAAGGAGAAAAAAGCTTGCTAATGACAGGTTCAAGGTGTCGTTCCGCAGTTTTTGTTCTTCCTCCTAAGCCATAATACAAACATGTATTTTCTTAACCTTTTATTTGTGCGAAATTTTTGCAAACAAATTTAAAAGTTGGTGGATGTGTAGGACACGAGCCATAATATGCTTCCAGGTCGCGAATTCTTATTATGGGTAGAGCTATTTCTTTAAAACTGTTAATAACCAAGAAGTTCTATCTGACTCACCTAGCATGGCTTTAAATCGTTTTTAGACGGTACGTCCTATGTAATATGTACAATACATTGTTTCATAAATTAGCTCATCCCTCAATTTTTCACGCTGCATTTCCGCTAACGAAATCTAAGCGATTAGTACAATTTACAAAGAATGTGGCTCATCTCAAGGAGGAATGTTATATCTAAATCGACTATGCTGTTTGTGGCGATGGAGTGAGATTAAAAATTGAAGAAGCCTCCACTTGATTTCACAAAGTTAGGTACCAAAAACACAATTACCTACTTTAGATAACATGGTATAGCATAATATAAATACACCACTACCACAATGTAATCTCCTAAAACAAGTCGTTGGTAAAGCGAATCAGCAATTTCATTCTATCCTTCGAAACATTTACCAAGTTATGTTATGACTGAATGAGCTGTAATAACTATTCATGGCTCTTCCGTATATTATGTATGTAATACTTGCTTATTTTTGTTACAGGCTGATCATATACCTCATACCTCTCTTCTTGAATACAGTTCGGAGTTGTATCTTGGATAAAAGGTGATGTTGATGTAAGTGCACCAATGACATCGAAAAAAATAACATTCAGCATCATTCGTCAACAGAGCACAAAAAACAATTCAGTAGACCTTCATAAGGAAAAGGGATTATTTTTTGTAAGTCATTTTCACAAAAGAATTACATACAATGCCATTGAAATGCTCCTTTGGGCTTTGGATTTACTATTTCTATACTATTTACCTTTTCCAGATCCTCATACAACTTTTAGCTTAGCTCAGGTTTACAACTTAAGTGCATTACCATTAATAAGGGGAGGTTAGGTGTTATGTGTTGTTGCAGAAAGCGTATAGAGTAAAAACCTTGAGTTTCTTGATGAGAAAATGTTGAGGTCCAATGCTACAACCAGGTGCATTTATATATAGTAGTGTACAAATATTGAGCAACGTAAACCAAACATTTAGTGATGTTTTGGAAGTACATATAATAGTAATATAACGCACATTTTCTAGCTACTAGTGCAGCACATTAGGGTTTCTGCTGATCATGCTAATCGCAAGTACTTACGAAGAAAACCTTACAGGTATCTTCAACAAAATTCTATGGGTTAGTCTAGTATAAAGTGGATGTTGATGAGACAAAAAATACTTACAAATACTGCACTGGTACCTTGGGATGATGTTCATGCTATTAATATGTGAAGGAAATATTTCCGTTGAAGTCAAGAATCGATTTGTTCGCAAGCAATTTTTGAAAGGGAGCCATTTCTCCAGTCGCTAATGAATAGAATGCCATATAAAAAACTATTGCACCTTGACATTATTTTACCGACAGAAAATACCCCTTGCCAAATACTTAAGTTAAGATAAGATATTTTACTCGTAAGTTAATTGGATGTGGATAAAACAATTAAGAAATCATGTGCAAAAGAAATTAATGGAAATTTTCTTTTGTATACTTTTACGTGATTACTACATTAAATATCATTATTTTACAGACAAGCACACTATATAGTTAATGATAACGACTTTTTTCATTTTAAGAGCTTTAGCTGATTAGTTCCATAAAATATATTGCTCTTTGCTATTATTTGTATTTTTAAACAACTACTATGGCTAATCACAAAAGATCAAACCACGATTTCCATTGTTATCATCAAGAGAAAGATCATCATCATTTAAACAACCCACCACATAATTTCTGTCAGTAATGATAATGATTATAACAATCTGTATTACGCAACAAATCATGTGGAATGGAATGATGATCCTTTGAGCAAATTGAACTAACAACGTAATGAGCAAGCACCCCGTTCCCCACAGGCACCCAATCCATCTTATCCATCCCCATTGTCATTTTCCAATTTCTATACCTAAACTCTCTTTTGCAGAAACAAGGTTTGTGTTACACTACATTTACAACGTAAAGTTAACTACTCAACTCAAACACAAATGCAGATTGAGCCGACTGCTGGCTCAATGAGAACTTTTCAAACACCAAACAACATCATTCAAGGAATCATTTTGTGGCACACAGTAAATTACACCTGGCATGAATTGTATGTAGCTAGTATATTGCATTAGCAAACTCCCTCCCATCATGTGTCCCTAAAACGTAATCTCATTTTTTAAGAGAAAAAATAGCAATTTTATCTACCAACCAGTGGCAATGCACTGCACTGCACGCAAGGTTTGTAATGAAATTTTTGGCAATTTTGAAATCTCAATCATTTCGTGATAGTCATTATATCATTTGAATCATCATTAATCCTGTTTGTTTGCACACACAGTTCTTGTGTTCATAGGCGTTCTTCTCTTTTCGAAGGTTGTGCAATGATTTTAACAGAACCATCAACATCGTCAAACACCTCTTCTTCTACCAAAAATAATATAAATGGATTGATGATGGATGAATGAGCTCAAAGTTAGTTTTTTTTTCTAGCTCAGAACACAGTACCAATATAATATCAAAGTAGCAACATAACAGCAGGAGAGGAGGACTATAGCTTTATGTAGATTACTGAAATTATATATTTTTCTCTTTGGCTACCAGCAACTATCATTCATGCAAATGGTGTAGTAGGGTGGTGATCAATTTTAAAACTGCAATATGTGCAGTGTGTCTCATCACATGCATGACAGCAGGCAACTTGACACGGTTTTCCTTTCAAGTCGAAGTCTCATATGAATATGAAGGCATGAATGAGTAAGCAAATATAATAAAAAAGGGCTTCTTTCTTCATAATCACTTTTCCTACGAATTGCTGTTGATCTTTAGAGTATATTTCAAACTTGAACATAACATATTATTATATTGATGCGTTGTTGAGATTTTGGACTTGGTCCGAGATGCTATAGAGTATAGAGAACACTTAAAAGTTGAGGACACATTTTTTTTCAACGCATCATCATCGTCGTGAAGGGGCCTGTCACATTTATTTTCGTCATTAGCACATAATTATCATGACTATCAGATTGAAAAAAAAACTATCGAATCCGTCTCTCCAATCATTAGCATTAGCATAGTTTTTTAAGATGCGAAAGCTGTTTTGAATCCGTAATCGTTTCAGCCATGTGCTGGCGAACCAATCCTAAATTCAAATTATATCGTCCTACAACATAAAAACACGGTTGATTGTTTAGAAAGAAAGGTTATCTCATTATCACTCTCTTCAGCTCACATTAAAACGCATCTGTTCAATAATAGGTAGGCTGCTGCTGCTGCACGTGTGCTCGTTTAAACCCATACGTGAGAATACTTAAAATGAAAATTGTAATTTCATAATAATTTTCAAAAAAAAATTCAAAGAAAGTCATCTGAATAATATGGCACGTCGTGCCGTTTAAGAAATGGGGACAGAGTAATATATATAGTAAAGTAAGTGCAAAAACCACACACCACGAATCAAAAAAAGTGATGATGATTTTTTATTATCCTCTTTTTGCCTGGTTGTACGGTATCATCATCCTCATCAACGTCTTCGTGTCGTCTTCATCTCTTCAGTTTGTAACAATAATCCTTTCTATTTTCAAAGCCACAACAATTCATCCCATCCCAACTATTCCTCTCTACTTTTAAAAGCTCGGCCCAATTCAATATAATACGGCAGCAGCATAATCATATTGCATTTTCGTCATCGCCACACCGCATTGTTATAACTGAGCAGCGGCAGCAGAAGCACATTTTAGAAAAGTGAAATTTTACTACTTTTTTTTATATGAGAAAGAGAAAAGACAGGATGAGTTTCGGCTTCTTGGAACGGAAACGAGTAGTTTGTCTTTACAATCACTTATCGCTCAGGTGTAAAATATTTGGCTAAGAATAATATATCGTTAGCAATCACAATACAATCTCTGTCAATATACTGTGATAAGTTATATGATAAAATGGTAGTAATGTGCAATTCATTTGGCAAAATTTTGCCTGCCTATTGTCTTGAGAGCTGATGAATCTGCGAATTTTCCTTGTCATATTGTATCACAGAAGAAGACATTTTGGATGGATTCGTGACGTACCGTATCGTTGATGATCAAACAAAACATTATACATAGCCGCATGAAGAACAGCACTCGGCTTTCAACATGAATCAGAACAAAGACATCAGCATGATACGATAGCATATAGCATAATAAAAAAACGAGTTGAGTGACGGAAATGGTGACGAAGGAGGGAAATAATATATTATATTATTTATGTATTTGCCACATCATCACGATAATAATTTGACAAGTTAAGTGAATTTTTACTTGAATGACTGTACGTAAAGTGCAGCTCGGTTGATGGTGACGTTAGTACATTGAGGGGACGCACACACGTAACGTGTGGCATTTCAATGATTCCCAAACAACCCACAATAAAAGATGAAATGGAAAGCGAGAACAAATTGAAAATTGGCAACCGTTCTAACACTAATTGGGTAATTGACGCCGAGCGTAAAGGTATGCATTACATCATGGAGTAGTATATAGAATATGATGTTATTCAAATTGAAATGTTTTTCTTATTACCTGGCAAATTGTAGAGAAGTGTCACCACTCCCAGTCTCCAAAGTGAAGGACTCACTTCCTTCACCAAAGCACTCAAAATTTTCTTCTTCAACACTGAAATTATTGCTATGAATTCCACTACTGCTCTCGTTCGGACTACTACTATTTTGTGGGATTGGTAGTGCAGCACCGCCAGGAGACAACTGTTGTTGGCTTTCTACCTTCATTCTGGATGAGCTGCTGCTACCAATACCAATACCATTATTGATTGACTCTGCATATTTGTCAGCGCTACTACCACTAGTTTCGATCGAATTTTTGCTTCGTCGACCATTTATGTTAGGAATTCCACCAATACCACTACCACCACCTCTTTCTTTGCCTAGATCCAAGGGAAATTCTTCCCCTTCAGTTAGTATAAAGGTTGAGCAAGCACCAGGCTGGAAATGTATCGATGAGGATGACGTAGAATTGTTTGACAGTGAGCTCACATTACGTTTGCTAGCCCCACTGCCACTACCACTACCACTACTGGATTCACTAAGCCTACTCACCAAAGTTTTATCATCCTTTCCTACTTTAAAATTTATATCACTAGGTTTTTGTAAAACACTTCCAGAACTACTGTTACTATTGAAATAAAATAGATCGGATGAGGAAGACGAGTTATTATGATTATGATGAGCCTTGTCCTTTGCCACTGCTCCAGAAGGCGGTGTGTCGGGAGAAAGGGTAAGTGTGGGAATGATGATCCCTTTTCCTCCGGTTAAGGGTCCTCTGCTGCTGCCGGCTGTTGATGCTGCTGCTGAAGAAGAAGATGATGATGATGATGATGCTACATCCTCTTCCTGTGATCCTTGGTTGAAGTAAGGAATTGGCTTCCTTTCCTTTGGCTTAGACCGTGTGAACGTGTTACCATTGAAAGTAGAACTTTTTGTGATCGTGCTGCTGCCACTACTGATTCCAGATGAGGAAGATACAGAAGAAATACTGCCAAGTTGTTGAGGTTGTTGCTGCTGCTGGTTGCTGTTACTATTATTCATGTTTCCATTCGAATGGATAATGAAGCTAAGACCTCCTCCTGCCAATCCTTGTGATGATGATACGGTTCCGTCATTACCAATACCATCAGAAGACGAGAAGCCATAATAATTATTAGAGTTGCTGTTTTTGTTCGATTTCATTTGATGCGTCATCTTTCCCCCTTTGTTTCTCCTGCTATTATACTTATTTTAGTATCTCAAAGAATGTAGAATAAAAATGTTTTATGGTGATGAAAGAAAGGAAAAGGAATGCTGCTGCTGATAAGAATTTTTACTTGTTGTAGTTTGTACTGTGACAGCTCTCGTTGATACGATTATTTTAGTAGTCATAAATGTAAGAAAATTATCTATCGAGAAATTATTGACGAGTCGCAATAAATACTAATCTTGAGTGAGGTATGTATATTTGCGCTCCTAAGTTATTGTCCTCCTAGGGCAGAACAAAGGTCAAGGTAAGTTGAGATGGAAGAGATTGGATGACAAAGGTGATGATAATGGCACTGTAGAAAAGTAGAAAGGTTTGCACAGGTTCTCTACTACCATCATCGTGCTCTATCCTTTTGTACCTAGAAAATAGAAAGAAAGAAAAAGTAAGTCAATGTTTCAATGTTCTTCTTCCTGCACAATAAATTCATGCAAACAGCTCACTTTACTAAGAAAAAGTGAAGTGAAGTGTAGTACGCTCTTTAAAAAAAAACTTTTACGAGGAGACATATGATGATGCTTGGTTAAATTGGCAACACTTGGTACTCGCTTTGCTTTGTGCTTTTAATTCAATCTTCAATCCCTACTGGAAATGAAAAAAAACTTGTTTGCTTTTGAGCCTGGTGTTGTTCATGTTCATGTTGTTGTTTCAGCCAGTAAATATGTACATAAAATTAAACAAACAATGTCAACTGTAATCGGAACTTGTGACGCGACTAGACTACATCCCAGAGCTGGAAGAAATGATCCAGTTCAAACGATGAAAATTGCGCAGCGCAGTACAAAATGCTAATATGTGTGGAAGCTATATCTACAAATTTTAATATTTAAAATCAGTAATCGATCATGCAAATAAATTTATGACACGCGCAGCTGACAATGTTTGAAAGTCTGGCTAAGTATTTTATACAGAGTCATAAAATAGTATTAAAGTTATTTTAGATTTTAGACTCATCCCCATTTCGTATCATTTATACAGTATTCGGGTAGGCATATATGTAGGCATTGTGACTACACTTAAATTGGAATCGTTCACGACAGCATATCCAAGCTGGTGAGGTATTAGTAGAGCTGAGATTTGTTACAAGCAAATGTAACGCATAATATGATCTATTATGATTATGATCATGATAATGGCTAATGAATGTCTAGAGCTAGAGCTCACAATCAGATAGCAAGTTGACGACTGATGTTGTTGGATGTGAATGGAAACAAACATGCGCTTTAGATGGATAGAGATATACTTTTCTGTAGTATGCATGTAATACGTAACAAAATAAAACTGAATAAATTGTTACTAAAATGTTGAATGTGTGCTGCTGACATAAAAATCTGATACTAGAAGAAAGACAAGAGTTAGTTGTATAGTTAGTTATTTACTGTACGTACACGACTTCACAGCTCTCTATCCTACATATATAGATTACATTTACATCCTATCGTATAAGGCTTTGGTATGTTAGTTAGGTTGGTGTAGCCCAGTCATTAGTCTTTTAGTTTATGTCGATTTTGCATGATTTATTAGACTATTTTATGCTGAAACGCGCACAATGATTGCTTTACTGTACCGAGTTCACAAAATTCACTAACGCTATTGGCTATAGTATGTATACTTATATATGAGAACGCATGTACGCACTAAAGTAATGTTGAATGTACTTTTATGGTGAAGGAAGAGGAAAGATGGGAATCATGAAATATCAAGCTAGCTGTGTGTGCCTACTCGTTTTTACGTGTTGAAGAATTTGTTTGATATTCCAGATCATGATTAATGACGACCATGATGCACACCAACTTGCATGTCACTCTAAATGAACGCGTGTGTCTGAATATGGATGGGGGTGGAGGACGTGATTGTGCATGTCAAAAAATGCTACAGACGATATCAGATTAATATAAATAACTTTTTTGTATAAAAAAAAAACAGTATGAAAAAGTAGACTGTGGGTTTGATTTTGCAAGGTCGACTAATTTATTGATTTAACTTGATCGACAAAACTTGGAATCAGTTTACAAAAAGCCCCAAAATGGTCTTGCATGAGTTACTATTGCTTGAAATGGATTACTTTGTGCTGACAATTCCACTTTAATGCTGATTTGTTCCTATCATCGTATGCAAGTTTGGAATGACAGTGACTTCTGAGAGACATGACAAGGAAGTAAGGCAATGTGATTTAAGGAACATCAGTTTCAGTAAGATGTGCACTTTTTGAAAAACCAAAGCAAAACTAGCGTATTTTTCAAGCAAACAAGACTTGTGGCTTGCAGACAGCGTGTCAATCTAATGAATATTGAAGACGCAGCAAAAACAAGAGTGGAGCAACGGGAAAAGTAACAAGTTCCAGATGCTCATAGAAGACATTAAAATAATACTTATAACATGAGCGAACTAAGCATGTTTATGTTCTGCAACTCATCCTTTGATCTATTTGCCCTTTGCCTTGAATAAATCTCCTACTACTCCTCTGCGGAAGAATGGAAAAAGCACCCAGGAAGTTGTACTTACATGTTAATAAAATGCGTTCGCTTCACTTTGTCTGCAACAAAGTTGCTTTTAAAAAGTGCAATGCCAGTATGGCACGCACCTCACAACATTTCATTTTGTCGAATAAAGAATGATTAAGGAAAAAACTCCGTCGTTGCTTTGCTGGCTGGCTGGCTTTTCGCCATTCTCAGCTTAAATCGTGGAGCACTCAGCAAATTATCTTACTAATCCTATTCAATGTGCATCTGTATTATACTAATACGCATGGAGCAATATATTCTTACTTTTTTAAGTGCTTAGTTGACACAGATGAAGAACCTCTAGAAAGGGGAGATACGCGTATTGCGCGTGCTAGATATACTAGAATGGAACGCATATTATACGATACATAAATTGTTATGGGGGAAACTATCTAAATTTTAAATGGCTTTTCCTTCCGGTATGGAACTTTAAAACTTTGCATCTCCAACTGAGATGAGACTGACTGATGCAAGATGAATCGCATTATTTCTCACTTTTGACTTTCCAAAATCCCCATGAAATGAAACATCCTATGGATTTGAAAAAGTCGTCTCTTGAGACCTTTTGCCACCCATACTGTCTTGCAGGTTAATTTAAAAATGTAAAAAGATTTTTCCCATTCGCTCAATCACCCTTTTTGCTGTCGTATTCATAAACAAGATAAGAAGTGCATGTGTATTTTACACTTTTTGTTAAAAAAATGTGTGTGACTGTTTCAACAAATACACATATATAAATAAAGAGATACGCATGGATGCATATGAAGCCACTACTCGTGTTATTTGCTTACAACATGAGATTACAAAGGGTACAGAGATCACTACTACTACTAGAGTACATGAAGATTAGATAAAGATTAAGAAGCAGGCGGAATGAGTGCTAAAGAAAAATGTTTACGGTGCAACGAAACATGTAGTATGCACGATGATGCCGATAGAAGAGTCGATGAATGAAATGTTTTGTTGTATACAACCTAACAGAACTTCCATCACAGCGCTTCTTCTTCACTTTCATCTTTGAGAGGAACGCCTCAATTTTTTTTATTGAGAGAAAAGGAGTCGGCTCTTTAACTAGGACTTTGAGCCGAGAAGAAAAGTAGAAACCAGATTAAATTGACCAAACGCCCATAGATTTGATAGCATGATGAAATTAAAATGATGGCAAAGAATATTATTGGGATGGTAAGAAAAATTCAAGGAATTTACAGGCTCCGCCACTACTACGGAAGTAAATTTCGTTCCGCTCCGTACTCATTTTAAGTAGGTATGTACAGAAACATTTCAAACATCACAATCATCATGATATTATATAACGGGTTAAATGTTGCTTTCATTTCGGTGCAAAAATACAAACACAAGCGAAGTAATGTTATGCTTAAAGGCTTGCAATAATCTTCATTTCATCCTCGCGAGGAAGTTGGTTGCAAACTTTTTTAAAAGCAATCTGCTTGTTAAGCAGACACATTTATAAGACAAATGTTTGATATGCTTCATTTCAGACTTTGATGCATTTGGCTTCCTACTAAATATACTGTCATGCCATCCCAATCCCATCCCACTATGTTGTTCTGAAAGTAGAGTATCTGGAAACGGGAGTTCTTTACACAGTCCGATTACGAGGTGGCTTTCCGATTCAAAAATGAAGGAAAGATGTTAGCTTGTATCTAATGAGCTCATCCTGTAATTGTGACAATGATGCTGGTTGATTAGACAGGTTAAACAGTTAAAATGCTCCGCATGGTTTTACACAATTTCTCATGCTCTCCTGTTGTAGTATACCAGTATACGTACGTACATATTTAGTCAGATTTCGTGCTAGCGAACCTGCAAAGCTATTAGCAAATCCTTATTTTTCAAATCATTTATTGAAACAAAAAATTTCATGTTTGAAAAAACAACAAATCTAGGTTTCATTTTTCCCTTGACTTGAGCTGTTGAAAATTTGAAACACTTATCTCAGGGTTTTCTTTATTTTACATGTAATATAATGAGTCAATTGCCAGGGTGGATATATGAAAATATATATGTACCATGTACATGTGCATGATTATGGGCCTGACTGAACTACCATTTCAGCATGCTGTTTGACTGAAGCAAATAAAAATTGAAATATTTGCACATTATATCTACCTAATAGTTACAATATTGAACATCCGCATCCGTGGCAAGACAAAAAAAGTAAGCATGCAAAAAGGGATATTGCTGCATACGCTTTGGTACAAGTGGGTCAGTTTGCATTCGTTCGAATCACATTCGACATGCAAGATTGGAGTTGGAGTTGAACTCATATATACATATGTGGCAATAATCCTGTACACAGAAATTCATTTCACATATTTTAAGTACCTTGTTTGTGTACCAGAAGTTGAAACAAGACATAATGAGACAGGATGACAAAAATGCAGAGATATTTTTTTTGTCCAAAATATTTTTCAAATTAGGTTTACTATCCAACTAAATAACTATATTTATGAGATAGGATTTTCAGAATCCGGAGCAACTCCCAGTTTATCGTTTGACATGATATGATGATGATCATCCTCACCATCATATCATCCCATCACGACCACAAGAAGATATAAACCAGAGACAAAAAAGTGTATCGGTTTTCCTCCTCTCATGTTCCGCATTAACCTCAGTTAGCTCTTTTACTATTAACCCCTATTGATATTTGACACGCAACGTTAGCATGGCGTTTGGCCATGTTGCTTCTTCCGTTTCTTCATGCAGGTCGCAAACATGAACAGACTTGACTACAGCAATATGCAATGAAATTTAATACCCATATTTTTGTTGAGATAGGAAACACCTATCTCCGACTCTGTCATTCACACGTGCAGAAGATGGAGGGCGGAACTCGGCAACACGAACGAAGCCAGATTTGAGTTGAAGATGTAGTTTAGCTGATGTTGATGCCTGTGTTATTATCGTTATCAACAACTTCATTAGCAAATTGTAAGTTGTAAAGGTCTGGTGATAATAGCACGTACGTATCATCAAGAAGAAGGAAGAATGAGTAACGACGTAATAGTAAAAATATGATACATACTTCAATATCCTCCTATGTGCCATTTTCAACGGATTTTCATTAGCAAATGCAGCTCATCAATCATTTTAGTGTGACTCAAATCTACTTTGGGTTATCTCAACAGTCACCTGCAGCCGTTGGCAAGCTCACTTTATCTAATTAGTCCAGAACACTTCTCGAGTCTATAATCGGAAACATGACGGACTAGAGTAGATTATTTCTTGAGACAAAAACAAGTTTTACATTGGGAGTCCTGTTATATAAACAAATGCATATTTTGAAAACATATTACTTCCACTTGTAATCAAACTAGGTATATGAAGAAAATTATTATGGATGTTAATGGATGTTCTGAATTCTTGATCTACAGCTATGGGGTATTAATGAAGGCTAAAATTGCAATTTATTTTATTCATACTTAACCTACGACTACGTGATGTGATGATGAGTACCGCTATAAAAGTGTGCCACGCCATCTTACAACTTGCATCATTCCAATAATAATGTTAAAAGGTTCTCTCATTAAAACTGTCAGTCATTTAATGGAGACTTAAAAGGCGTATATTATGCTTTAGTGTATTCCCATAACTCAGCCTCAGCCCCACCACAATTGCAGAAGAGTTATATGAAAGAGCAGGTTTCAACAAGTCAATTTGTTTCCAACCCCTTCATTAGACATTTATTGCATTTATTTTATTCCATTTTTATAGAAGAGATAAAATTACTTGTTGTTTTTTATTTTAAATTGCAGAAGAATGACATGTTTCACCTATTCATAGTCACAAATCACTGTGCAATACTTTTAGTAGTCAACTAAACTGGACGTCATTTATACTGACCCACAAGAAAATAATTTAGAATTGAGAGCTACATAATTTGATGTATCGGTTGCTGATAAGCAAGATAAATGCGTACCAGTTTGTTTTATGACATCATAAAGGGGATCCGGCTAAGGTTTTCTTTCCCACGGCTATTACATAAGAATGCTAAACTGTGTATAATAGCTTTGTATGAACACGTTTTAAAAATTTTATGAGAGCTAACTTTGCCAAAAGCTATAATGTATGTAAACCTTTCGTACAAGTCAAACCAAAGCCAAAGCCAAACTACCCCCCATCGTTCCATGTGAAATGTAAATTGTTTAAAAAATAAGTATAAATATATATCTAAGTGTAAGTAGTCCGTAGCCAAATATTATGTTTCAAAACAATGTTTTATTTCTTATTTTGATGCTCATCATTTATAAAAAAATTATTACTCATGGAGTTATTTTGAATTCTCAAAACAAAGCCAATTCAAAATGCAACTAAAGGATAAGGATAAGTAGGCTCATAGGTGAAACCTAATAAATTTTCTCTGATATAGTTTGGGTGATTGCCAGTGCAGCGGTCTTATCATTCTCATATGATTCAGATTAACAACGGTGAAATGACTTGCTTATCTTGAAATAAATTGGGATTCCTCAAGTCAAGACAAATATTTTTTTCTTGCGCAAAGAATGTTGCCAAAAATACAACGCGTGCTATGCTTACATTTTAAGATTCAAGACTCCCTCAAACCAATATATTAATTTTAGTATTTTCCAATAACGTAAACTACAAATTTAACTTGTGCGTAGGCGTGTAGTATTGTACTATATGATGTTCATCAATTATTATTTTAACCCAACATTGCTGGACCCTTCAGGTGATTTCATGAAGATGCATAAAAATCTACATTTAGGAGTCCATCAAATATGAAGACAGACATTTTGTCAGTTTGCTTGGGGGTTGAGTGAATTTGATTCGTAATAGGCATTCCACATGAGGAGGAGTTCAGTTTGATTTTCCTTGCACGTCATTTATATTATATATATATATATATATATTTACTAAATTCTTGAGCTCATCATCATTACTTCTACTCAGGATTCTTATTCCCCAGTCAGTCACGCTTGGCAGACTACCGATACTTTTAGAAGGCGTATAATATTATTGTGCCTAAAAGAAGAATTGATGTTGATTTTTTTGCATCAATTTTTCTAAAAAGTTGTATTGTATTCATGCATGCAATCACACGGTTTGATTTGATGATTTGATTAGCCATCTACCTACTTACACACCCCACTACCACCACCACCACCCAATAATACAGGGTTGTTTGCTGTTGCTACTGCTCATCATCATTCTTGTTCAAATTAGTTTTTAAACAAGTTACTTTTTTTGCTGTAAATTATGTATTGCAGTGTATAAAACCGACGTGATTTCTCTCGTCTTTTTGTGGTTTTTTGCACCTTGTTCTGATTTTAGCCCAATCCACTTTTGCCTCTTCTCTTGATGCTCTCAATTTTGGCTTGATTCAAACTAAGAACTAACTACTGCTCTGGGAAATATACCTATGATATGATGTGCACTTAATTTAATGCCATACTATCGTATCGCACTGGGTCGGATGATGATGTAATGAATAAAATTGTACAAGTTTACCAAGATTAAATTTTCTGCGAATGCATTGTTGCGGTAATGATAAAGTAGGTAAATATGTAGCTTCTATCTCTGCCAACTGCAACTCAACTAACTCAAGCAATCAAAATCAGAGCTTCTCTTATTGCTCTGCTCTGAAACCGTGATTACTTATGACGGTTACGGTTTAGTTGAAGTCATGTAATAATAATAGTATACTTAGGAATGTATTCTCACACATAATGGTGTACAACGCTACTATATGTGTGTATCTTTTGTTATGATAATAGACTTGAGCAAAGAATTTACAAAGTATATATCATCATTGACTTGACTGACATTGTATCATATCATAATGTACATGCGTAGGTATCTTCTTCTTCTCAGAATTTTCTTTAAATATGTACTAAAACATAAGAAACAAGCCAACTGACAGGCTTAATACATCACATATTTCACGTTTTTATTATCGTAAAATTACGGTGCTACAGGTTCAATTAAAGGATTACTTATTGGCGGTGTGGTGGTGATGTCAGTTGATAAGCTGCATGTATAATTTTCAAAGACAGAACATTTTCAATTCAGAGATTTAAACCAAGAACAAAAATTTGTTGGGGATATCACATAACAAATTGAATAGCTTCCCTTCGCTAATGAGAACTCATTGTTAAGGCTAGATTTTTTTTATTCTGGGAATGAGAACCGTCTCAAATCTAACTCAGTATTATTTGCTCTCTGATTGTCAATCATCAATGGTATACAATTAATTTATTTTATGACAGCCAACGACAAGTGCCAAGTGCAAACAGAATTAGGAGTGCCAAAGGTTAGGTGTTTGGATTGTCTATATAATTTTAGCCTAAAAATTATGTGGCAATTGTATGAGTAAAATATTAGGCATCACTTATGGCTCAGGGCTCATGAATTCATATGTCAAGTCATATCTGACGTTTCACATCAGATTACACATTTAGGTGTGCGAATCGAGGTTGATACCCGATAGGAATTACTATACAGGATTTGATTATCTAATTAGTTACGATGGTCGTTTTTTATGCATTTTTTAAAGTGTACAACAACTAGTCAGTTGGACTACTTTCGTAGGTGCTACAAATGTGGAGCACTGGAACGCATATGTACATATAAGGATTTATAGAAAAACATGTTGCATTATGTAAAGATATGTTGTAACCCGACAAAGATAAGATGCTTTTGACCCGATAAAAAGCCAGCAGAGCTCAGCTTCCGGTAAAACGTTCTACATTCTTGAGATGCACAATAAGCTTTGGCAGATGCCTGTACAAAAACCAAATGCTCCAAGAATGTTTTGTAGGGCTATTGAAATTGTCACAGCACGTGCGGAAAGAGATGTGTGCAATGTAGCCTCATCTCATCTCATTCTACTACTTCCTGTCTTCCCACTTTTAAAACAAAGGAAGTGAGTCATGCGAGGCAAAGCATCAACGCCACCGCAGAGCTCCACTTTTGACAAGCTGACGACAGCTGCGCAACCTCATCTGGTGATACTTGCCACTCATCTGCATGTGCACGTTCCATGGATTAACAAACCATTGAATTGTTGATTGTAGGCATACCAGTTAATATAATCTTATATTTTTTAATTTGTAGTAAGTGTCATTTCAAATTAAAAAGCATAAGAAATTCCAACTTAAAACATCTCGAAGAAAAAGGGTCGGTTTGGTTTCACAGAGGGATAATAATTGTAGAACAAGTCTATCCTGCACCCTTCTCATCCCTTCATGTATCCCATCTGCTTGGTCCTTGCACTAGAGTATGAGTCAGAAAAGAGGCAAGCCCTCATAATTGCATGCATGAGAAGAAGCCAAGCATCTGGAAAACAGGAAGTCCAGATCACCGTGCTCACCCATGTCAATGGCTTGAACACATGTACATGATCGGATCTTCTGCTACTGGAGGAAAAACTGTTTTTCTAACGAACTCTCTCTAATTTCTCTGAAACATACTCAGCTGCCTTATATTAATGAACAAAAAAGTTGTAAAGAACAAATAGGTTCATCTTATATTTATTGAATGTTAATTTATGCATAACGCATTACGTTGCAACCCAACAATAGAGGTAGGCTGCACCTCTTCAAGATCATATTTCAAAGGGATGGAAGTGCTCACCGAACCCACTTGAACTAATTTTCTCACGTTGTCGTTTATTATTATGGGTGTAGGCGGATTTCAGTATTACACACTAGCTCAAAATCAAAACGCAACAGAATCACAAGTTCAGCCCAAAAACTAGAGGTAAAATATTTTGGTAAACAAACTTAGGAGGAGTAGCAACTTACATGAGCACACAAGTCCACATTTATAGGTTTTCTATAATATTCCTTAAACTTTGGGATTTTGACTGTTTTCTTTTATTGGATACATACTATTTAACACACAAAGTGCATAATATTATTCATGCACTATAACTGACTGAGTGATGATACTTAAATAAATAATAATCTTACGCCCTACTACTCCCATTAAATTAGCACCATCGATGAGCACAATGGCCTTTTATCGATTCTCATAACATAATAACAAACGTGTTTTCTATATGTATGTATATAATATATTACATACAATTTATTATTCGCCACATACAATTATAGCATAGAGTTACTAATGGCGTATTTTTAACCGCAATGAGAACAAACTCAAATTATAATTTATGTGCATTTGTACACACTTATTTCTATACCATACCATACCACGCTGCATTTAATATCAAAATTTAAAGTTCAGAAATGTAGAAAATCTCCTTACCTAATTTCAAGAGATCTTCCTTGGAAGCAGAAATCAAGAAGAATTATTATTAACTTTCAGTTTCCAACAGCCATATTCCCACTTGAATGGCTCGGACAATGTCCCTCAGTAAAAATGGTATTATGTAGATAAATACCTATCATCTATAATGGTTGGTTGCAATGAGAAAAAATAGAATGAATCTCACTGGGTCTGCCTGCATGCAAAATAATTTACTACTGCAGTTCACATTTCACATCTCAATTCTATCATCGTATCGTGCCCAATGTTTCCTTGAAACAGTCACCTTCATCAGTCAAAAGCACCAATAGAATTTTAACCACGACACCAAAACACATAGTCAAAAGTGAAGTGCAGTTCATTCAGTATCTTATATCACAACTCACAACACATAAAATAATATCATTGTCAATTGTACATTAAGACCAGACTGCAACAATGCGAAATGCGATGCAATTTTTTTTATATGTATTGCAAAAAAACCAGTGAACTCACGGCGAGAGCGCATGCGATAGATTAACTTTGATGTTTGATGAATGCTGTAAACATCTAACTTCAAAACAAGGACTTTTCTCTCATTTTTGTACACACTAATGTTCACAACATAACGCTCTCTGTTTTATATTTCAATTCACACTTCACCTCTTTAACAATCCCTTCACAAATAAGAGAGAAGAGAACTCCCTTTTTGAGCTATTGTTAATTTTTTCTGTTTATCTTGCTAAAAAATAGGCAACTGCAAAAAGAATTTCCTCTTCTGACGCTACGATAGTCTTTATGAAATATAGTACACGTGACTGTATAAGGGTACAAATTTTCAGAAAAAAATGAAGACGGAAGTCACTTTCAATATAGAAAATATCTATCTAGGGCCTATCTTCAAATCTGTAATGGGGGTTTTACAAAATATCTAATTTGTCACAGTGAAACCGCACTTAACACAAATAGGATATAGGAGGAAATGACAAAAAGGATGACAAAATTTGGGCTGTTTGCAATAGTAGAGGTGGTGGTGATGGATGATTTTGATAGAACCAGAGCCAACAACACCAATTACAGCAGATTTTTTGTTACAAAGTATTTAGATTTTTGCACAGTATTCTCGATTGAAATCCAAAATACAATGAAATGATGATGATATTTTTAGCTGCTTTAGTTTACCGAAATCCCGTACTTTTGCAGACAAAAGCATTGATTAGTAGGGTAAATAAGCTAAAATTGCAAGTGCGATATATATTCATTCACGAAATATAAATGGTTTGCAATAAAGGTAATAACGAAGATGAATGTGATGATGGTTAACCATTTGTTGAGCTCAATTTACAAGTTTTGTAACTCGAGGAGATGCACCCAACTTAATAATCATAATGTGTACATACGTTATGATATTAAATGTGTTATTTTTGGGGAGGTCCTTGCTTTGGTAAAGAAGCACAGACACACTGTATTGTAAATTGTAAAAAAATGTAACAACAAACGGCAGCGTTCATAAATAAATTCTACCACAACAATACCGTATATGCAAGGGTATATCACGTTAAAAACTTTTGTATGTAGTATGTTGATGATGTAGCAGGTGGTCGAGCTGATCCATAAGAAGGTAAAAAAAGGCAAAGGAATCACGATCATAAGATTCACTCATGCTAACGCATAACGCACACCGCACCACAAAAGTACATTATTAAGACGTGTACTCCAATATTTTAAATGTTCCTTTTGAGGAATAATATGTTATTCATATAGATTCTCTTTTGAATACTATGAAAAGGGAGCAAGGGAGCACACGAGAGAAACGGCGACAAAACGGTGAAATACATTAAATGTAAAGAAGGTTCTTGGTGAGATGGTGAAGATGTAGATGAGCCATATTTTGAAAAATGAAATTCAAGTGTTTGCTTGCACTACATACCTTACAATAGAAATAAAATATGGTATTGTTGGTAGCTCTAATTTCATTTATGAAGGTAGAGCAGGGAGATATGATAAAAAAGGAAGAAAAAGTTTTGCTGCTATGTACTGCATACAACACTGAAGATAAGAAATGATGAGGATTCAGAAGAATTTTTTCCTCGTGAGATTTTACAACAATGATAAGGACTCTTGCACACTGTGCATACGCTAAACATACAAGAAAGATGCGCTCAAGAACACGAGAATCCACTATAATCACAAATCAGTGTAATAAAAAGCACACATCGTATGTACTAACTTGTTATTATTAACGCAGCTAAAGGAAATCCTCGTTTGAGAATACGAGCATACTACTACTATCTCTGTAAGTAGGTATAGGTACGTCAAAAGTTAGACTGATTTTGTACATATATAGGTAAGCATTACATATATGCATAATATTCGTGTTCAATTTCATTTGCAAAATCTTGGTTACTTTATCATGCTTTGTCATGTAGTCTATTTGTGGTTCTCAATGATAACTTGCACATGAAAGTTTTTTTTGTGCTTTGAATGAATATAATATATTACACTATTGGTAAACATGGCATTGCTACTGCTACTACTACTACAGGTTACACAGCAGACCAGACCAACAGAAAGGGACGAAAAATGGAAAGCTAAACTAGTGCGAGTAGTCATAGTCGGACTGTTTCCATTTCATGGAAAAGTACCTATTTACCTTTTTCAAATGTCTCAACTATATTGAATACAATAATATGTTGTGTACCTGCTGCTGCTCTTCATAGTAATGTAGAGAAGCATCATCATATCACCTGCACAGCGAATATTCAGTGAATGCCTCAGGGCAAGTGGTAATCGTCTGTACCTGACTCCAAGACCTGTATTGTACGATAGGGATAATACAGAAAAGCATGCTGGTGCTATTGATAGCAGCTCAATGTACATACGCTTCTATCTTAAAATATAAGGTATTAATGAGAAAGGAAATCGTATGATTGTGTTTAGTACATGAAATAGAAATGAATATAGTGTACACCGAAGAAGTCGTAAGCTTTGTTGTGTTTTTTGTACAATGGTAACTTTCGTATATGCATGTACTTATGCTTTGTTAGCAACCGCATGTTATGCAAGTCTCAAGAGTTTTTGTGTGAAGTCAAATGCATTTCTTCGGTTGGATTTGAGCACACGAGCGAATGCATTGCTGTATAAAATGAGATTATATGGACAAACTGAATCATTTATTAAGAATGATTAAATAAATACGGGTTTAATTTTTTTTTAGGTTTTTTATTTAAAAAATGCAATGTAAACGCTTTAAAATTTGAAATGTGTGTAACAGCTATAATATTGATATGACGAGTGTAGTAATATTATGTATCACGCTGTGCTAATTGACTGATAACCCTGTTTGACACTACCCCCACCCTCTTTTCCACTGCTCCCACTATCCGAAGCAGTATTGAGACTAGCTTGGGGGCGCTTGAGTAGAGGTGACTCTTCTCTTGAATGTTCCGCTAGATTCTCAACGCTGTATCTTCGTCTGAAATTTCTCTGAATGTCTTCCAAAGTCCTTCAAAGCCCAAATAATTAATTATTAATTACTTTAAGATTTAAGTATTTTAATTAGCTGGTGGATTTATCTTACCTTCCATTGGTCTCTGGGACAAACAGGTAAATGTATATAAAGCCAAAGCAGCAAAATCCAGCAAAAAGCCAATAGCATCCGGATTCTCCAATCAAGCCTATTATGTCGGAAAAAAACTTTGTCACTGCGAAAGAGAGTAGCCATTTTCCGGAAGTTAAAAGGCACCCTGCCAATCCTTTAACTCGAAGTGGAAGAATCTCTCCCATCAAAAGGTAACCCACAGGCCCGACTCCAATTGAATAAGCCAGAATGTATATTGAGAGACTTGTAAGAGGAAGCCATGCGAGAATAGACTCATCTTCAGCTACAGGAATACCATTAGGAGTAATAGGTAGTGCGGGTCCTCGTACGAAGAAGAAAATTCCAAGGGAAGTTAACGAAAGTATCATCACACCTTCGGATAAAAGCAGCAAAAATCTGCGTCCGGTCCTGTCCACGAAGAATGCTGCCATTAAACCAGCGATCTGGAAATTTAATTTTATTCTGCATAATATACTTTGCATTCATCTTAAGAACGTATTTTCCTGAATTTAATTGATGTCATAATACTTACCAACCCAATAACACCAAATATAACAGTTGAGCTGTATTCATCAATTGCCCCTCCCCCAGTTGACTTGAAGATATCGACAGTATAAATTAGTATGGGGTCGAGTCCACAAATTACTTGAAATACGAACACCATGAAAGATATTGAAACAGGTACTAGAACAGGCCTTGAGAGCATATCCCGGAAACTTACTGACTCTGCTGCTTTAGATTCGATCACTTCCTGTTGCAACTGCATGAGAAATTGAAATGACCAACTTTTAGAATTACAACTTGAAAGCTATTACTGCATATTGAAATATCAAAATTCATCCAATTACATTATCAAGTGCAGCTGCAATGTAATTGGGATTATTCTTAGATCCTTTGTACTTGATAAGAGACTCTTTAGCCATTTCAGGGCTTCCTTTTTCTAGCAAAAATGCTGGAGATTCGGGAACAAAGAGCAAAAGAATGAAAACGAGAAGTGGAACTACTGCACAGATCAAGGCTTGAGTTCTCCATGGCGTGTAGGTTCCCACTATATATCTGAAAGTTATCAAATTAAGTTTTACCATGATTGCATTTACGGTAGATACTTGTAAGCTTTCTTTGACAGTTATTGTTTTTGAAAATGTTTCTCACATGAAAAGAATACCAACGCTGGAGCTCATATCAAACGTGGCCCCCACCGCACCTCGAATACTAACATCTGAAATTTCTGCTGTGAAAATAGGTGCAGCGATTAGAAAAACTCCTGAGAAGAAGCCCGTTAGAAACCGGCCGATGATTATCATTGGAACATCCGTAGCAATGTTAATGAGCATCCATGATAAAAAGAAGGGCACTGACAGCACAAGCATACTCATTCGACGACCCATGCGCTCAATTGCAAACCCCGCTGCAGGTCCACTCATAACTGCTCCAAGCTATTGGCATAATAAATTTAACTTGAACAAAATGAAAACTTCACGTGCACACGTGGCAAATAAAAATTGTAATAATTTACAGCAAAAACAGATCCTATCCAGGTTTCATCTTTATCAGTGATAATGCCTTTGAAATAGTCATCTACTCGCAAACTGGGCAATGCAGTGCTTGGATATGATAATGCTGTTCCAAATGCAAGTGCACCCATATTTGCTAAATACAACAAAAAAATATATAAAATATGGATGATGTGATTATCAAGCTTATCAAGTTTTTATTACGGGGATACCTGCAAATGTGGCAAGATACTGAAGGGGCCGATTGCCCCTTTCTTGGTCCATTTTTGTGAACGACATTTTCTTCTTCCTGACACCTGCACCACCTTCACCATCAGAGTCATCACTGTCGTCATTTATTCGTGGGAACCCATAGTAGTCTATGGAGAAGCGATGAGGACGAGATGCTTTTCTGGTTCTTGGGACAATCGTAGCAACAGGAGGAGTAGTAGCTGTAGCTCCAGCATCACTTTCATTAGACATGATTACCTACATTCACATATATGCTCATTGGCTTTGGCCATTCACTCTGTTTTGTCTCGTATATTGTCTGTACGATCAACATCAACGATAAGAAAAGGATGAAGCCAAATCACAGCCAAATTTTCCACTTTGGCTTGCATTTACTTTTCCAGTCTTTGGTCTGGAGCCACATTCACGTGAGCATAATAGGGTGAGTCCAAAAAGTGTCTCTTTCTTTGAGATACACGTTCTCTGATATATGGTGTCAATTGTCCATGTTACGTATATTCTTATTCACTCACTCTAATAACTTTGCGTTTCGAGTTTAACTTTTTATGACTAATTCTGCGTGACTGCTTTCATCATCCATTTTATGTAATTTGACCTGGACCAAACAAACTAGTACCAAATCTTGGATACATATAGGGAATCAGCACTTCACTCACGCTTGTTTGGCTTTCTTGCTTAATTGAAAATTACGTTGTTGACCTTACAACTCCTCTTTGATAACCTGAATGCAGTCAGTGATACGATAAATGAGGAGACTGTTCTTGTCGCGCGACAGCAGATTATCGAATCTTCCTGACTTTATGGAAAAACAAAACCAGCAGATGTGAAATGAAAATCTTGCATAATGGGGTGGTAATACTGCTTGGCTATATAACCTCTCCTCTACTGCTGATTCTCTTGAGAAAAGTTGGCGAATCTCAATAAGAGAACCAGTTATGGGATATGAATACTGACATATGCTTTTGTTATAATACGAACATTTGCATATAACATAAACAATGCCATATCAGCATTATATGCCTACCTATATAAACTCTGGGATAACAGGGGAACATCAAGAACCAAAAGTGGACTGGACACAATGCATAGGCTTCTTAGGACCAAACAACAAACTACAAAGAGAACTCATGATATGATAATCCTGAATCTAAACTTGTGTCTTAATCACATATGGATCATGGGGCTCATATAAATACAGATACCTAATCATAATTTCATATGTATATATTTTTTATATGTTGGCATTGTTATATATAGACCGCAAGAGTTTTTGGTATCTACATATGTACGTGTACAGCTTTTTGTCATCTTACACTTTTATATAGTGGATCGGATGGTTTTTAATTCTTTATATTGTTGACGAATGTATGCATGCAATAAAAATGCTTTTAACGATTGCCGATTGCCCCTTGTTACATTTTTGCAAATGATTTTTGGTGAATGTAGTTCTGTGTGGAAACAATAAGCGGATTATCCAACTGCAGATGGCTTGGCGTCTTCAAACAAAAATAATGATTCAAGTCAGGTGCTCCCATGGCATATATGTATGTATATATGAACACACTTACTCCTACTTTTGCATTTTATGTCCTTTGTCACACTTTAAATGTAAGGAGTGTGCATGTTTGTCGCGCAGCGTCTTAAAAGTGTTACCACACTAAAGAAAGGATATGTACATGCTTATAAGGATTTGTGAAATTGATTGGGTTGGAAATCTATAATATACTTATATACGCATACACCAGCTTTACATTTATAATGTACAAGAAGCTAGTATTCGTTGGTGAAATCAGGTTTATGAAGGAGTCAAAGAATCCTCAGATATCTAACCAATATGAATGACACATAATGTAATAATAATAATGATTCATAGTTTTTCTCCACCTGGAATTATCTACAACGAAACTTATACTTTATTGTACTAAACCTTAAAGTACATATTATATTATATATTTAGTATATTAACGTTTAGTAGCAGCGAATCTAAATTGTGTTGTAAACTAGAAGTTGTGGTGTATATATATATTTATAACTTTAACAATATCATTGCACATTAAGAAGAATACATAATAAGCATTAAAGTACATTATACGAGATGGCTGTTCGGAGAATGAGTAAAGTGGTCGCTGTAAAGAAAAACGCTTGTGACTGAGGTTGAATGGAGAAGCCATTGGAGGAGGTAGGACCTTTGATGATTGACAACAGCGTATCCCTGGCTTCAGAGTCGATGGCATCAACCTGTTGCTCACTCATAGCTTGTGCTGAGAATCTAGGTATATTCGCAATTTGCTCGGAGCTCAGCTCTTTCAGCAGTATTTCTGGCATGGCAGCTGCAACCGTTGGTGTCACACCCATGAATGCTTCCGCTGGAATGGAGTTGACCAGTTGCACCGGGATTCCACTTAGGATTGTGCCTACACCTCGAACATCAGCAGAGGTCCAATTTTTTGGGTCTCCAAACGCTTCCGGCTTAACTACCACTGCGGCAAGTGCCGCTAATCTGGTTTGCTCACAGCTTGGGTCAATGTTTTTCAAAACGGGCAAAGCTTCCCTAAAAACCAAAAGTAGGCACTTATGAAATATTCCACAAAAGCTGTTATTGCATAACCCGAGTTACAAAGAAAATCATACCGAAGTCGTTCAGCATCAATTTCAGTCAACTGCTCTGATGTGAAACCACACAGGATATTGTTGATCACGACAAGTTCTTCAGATTCAAATTCCGTTATAGGCTTTTCCTTAACTTGTTCCAACCTCATTGCCAATTTTTCCAACTAATGAAAAAAATTGTACCATATAAAAACTTTCTCCAAGATAGTTTAAAAAGACTAAATTATTATACTTTCACATTTCTGCTTCTACTCACCACATTCTTAGATAATCCGAGTGGCTTTCCAAATGCAAGCACAATGTCAGGATCAGCGAGATCCAGCTCATTCACATCGTTGATGGTGATTCCACTAAGAATATGACCGGCATATTGGATATCTTCTGATTTGATCACATTATTTTTCGAATTAAGTAGCTTTTTCCAAATAACCCTTGCATTTTCCACCGGTAAAGGATCCACACCAAGTTCATAAATGCAGTTGCCCATCTCACTCTCCTCAAGCATTTCCAACTGCTCCTTTGAGAATGCAGCTCCACTTCCTGTTAGCCTAACCTTGAAGCAATTGAGGTTGTCGACAGAACGTCTACGGCGGCGTGAGATAATTTGAGATTCCAAGTCATCCAAATCAAAGGTCAATTCAGATTTAACTTTCTCCAAAACCTTCTTAGGTTGCTCAACTACTTCATCTCCAAGTTCGTGCTTGCAGTTGGCATCCAATGATTTTTTCAGCTCGGCAAGATGACTTGGTGGCTTAGCGTCTGAGATGCATTGGCATGTTACCAAAGCGTCAGGGGCAATGGTTCGTAAATCACCTTCCTCAAGAATTCCAAGTGTGCAGCACAGAGTGGAAACAGTACTAGCATCCCACGAAGCAGGGTCACTATAAAAGAAGCAAAACGAACGAAAGTGTCAAAGTGTGAAAAGTTCACCATGATAAACATCTGAATTTAAATTATTTCATTGATAGTTACAGCTCACCCATAAGTTTGAATAATTTTCTTTCTCCAAGCTCTCCTTTGGTCTGGCTGAAGGCACGCTCGTTGTTTGAGTCCGTCATCGTCATCATCTGAAGTACCTTGAATGACTTGAATTGCAGATTCCAATGCTACTGGTGTAAGTTTTGCTATTTCATCTGCGGGGAGATCTGAGACTCCTTGACCAATTGCTGCAAGTTCTGGGACGTCAATTTTTTTTGTTCCACCAGTTAATTTATCCTGAAAATAAAATTGTACATTATCCTATGCACTTTAAACTTTTCCCAAACGAACGTTTTTTGAGGTGTGGTCTAACCAATGCATCCAGCCCTTGAAGAATGATTTCATTCCTTGTTTTTCCAGGAATAGCAGCATGGTCTTTGGTGGACAGTTCCCCCATGGCAATCATGATTTCTTTCCTAACGTCCGGTGGCAATTTGCTTGTTTGTCGACGATCAATAAAGTATGCTAATACAGTCGCCGGCAGCTTGGAAACCTCAGCCGCTGACATGTATTTAAGAAGTTTCCTGTCTGGAGAGTCGTAATCTTCACTCTTTGCACGAACATATTCTGCAAACCGTTTGGACAAGGCTTCAAGCTAAAATATAAATTATTACATATTGAGTTCAGCCATGAATCGGTTTGAATGATGCAAAGTCTATAAATAAATCAAAATGTAAAATTTACTCACAGTTTGAGCTTGAGGACCGTCTTTGGACTTTCTGACCACTGCAAGGACAGCAGGAATTTCTTCCAAATCAATTTGATTAACTTGAGAAGGTGTTAGCGTTCCCACAAGGTTTTTGTCTCTTTCCAGCGCAGATGCAGTGATTCGTTTCCCTTGTCCATGAGCCAACCTCAATTCCGCGTCTGAAGGAAGTCCATCAAGAATGTTGTCGTTGTCGTAGCTTGCATCGCCCTTCTTTCTCGGTTGTAAGTTACGGATTTCTGGTGGCAGGTCAATCGTGTCTAACATACCCGCATCTTTAAGCTAAAAATTAAATTAAGTTGTGAAGCAGCAGTACAAACATAAAGAATACATCATATATTTAAACAGTAAATTTTACTTTTTTAAGGAGCAAAGCCTTTTGAGCGTCGTCCAAAGAATCTGGATTGTTCTTTAGCTTATCCACAGCATCATCCAAATCTCGATTGGACATGTCATTCATTCCTTTAATTCCCAATGCTCCAAGAAATGCACCTGGAAGTCCTCCAAAGTTGATTTTTCCTCCTCGTGTGAAATACTGCATGGCGTATTGAGACACTTGAGCAATCTGGATTTTTTTTTTAAAAAAAAAGTGTTAGTATAGTACGTAGTAGTCCTTCCTTTGCAACAATATAATGGAATATGCATGCATGGATAAGCACTTACGAGTCCTTGGAAAAGGGCAGTACTAAAAATGCCAGAGCCCAACCCACCACCACCTTGTTCTGCCTTGCTGGTTCCGGTAGAAATCTCATTCAAATCATTTTCCGAAAGTGCTCGAGTTTTCATGGCTTGTTCAATCAATTGTGGAGGTCCACTTTTGAATAGAGATACACCCATATCTTTTAGATCATCATGTGATAAGTCGGATATCGATTTGCCTTGCCCTGAAGTTTTTTGCTTGATAAGTCCCGTAATTGCTTTGAGAGGAGCTGGCAAATTTAATTTATCGCAAGCAGACACTATGGAATTTAAAAACGATGAGTCTTTGGACATCCCTGGGTTCATGAAGGCAGCCAAAGGCCCTAAATTAGAGACGAGTGACATAAGGTTGAGGCCACCAGTTGGTTCCTGCTCCCCAGACATTTGAGTGTTAACTCCATTATTTTGAAGATACACATCCGCAACGCTTTTCGCTTGAAGTGGAGTCTCAAACTTGACATCTTTCAAGGTGGAAATTGAGTTTGAAACGGCATCTGGACTCAAATTTTTCAAAAATTCGGATGGCATGAAAGCCATTATTTTGGAGCCGACTCCACGAATTGTATCCGCTGACCATTTGTCTGCTTCCCCGTAGCCAGTTTCGGCAAGTTTGTAGATTAGGGACCTGTCATCCACGTCATCCAGGTCAGTTGAATCACCAGTGTTTTTGTACAACCGGTTTAGCCTGATGAAGAAATTAACATGTATAGAGCTCATTACATGTTTTTTTTAATTTCATACACCTTCTACTAATTATAAGTAAAGGAAATTAAATTGTTGTTCTTGAGGTTACAGTTGTTTTGCAGCATTGGGATCTGTCACTTTCATGAGCTGCTCCTCAGGCACTAAACTGAGCAGTCCGTCAGTTGTCAGTCGGCGAATCATGGCTTGGTTAATTCCTCCCGAGTCTCCAACTTTGTTCAAAGCTGTGTACAGGAGCACGCTGGATGCCTCTTCGTTTTGCTACGAAAGAAAATGAAATTTTTTTCTGTTGTAAAATGTGACGCTTGAAATGATTAATGTAAAGCCCTTTAAATTACAAATTGTTACATACGTCGCTCATGCCACCTGCTTGCTTAATTTTATCAAGTAATTGGTTCGAGTCCATTTTATCTCCCATGGCTTGCATGACACGACCCAAGGCCATTGGTTTGTTAGCTTGAAGAAGTCGATCGACTACTGGATTCAAGTACGTAATGTTCATCTTTGAGATCACGCTTGGCTGAAAATTTTATTAAAAATGACAGTTGCAGCTACATATATTCATATTATATATAAAATGAGTGAAAGTACTAAATTTAATGGAGAGCGGAACACATACAGGAATAAACTCCAGGACAGAAATATTGAGATTACGTATGTCAGCCTCGGTCACATTGGAAAAGTCTTGTTCTATGAACGCTTCCTTCACGTTCGGGGGCACTCCATTGATTAATGCATTGAACTTTCTGCAGAAAAAAAACAGTATGAACATGAGAACTCCCAAGTCATAATATCACATTACACATAAAATTTTCCCTCATTCATTATTATTCTTACTTGATGTAACTTCCTATTTTTTTAGGACAGCCATTCATATTTTAGGGCCATTGTATAGTAGTAGTTGGAAGTGGAACCATTAGTCACGCATCCCATCAGAGTTATGAATGCAGATGTTCGTATAATGTCCATCACGAAAAAAATGAGCAGGAAAAGAGAGATAATACACATACATGAATATTTTCCGGAGAAAGTATGTCAGAGAGAAAAGTACTTTGTTGACAACAAACCTCCAACCCCCAGTGAGCTTGCAGCTTCCAAAAGATCACTAGAAAGGTCTCGCTTCCGTCTCACTTGGTTTTCCTGCGAAAAAAAAATGCAAAGAGGAGGAACATTTTAGCTCCTTTCCTACATTCAACCGCTCAATAATAATATGATCGTTTTGAGTTTCATTCAGCTCCGTTTATTTTGTAGGAAACGAAAAATGCAAATGTCATTTGCCGACCTTTCCAGATAACACACACATTACATTACTGACTCACTTTTCTCTCACAGTGAAGTGAAAGGAATTAGGTAGATACAAAAGTTAATAGCCCCCTACTCCGGGTTCAGTCTGCCAAACTAAGTTTTCTTTCGACTGATGTGAACGAACATCTTATATAATTTTGTGACATTCAAGTGACTTTTTCTCAGATTCTATAATGCTATATGGATGTTAACTTTTAATATAACCTGCTCATATCTCTATACAATATGAAGTGTTCATTCAAATGAATGGTGAAAGAAAGTAAAATGCCATATATTACACATTGTATAACTCGATGCAGTTGAAATGTACGTATTTGTTCGACTTGTTTTTTTACCTCATAGCTACTGGACGGGATGATGTCCTCCTGCGTCAACGCAATAGGCACAGGAAGCGGCTCTGGTTGATCGTCATTGCTTGAAGCACTGCTTCCCGTGGTCCATGTCACGGTCAGCAATAAAAACGTGGTCACAAGTGCTGCAATAATAGTTACAAATGGATATCATTAATATTTATACATACCTACACAATACATATGTCAATCTCAATATAAATATTGCCGACAGTGACAAACTGACAAGTGGTTCATGTGTGGCCTTTTTACAACATGTGCAGTATTTTAAATACAGATTAAGTAGGATGAAAGAAATGATAATTGACATGTAAAAATTCAAAACGTCTGTGTACGGCTCTGATTTTGTTCATTGAAGCAGTAAGGAGTAATATCGAGATTTGAAATAACATTAATATGAGATGTCAGCTACTTTGTGTTTTGAATGGGTACAAGTAGGCTGGGTTGGCACTGCATCCACGCCAAATTAATCTTGATGTGCTGCTCCACCCACTTTTATTTGCATTACAACTAGAATTGCTAGATTTTATGAATATTGCGTACTTAAGTAAGTATATATCTTGGGGAAAAAATCTAGCTCAAATAAGGAGTACCAAAATTACTAAAGTTATTATTACTCTTAGGCTATTCGACATTGGTAACTGAAAGTTAGGCTTAGGCAGCACACAAATGAAATTCTGAAGGAGAAAGTTTTACTGTGCATGCCTATTTTACTCCGTCGTGCCACAAAATATTTGCTTTTGCCTATCCATATCTATATATTCCTATGCCTATCTTTCTGATAACTACCACTCACAATGGCTGACTTGGCTGGTATTTTGCAGACTATGTGATGACAAAAAAACAGACTTGATGTCCACACACGTAATATAATAATTTTCCTTGTCATTTTCTAACTTTTCATAGGAAAAACTTTTAATCAGTATTTTAGTCCAAGTTTAGAAGGATCTGAATGTATCTCGTGCTCTTGGGAAGGCAATGATGGCATCATCATTAGAAAAATTTTGTCCTGGATATTACATGCGTGCGTAAGCAGATATTCCTATTTCTATGATAAAAAAAGGATGTAAACTGCAGTACACGCACCGGATTAAAATTGATTTGTCGTGCGTAAAAGCCATTGTCATAGTCATGTCATGATATGATGTATGTATGATTCATAGGCTCACACTATAAAAAACGAAGAGAAGATTACTTTATATGATCACGGCGATGATGTTACTAGTATAGATCATCATTATATTAGGACAGCCCCAATCTGACATGAAAGGAAAGCTAAAGAAATCTGGTTCTATTTTTGAAAGCATAAGACAAAAGATATCAGATACTTATCAGATGTAAAAACAAATACTGGTATTAAATTGAATATACGCCTCGTCGTTAGAAGTATAGTATAGTGTGGGTATTTGGGTACGAACGTAGGTAATGTACATAGTAGAAATATGACAATCGCTCACTGATTCATTACAGAATGTTTGCAACCAGCAGTACAAATTGTGTGATACATATATCCTGACATTGTGAGCCTGTTGTTCTTCTTTACAAAGTCTTGTATTAAACTTTATATGCTTAAAAAACACAACTCACCAACCATTTCATTTCATTTGCTCAATCATTACATCATCACTAAAAGAAAACAGTCATCCCAAAGCAAGTTATCAACATCATCATCGCCAGATTTTTCGTTTCAAGCATAGAATTTTTGGCCGAGCAAATTTTTGGTTAGCTTCCCACTTTCTGTTTACTAGAGAGTAGAACAGAGAACAGAACAGACAAGCAGACACCTACTTACATGCATACATAACATACTTTGGTTGGACAAATAACAAACGTGAGCATTAAATCAAGACGTGTACATTGGTTTTTGGGTTGAGCTGCTGAGCCTACAGCATGACACGTTGCAAAAAGTTCATCATCATGAAAACTCAGAAAACTTACATTGCTGGTTGATTTGAAGATTGAATTCTAATTCTAACGTTTGCTTTCACCCTTGCTTTTTTCAAGGGTAAAATGCGCTCTACACATGCACACATTATTTGAGTTGCAAAATATGGAAATGTTTCACATTAAACAGTTTCATTGGTTTGTCCCTGTGAAATGAATGGCAGAGAAAAAAATATTCTGCTGGTACTGGAGGTTGATTAAAAGCTGCATAAAAATAATGAGCACTTTTACATTGCACCGAAATTCATAAACAGAGAAAGTTAGCAGGCATATCTAATTTGGTTAATCAAACGTTAATTTGAATAACGAAGCCATAACGCTAGTCATCGCAGCATGCACAACATGAAGTGTAAAAAATGTCTGCATACAAATACAATACCATTCACGACACAAAATTCACAAGATGCAAACAGGCATAGCATTTAATAAGAGCATAAATTTAATGTAAAATGTGTGAGTGTGCACCAACATCATCACATCATCATCATCATCATCATTTAATTCCCCAATTATCCATGCAAGAATACGACCTAATAATGCAAATGAGAGTATGTACTTTAGTCCCTTGCTTGTAATAATAATATGGGTATAAAAAATACAAATTACTCAAATTATGAAGAAATATTACAGCTCTGCCCTAGTCAACGCTAACATTTTGTTCTCGTTAAGGAAATGCTTTTCTCCCCTCTTGTCTCATTTTGGCTTTGTAGGCTGAATTAATACCTACTCTCGAGACTGTTATTGGGCATCCTTTTAGCTGTCATGTCATGCATAAATCAGGACTTACAAGGTACACCTTTTCTTCTTTCAGTAGTGTCAAGGCACATTATCAAACTCTTTGCATGTTTCCGTCATCTCCATTTCAAAAAATGCCAAAGGCTTAATATTTGTCCAGTATAATCTATCTATCTATTACATTGGGAAAGCTGGTCATGGGGTTCGTAGAAAAATCCGGTCGTTTTACCAGCTTAAAAAATAATGTACACATCATTCACTCATGGTATTACCTGCCAACTCTTGCACATATACTTGCAAGTTTGGATTATAAATTACTGGAGGGTTTTGTTTCATGGATAATGATATAATGGATCAATATTATGAGCGAATGTGGTAATGTTTTCAACAAAACGAGCAAGGAAGAAGGAAAAATCATGAACTAAATTGGATTGAAAGAGATAGAAGAATGTTTGTTGTATGCTTCATGGTATAAAGTACAAACAAAGACGTAACACTTGACTGGACTTATACTAAAATATGTACATTATGATACGATGCATGCTTTCTCATAAGTGTTAGTGTTTTGTTTTAGGCTATGCGATATGATATGACAATAGAATACATTTTGACTATATACTTACCATATTTCATTTTGAACTTGTGACAATATCAAAAGTTTACTCGGGAAAGAAAAGGCAGCCAGGAACGTTTTAGGTAATTGCTGATGAGCGGTTCCTTTTCACTCTCTTCGTACAATTTCAATTAATTGGGTTCTTCTTAGGCCTCCGTTGTCTGTATTAACTTGTCACTCTAGTCACTACCAATCTCCTCGTAAAAAATGTTTTGTCCCAGACAAATGGCCGGGTCTGTTCCCTATAGCCTTCTTATTCAGTCCAGGTTGATTTCCGTTTTTCTCAAATGAAATGATTGCACGTGACGTTCTATACACAGCACGTATGCAAGAAGCAAAGAAGCTATAGCTCTTGCATGAAAAGGTTTGTTTGGGATTAGCAAGTACTAAGTACAAACACACGGCACCGTCTTAAAGTATTAATGTAATGGGAACCCAAACACGCGCTCACACCATTGATTTTGGGAGTCTTTTGTGCGGAGTAGCATATACAACAAAAGTTTACTCCTTGTCATTGACAAACTATAAAGGTCACTTAACAATGAACACTATTCAATTTCACCACATTCCTTGATTGCTTTTCCTCAAGCAAACATGGGAAATATGGTATTCCTGTCTCAAAGGATTCGTTTACGTTTTCTGTCTAATTACATTTGATTCAAACAGTACACATTTACAGGAACTCTTAGGATAACGTTGATTGTGAGTTGAGTTGAGCTCGATGGGTGATTCCTTCCTTTTGCAAAATCCTGAAAGTTTGAGGGTGGTGGACAAATGTACTAAATTAGCTATTCCAAACACATGTATGTCAACAGCAAAGAGAATGGTTATTGTTGGTCTCTAGAAAAAATGTTGCCACCTGTGCTTTCCCATTACTTTTTAGGAGCGGTGATAGGAAGAGTACAAGATATCCTCGCACTATTGTCGCACTGATATTATATCCACTCCACTCTCTGGTCTCTACAGAATATGACTAAGCTTGTTTTTCATAGGCAGTTCTGAGTTCAATATGGCACGCCAGTGCTAAAATAAGAGATTCGCTAATTGACGTTCTTATTCAATCATTTGCATTCAGGGGAGAGAAGCCCAAAACTGTCGAACACAACAATATTGTTTTTTTTTCTTCTTTGGTTGATGAATGGAATTATGTGCAAACAATAAAATATGGTATAAATTGCAATTGCTTGGAAGAAGGAGTATGAAAAGTTAATGTAAGGTCATATGTATTTTAATGAAACTTATCACATCACAGGTTGAAAAGAAACTTTGCGTTGCTTATATAAGGAACTTGCACGATGCATCAGCATGTATGTACATTTATGTACTTGTTTATCTCCTCTTCTCAGGCCATGAGGTAGAAATGCTAATGAAGGATCGTCATTTCATTCCAGTCGGCTTATTCCAGTGTAATAGCAATATAGCCATTCAACTTTCTGCTCATTTCATGACGTCGTGTTGTGCTCACATTCATATAAAAAAAGTACAAATGTAGCTAAAGGCAAAAGGCAGCAGAGTAGAATGATGATGATGATGGGAGTGAGAGCAGAGAGACGAAGACGAAGAAGAAGATGCGTGAATCCACAAAAGACGATTTGATGGGAACCACGATGATGATGACTCTTGTGGTGTATGTGGTGAATGGTTAACGTGAGTGAGGTGGTTCAGTTGGTTGAAGATGACGTTTATATATATCGATGATGATACCTTTTTCTTCTTCTTTCTGTATAAAAGTATCAGATTATTTCAACCACCTATGCAAGGTTGCTTTTTATCTTGTTCGCACACACTCTTTTCCAACAACATAAAATAACACTGGCCACTATATATATTCAGCTCACGGCGTAATGTGCATAAAAATGGGACTGGCAGCAGCAACTGACTCAATGAGCTTGTAAGGGTTGAAAAAGACGAGAGCTTAAGAGCTGTTTTTATTGTTATTCTTATGGAGTTAAATGTGAAGAATGCTTCCTGCAATAAGGCAATTCGTTGTGTACATGGACCTGAAAATATAGCACACTCAACTTAATCACGGGCTTTGTCAAAAAAAATTATATACAGCAACAATGACGATGATGAAATGCTGGGGCACATATACATCTCATCTGATGAAGATTAGAATCATCGCATCATATGCATGCATGATGATCCAATCTAAGCCAAAAAAAATATCTGAAATCGTGGGAGGGAGGAGGCTACACTAATATTTTAGTGCATCTGACAGAATTTATAATGGCACATACCTGGGTAGAAGCGTCATGCATGCACACCGCTCTTCAGTACAATTAGACTTTTAGACTCTTCTTGATCCTCTGCTGGTTTGTACAATGAATGAGATCCTTTTCATAGTATTTTTTGTTCCAATGTCAGAAGATGTATATAAAAGTATGACACAATGGTGAGACTGGATATAACAAAAAAAAACGGTAGTAATAAGTTGTTGACTGTTTTAATTTCACTGTGTCAATCAGAAACATGTATAATAGGAAGGTAGTAGTAGCACCTATATAGCTAATAATTTTCACAAGCGATTGAAGAACAGGTTGACGGATTGAGTGAAAGTGTGCATGTGGTGCAGATTGCAATGCAGCAACTATAGAGCTCTACTTCTGGACGAATCCTATTTTCTGACGTTTGTATAACATTCTCTGTATAATGGATAATAGTATTATAGTATACAAGCTCAGTTGAAAAACAAGATGGAGTATAAGCAGCAATTATTTATTATTTGGAGAAACAACGCAGAATATGTTTTTATGAATACTACTATAAATATTAACAAGGCTTGTTACGAGTTGCATAGCATGGATTTGGATGAGTGCAGAGCAGAGGTGATTGTCAGTTTGCGAATAACAGGACAAGTATTGAAAATTTGAAATGTAAGATTTATGAAATTATTATTATTTGCTCTTGCTCAAATGCCAAGTTTAGATAACGGTTAGGGTTAGAAAATGTATAATAATTTATGAAATGCGGTCTCCAACAAGTACTTACTGGTAAGAAACAAGTCTGAATCTCAAAAAAACAAGAATAAATTCCGTGTTCAACATGCGGCTTTGTTAAATATGTAACGTGTAGACGTGTATGCCAGTAAATAAATGAGTTCACCGTGTGTTTTACCTTCTAGCAAACTGTAATAATGTGCTGCCTAAGTATAAGAATTTAATATGGTGTAAGCATGCGACTTGGAAAATCCCGTTTTAAAAAGGCCGTAAAATTAATAATTACTACAACCTTCAAAGCAAACTTTCTTTTGTATATTAGTGTTGCTGCTGGAACTATCAGTTTTTTTTACTAAAGGTTGTAAATGTACCTATCTGAGAATAAAGGAGAATGTCAGGTTTTTCCTTTGCTTGTTTATTTTTGTTGTTCACATGCGGTTTTATGAGACACTGTTATTTTGTTATGTTTGTGTCTTTCCCCAAAACCAAAACCAACACGGTGACCTATCTACAGTAAAGAATAGGGGAGATTCCAATCCATTCCAATGGAGTGTTTTGGAAATACTGGAGGAAGAGAGAACTCGGTCTTCTCGTTCTCCTTTTGCGAAAAAGGTCGACTCACCAGCAACAAACTTTGAGGTATGATGAAACGAACGAACGAACAACGTGAACACACGGAGCTAATGCTATATTATGTTGCAGCAAAATGTGAGAGAAGCTCTCTTCGGAACAAGCTCTGCAAGTCAAGTGAAGAGTAGTAGGAATGCGAATATGGGCAAAGTCAAGCTAACAACACTGCCTCTGCGATGCGATTGCGATGTTATGTTGTATACACCCGAGAGCAGATACACAAACAGAAAAAAACTATCTAATAAAAAAAAGTTTCTATGAAGAAGCGAATGTATGTATGCCCATATGCCATGTTGTCCGCATATATAAGAGTATTGCAAAAGTACAAGAAAAAAGTGAGCACATTCATTCGTACGTTATGATTATGTGGAGTGGAAAGTGGAGGCATTAGGCATTCATCCCAAGGTTAGTTCACCGTGTTGTGGACGTGAGCATATTCCCGAATTATCAACCACTATGCATTCATCCCCAGCCAGCTCCAATCCAACTCTGGACGTTTTCAATTGCAGCATTTAGTTTCAGTATTTTCTCTCATAGTCTGAAAAGAAGCGTTTTTGTTTTTATGGGTAAAATCTGTACCTAAAGGAAGCAGTAGTAGTAGTGGATGATGCCAAGGGATCATAAGAAATTGCTTGTGTCTTTTTGGCTTTTCTCAACTAAACAGATATGATAATATCATTTCTTGTAAAAGTAATTCTTATGATATGGACATTGGTAGCTAGGACGTGGGACGTGCCTTGTTTCTTGTATGTGTGTGTCGCTTTTACGAGTACAACAAAACTGTTCGGTAGATAGTTGCGCACACTTACGTAATACGGCCAGCTTACTTGAGCCATACCATTCATTTCAATAGACGGCATTTGCAAATTTGCTATTAGACTTTAGTATTTTCCTTTGATTTTGAGGCTAGCCGAAATTAGTACGGATGAAATCGTAGAATTAAGATGCATAAAATTGCTTCAAAGACTCGCTTGGCTTATGTAACCCTTTCTTTGCTTGAAATGTCAAACATGTTCATAATATTGGTTAAGAACTGCTTCATACAAAATACGTGTTTAGTAACGGGTGCTTACTCACGGAACATGAAGATATTCGAGAAAGAGAAAGTGGATCGGGGTAGATGAATTACTTTTAATGACCATGTGCTCATCCACTGTTCTGCGCTCTTATATGCTGTCCGGAATATAAGAAAGTTTTTGCTATGCATAATATTTATGATAAATCATCGCAGCCCAAAACATTTTTGACAATGCGACAGGAAGTAGAATAATACAACTTCGTACATATATCCTTCAACTAAATGGGAAAATATCTGAATATGAATTGACTGGTTTGCAGCAAACCCTGTATTTAAATGTTTATCGCAGAAAGTTACTTTTAATGTGCTAACCAAAAAAAACTTTTCTCTTGGTTTTTAAAAAAAAAATTTGTGATATATATTTGCAAGCGCGTAGACACCACATTTTGCCTTTATTGCACGTAGTTTTTTAGTTGTGCCATATTGCAGAGGAAACATTGTTTACTTCCGGTTTACTTGTTTTCATTAAGAGCTTTATATGCTTGTACATCTGTTCTCCAGTAGGCCATATCTCACTCCCCATCTTCTCCAAATCTGATTATAATATACGTAATACGACACCACATGCACATATGTATATGTGCATGGAGAACAAAGACGCATTGCACACATTACGCTATGTACATAAGTTTTATTAGCTGGTTATGAGCTGGATATTTACTTCAATGGTCGCGTACTTCTGTCCGTCCAGTCAGTTGTTGAAAAAGGACAAAAATTTCATTGAAGAAGAGTTTATGTTTTTTTTCAAATTCTTTGTAGCAATTCCAATCAATAGCATTTCACCAGCTCACTTTGACTTTGATACGTATAAGTTTCCCCTTTGAACCTGTCTTTAAAATGAATGAATGCCTTGAAGACTGATTGTTTTAAAGCAACTGATATTAGATGCCTCGAATCGAAGTAAAGTAATCTAAAAAACGCCTTACATTGTTTCAGTAAAAGGCACATTGGCTAGTTTACTATATCCTGCCTAATGTGTAGGTTTATTTGTGCAATTATCACCACACACATATTTCCCCAAGCTGGGATAAAAGTTATATATTGCTGTTTGCGCATTGTAAGCTCAGTAATCTTACTGCATTCATTCTACTATTTTAGTTGGGGATGAAAGATTTTGAGGAAGCCAAAACCAGACCATCGTTAACGAAAGAAAATAAAGCGTAAAAGAGTTTTATAAAAAGAAATGGAGTCTGTGGAAGGAAACTACTATAAAAGCTCATGTAACATGTATTAAATTATATATAAGGAACGGCAAACCAAAAATGTGGCATATATAAGATATAATACGCAAGTCATAAATTAGCAAAGTAAAAAAAAGTCATATCTACAAACAAGAGAAAGGGAAAACAGCCTTGATATCATTACGCATCGTACTTTTATCGTGATACTCCTTAATTTAATCCATCCTATCTTTCATCTAGGCTGTAAAAGAGTCCCTTCTGGCTACATCCAGTAAATATTATGATAAACGATACTTCCTTTGTAGGTACATACTGGACATTCTTCTCTCTAATTCATTATTTTCATGATTCGCTTCTTCTTGCTTGAATGGTGTTTTTGGAAGTGGAGTGGAGTGGTGCGTGTGTGCAACATTTAATTTACTTGAAAGGGGAGAAAAGACATTCCACACACGGGTTACATGTCCTCAAACATTTACTTACACAATATATCTCGTCACTCTCTGGTCTGGTGTGCTAATATATACTCGAACGTGGCTGTTGGCGATAAGAAACATGATCCAGAGTGCTCTTTTTATATTTTATATGAATGCATGTGTTTTTCAAAAAAAAAGTCGTATAGTCTTCCCCTTATGCAAGCATACACAAAAAAAATCTTAGGATTTAATGCCAAGATTTGTTATGTAACATGTGAAAACTCTGCAGTATAGTGTTTAAGAATCTCTGGTTAGTAATGGGACATGGCCTGGGTCTGGGTGTATTCCTGCTTTTTCATTAGGTTTTTCCCTTTTGGTTCGTTTAGAGTGTCATTTAATATAGTTGAAACATTTCCTTTATGTTTGTTTTTGTATCGTTTGTTAGCGTGAGAGTATTTTATGAAGTATCTTCATGTGTGTAATAATTTGTAGCTTTTGATGAAAAACCAAGAAGCAAGAAGGAACTGCATAAAGGCGGATACAACAACAGAGTAAAAAAACAAACGTGAGCTGAGAGCGAATTACTGCGAAATCTTCCGGGCATTAGATGAAATGTATTTCTTTCGGGGTTTATCGGTGAACTAGCCTTATTGCTTCTTTGCCTCCATGAAACAGAGACCGGCGAATGTAAACGTGATGCATGAATAGCGTGCTTTTGACTAAACTTCTAATCAATCCAACTAATTACGAATATGATAAACAAATTTTTTTTCTATAATTAACATGTTGATTGCATGATTTTGCAGTATTAGAAAGAAAATTTAGAAAAACAACAACCTGAATGTTTGATTTGTAATTTTTGATTTAATGCCAAACGTTCAAAAAGATACAAGAGCCAATATATAAACTTATTACTCTTCTTCGACTTCAACTGTGGTCTTTTCAGACACATACAAACCATCCAAAAACTTTCGAATATCTTTCCTCTTGACGGTTGTACTCTGCTGGACCAAGGCAGCTGAAATAATAATAATCAAAGCATTTTAGTATTCGTCAGAAAAACCACATTTAATATACAGATTACGAGTAGCTGGTAAATGTTGCTCTTTAAAAGGCAAAAAATAAAACTATACCTGATCGCGAAACTGCTTCGATAGAGTTTCCTTCAATGATGAGCTCGTCCTTTTGCTTAGAACTGTTAACAACAGTAACTCCCTTAGACATCTTCACCTTCCGGATATACTTCTCTCCCAAGAAATTTCTCACCTACACAAACAAATTAATATTCATTACAAAAACCATTTCCAAACATATAGTTTATAGCAAGTCAAATGCAGGCCCATTTATTGCAAGTACCTCCACAATGCTGTTCTTATCAGTAGTGACACAGTTGATGGGGAAATGGGCATAAACACTCCTCATCTTGTACTGGAATCCCTGTTACAAACAAACCAATATCAAGTAAAATTAACATGAAACGTGCTTTTTAAATCCACTTACAATGTGATACATAACAACATATTATACGAGAGAATAAGAATACTTCTATTTCCATACCTTAGTGACACCCTTAATCATATTCTCAATGTGAGAACAGACGGTCCTAACAGCAGCAATTTCCTTCTTTGTTCCGAACCATTTCTCCACTTTGACCGTGTCTTTGGCAATGACTTGGATGTCAATGGCCATGTGCCGAAACGCCTTCCTCAATACTCCTCTAGGTCCACGTACAATCACACGACGGCTTTTAGCACTGACCTTTACATCTTCTGGCACCTTCACCAACTGATTCACCACAATTTGTCTCATCTTCTGCAAATGGAGAAAGAAAATTCAAATTAATTCAATTCACAAATGTGTAACTATTCAAGCCCAAACACACAACAAACACAACATTCACGTTCATACTGACTAAACATTAATCCAATCATTATAAATTGTAAATATAACCAGATAGTTCAAAGTAAAGGGCGATTAATAATCTGCTACTTACGACTAGATTATTTAAATCCGAATTGTTGGGTTATCAAATATCTTAACTGTCTCGTGTAGTTAAAGTTGGAAAAACACGGTCAAAACGATTCTTTTCGGATATTTTATGACTATGGCACAATCACACAGTCTGTCCCATCTCTTCAGCATGCCATCCTTCCTTAGCATTGGATCCGCCGCGTGTGGTGTGCAGGCTACTCGTGAAAATCCGACGAGAGTCGTCGGGACTAATCGTAAAAACGTTTGCTCTTCTTGTTCCCTTCTTTTCTTTGTCTTTCTTCGTTTCAGCTTCAGCAGCTACGTCTGCGTCATCATAATTATTGCGCTATAATTAATTGCCCATTTTATCTTGAACAAGTTTTCTGCTTTGCACTTAATTATGCTTTTTATGCAAGATGACCAATCAAACTAAAATATCATCTTATGCAACTACAAAATTAATGCAATCTGGTTCTGGTGATGCAATATTATTCAATCCAACATTTCACAAGATTTTAATTCATTAAAACTTTTATTTAAATTCCTCTTCATCATCATAATATGGGTTTATCTCATCGGACAAAATGACATAGCATCAACTGGTAATAATTTAAAAAATCGAAACCAACTAAACGAGCACCAAATTGACAGGAAGTACTACTATAAAAGCTACAAATTGTATATAACAATGATTAATTTGACTAAAAACTCATAAAGAAATATTAATATTACATAATATAATATAGATATTTTGATGTAAATTGATGCAGGCGATTTAAAGTATCTGCTCATTTTTTGCTAGCAATACTTTTAACTGTACTTCAAAACAATTATTACAATTTACATTAACAGTGTTTCATATATAAAATGTTGAATGTAAAATATGGAACTAGCAGCCACGAAAAATGTTGATGCATACAGAATGAATGCTAGCTGGCGTTCACAAGAGTTTATAAAAAAGTACAAAATTGTTCATATAATCAATTTTTCATAGGATGAGTGTATCGATTTCGAATCGAGTGCGGACACAGAGAACGCACTTAAAACAAACTTTTTGCACTGTGCAGCAGATAGGGATTACATATTATTACATTACGAACGTAAAATATTTGATGAGCAACTTATGTACAGTTTGAAAATGTAGTTTTAACTATTACAAACATACTAATTCTAATTTTACATTTTTTCTACATTTGTGCTCGGCTCCTTAACACTGTTCTAGCACTTATCATCTAGTTATCAAATACATATAAGAACGGAGAGAACAAATCAATAGCAGCTCAATAATCTCATCTATTCATTATTGAACAAAGCAAAATGAATAATAATGAATGGTAGCCTCTGAAGCATCAAAAAAAGTAAGAAATTATTATAAATAATGGTGTTTTGTATAAATCGTTATCGTTGTATCACAATGATAAAGCTTACAAATTATGTATGTTACAAAAAACGATGATAACAATACAAAACACAAGCTAATAAAAAACGAAATCCCAGTCATATTTTTGGCATTACCGTGCTTTCAACTTTATACAATTTTAAATAAAGATTAGCTAATAATGTAATGTTGAATGTACGTTATCTCTGGAAGTTACAATTTAAATCTTTAGAACAGGTATAGCTCTACAAGGTTTTGATTTACAAGGCTTTATAATGATTTTACACTATATTATTTCATTTAACCAGTCGATTGGGCGATCGCAGCTGAACCGGACTTGCAACGCCAACTCCATTCGTGACGCCAGGAACCGGCTTTGAGGAGACAGAACATGTGGTTCCATTCAGACCACCTTTATTACTTGCAGCATTGCTCCCGTTCATAGTTAAAGTGGGCCTACTTGTTGGCGAACTATTGTTGGAGACAGAAGAGGTGCTGCTCGTCTTGGCACCACCAGAAGGCCTAAAAGTGGAGAAAGTTAGCGGTCTATTGAGGTAAGCATTAAATGGCTTGTATCCAACTTGAGGACTGCCACTTTCACCTCCACTACTTCCCGTGGTCTCATTTTCTACGGAGCTCGCGGTGGTACTTGTGTCAGGCGTACTTTCTCTTGATCGTGACCTGGCTCGTGCTTCCTGTTTTTCTTTCTCAATGCTATTGCTACGAATGACAGGAGTGGCTACTTTTCTCCCTAAACTCCCATAGATCCCCAAAGGTTTTCTTCCAAGTGTTCCCTGCTTATTGCTGGTGGTACTGTTGTCAGTCACAGGATTACTGTTGGCATCATTGAGATCAGACTCCAAATCTTTGTTGTTGTAATAAACGGGTCTGGAGCGACGAATGGTTGCTGCGTAATGACTTCTCTCTCCTCCATTCCTTGAATCATCCCCACTTAGGTCCACATTACTCGGCGCGTAAATAATCTCTTTGGCTGCGTTCTCTTTTGATGGTGCAGGGATAGAATTGATAGGCTTCATTGGTGTGTTTGATGCCTGTGTGAGATTTGAAAAGTAATTAATTTTGGCCACGTAGCTTGGCGATGAAGTCACCACCTTCGGAACACCATTTACCGCACACGTTGGCTTTGATGCGCTAGTGGCCATATCGCTGCCACCGGATCCACTTTTGCTTGTGCTGACGGGCTTAGTAGTGGCGACTACTGGGGAAGTAGTGGTACCGCTTGTTACAACTGGAGGAGATACGGAAGAGCGGGAAAAAGTGCTCGAAAATAATGGTTTTGGAGGCGTTATTGACGACGATGCAGGCGACTTGGTGGTGGATGTGAGTGGCGTAAAGGAAGATGGACGACTAGAAGATGTAGAAACGGGGGGATTGACTACGGTGGGATTTAATACCACTTTCGGCTTTTCAGCCGGCTCGTCCGGCTTTATTACTGGTACTGGAGGTGTTGACGACGGGCCAGTTGGTCTCTTATAAAATGAGAATGACTGATTATTACTCAACGGACTCACATAACGACGCGACGAGTTAGGCGAAGAGGCTGAGCCAGTCCCTTTCGGACTGTCTGAAGAAGCTGGCAAACTACTTCCAGAATTCTTACGACTAGCAGATAGTGTTGATAAGCTTGGCTTTGGCGTAATTTCAGGTTTGCTCTGGCTCTGGTCTTGCTTAATTGAAGCAAACAAAGCAGCAGACGCTGCTGCAGCCTTTTTCTCCCGTTTCTTTTTGCGACGATCAACAGAGTTGTAAATGGATTCTTTGTTGCGCTGCTGAATTTCAGAAATTATTTCTGAAAGTAGACCTCCATTATTTGATTCAGAACTTCCGGTTGACAAAGTTTCTATTTTTTCTTCACTTCCTCTATTAGACTTTTTCCCTTGTGTTGGACTAGAGTCTCCCGATGAAGAGCCCTCACACGAGTCCTTTTTCTTCAGCCCACTAGGTTTTTTCAAAGCCACAGCTACCATTCCTTCATCAATTGTGTCATAAATATTCTCCTTGTCTTTCTTGTTGGCATTACCAGGAGGGGAGCATGGAGAATTTAGCTCTTCAACTTTGGCAATCGGCGCCTTGAATAAAGATGGTGTGGTATTATTGTTTGGTGAGAAATTACTTGGTGTTGGTTTAATTGATGATGGTGATGCGCTGCGGCTTCTGTTTCCAAAAGTGAATCGAGTAATGGAAGAACGAATTCCTTTGGGGCTCTGTGATGAGCGAGATGTAACTGCGTCATTAGGAGGTGGCACAGGTGGAGGAGTAGTGGATGTGCTTTGAAGAAGAAATTTGGATTTGGCATCGCTAAAACTTGATGACATGTAGGTAGGTGGGGGTGGTGGAGGTGCTTCTGGAGGCTTTGGCGGAGGTGCAGAAGGTCTTGGTCGACGTAATGAATTATAATTTGGATTAGGATTATGAACAGAATTTCTGTTACTACTCGGCTGAATCATGCTGTGGGCCCTTTGAACTTTCGGGATTGGTTTGGTACTGTTTGTGGATGGTGGTGGACTCTTGGCTCTAATTTTGTCAGCATTTTTCAAAGCAGGCTTTTTTATAGATTCTTGTTGTTGGTGTACAGGGATGTTTGCATAGCATGAGGAGGAATCCACTTGGTCGCTTGATCCAGTTGGTGTAACTGGTCCTTGTGCTGCCGAATTCTTTTCAAAATCAGCCTGCAATATAGGTTTTGAAATTTCCAAAGTTCCTCTGCTCATGTGCTTTGGGAAAGCCTTGTTAGCTTTTCCAGGACTCCCACTATTTTTTGAAGTGTCTTCTGATGACGACCCCGATATTCTAAAGGAATTCCGAACAAATGGGAAGGCAGCTGCAATTCTAGACAATGCGGAAGTGCTTCCAAATGTTGATTCTTTTTTCACAGTTGGGCTATTCGGCTCTCCGGCCGGTGAACCTTTTCCACTGAACTTCTTCATTTCGTTCAGTGTGTCTGGACTACTCATAGGTCGTGCCTTTGCTTGTTGCAAACGTGGGGATTGGGCTAATTTCTGAATTTTTGGGGATGACTTTTCTGCTCCCGTATTTTCATATAATGGAGTGTCACTGTTTGCGCTTTCGTCTTCACTTCCTGGCGAAACGGGTAATGGACTTGATATAGGCTGAGCCCACGACACCCTCACGCTTCGGTTACCAGCACCACTGTTTTGAACCAATGTGGTTTGCGGATTTCCCATGCGGAATGACTTGTCGCTGTTCCCCAATAATGTTTCAGTCTGTTTCGGCACAGAAGAGTAATACACATTAGAGTTGGTTTGACTCTGAATTGAACCATTTGGAAGAGATGCAGATGTAGTGGATGACGTTACTTCTACGTTGTTATTATTATTAGTAGTAGTTGCAGAGCTAGCGTTCGTCGTACCATTGGCTCCACCACCACCACCACCACCACCACTTCGTTGCTGCGGTAAAGGAGAAGATTTGATGGGTGACAACGAGAATCCTTTATACTGTCCAAAAAAGTCTGCTTCTCCTTGACCTGGAGGGCCACCGTTTTGGTGAGGTTCTGAGCTTCCGCTATGATTTTGTGGAGATGAAATATCAACTGATCTAAAGCCACCGGCTGAACCATTCGATGAGGGCTTTCCCCGTGACCTACAGAGTAAACAGATATTGGTTAAACATAAAAACTAGTTTACAAATTATTATTATTTACATGGTTTAAAGTAAAAAAATACTGGCAATAATACCTGTCGTTTTCCTTGAACGCTTGAAGGGTAACAATGCTGTAGCACAACTTTTTGAAATAATCTCCAGCGTAGTAAATATAGAAAGTAATGATGGCAATCAATGGAATAAATCCGAGGAATGTCACGTACAGTATCTTGAAGAACTTGGATGTGCCTGAAAACAACAAATCACATGATTATGATTATTTTTCTTTTTAAATTAATTTTTTTACAACCGAATTTTTACTTAAATAGTTACCCTTACCGTATGGATCAACAGCAGGACCACTGTCAATAGAACCACCGTAGCCACTGGCTTCACAATAATGACCACCGTATCCCTCCTCGCAATGACAATTTCCTTTACTGTTGCAAACTCCTCGTCCACTGCAATCATGTGCACAAACTGGATATTTCGCTCCTAGTATAGATCCAACTGCAACACACTTTTGGTTGACACACATCTACAAATAGAATGACAAAATAACAACATTCAAATAAATATCCTAAAAACAGACCTCACTTACTAGTACTTATGAACCATGTCACAGGGGAATGGGATACATTCAACTTTTAATTTGTTTTTAATAAGCTTAAATCACCAATTATAGCAAGGACAACCTACGATGTACGAAGGAGCTGAAACAATTTACACAAGTACGGAGCGCACAAACTGAATCAAAGCATTCACTAAAGACGAGGTTTTTGGCTACTGAAAGAGAAGATGCAACATGCAACTGACATATTCATAGTAGAACGGAAATCCTGAGTTGTCCAAGTACTGCCTAATTCTATTGATTTTTCCTTGAGCATCAAAATGCAAGACGAAACTTTTGCAACAAAAGACATGAAATGCATTTTTAGGGGAGGTTTCCTAACTTCTTGGTATAATTTAATGAAAGTACATGCAGTCCCTACATGTAATGTAGAACAGTAAAAAGTAATCCGATTAGAATTGTATGTTAATAGAACTTTGAAACATAAGGTAGCTAAAAAAAACTTTTCTAATCTTGAATCTGTGAATACTCTTCATGCAAATCTGCAATAAATACGTCAAATGGTATTATTATTATTATATGCTTTGCAGGAAACCAATACTGGAAACGCTACTTTGACCAATGTTTTATATTAACATACATAAATGTATGCAAAACCGGATACGTACTTTAGCAGCAACACTTATCGTAAGGGAGGATAGACTTGTGTCCTTGTGTGTAAGAGTAAGGATGAAGGAGCTAGCTAAGCTAACCAAACCAAGTCAAGGATTTGCTTATGCCGTGTATTGGGGTAATATGCAAATGAATTAATTAACGCCTGATTCCTTCCATTGAAGGGAGTCGAGAAATGAGTAAACGAGTCCTACCTTGTTATCACCACATTTGGCTCCATCAGGAACCATTCCTGGGTTGATATCACTCAATCCAAAGTCTACTATTACTGAGCGACAGGGATGAATCTTGCCTCCAGCATTCACAAAGAAACTGGCCAGGATTGAGACTGACTCGTAGCCAAACTCCAACTTTTCACTGTTCATTTGGCAGTGGAGGATCCCACATTTGACGTCCCTATTATCAGATCAAGTAAATGTTAAAAATTTTATCTCTCACACAACAGTCATATCATATCATGCATGTAAACCATAGCGGTGGGTAGACTAAAAAAGTCTAAATTAAAATTTTAATGAAAATGTTTCTTTTGAACGTACTCTGTATCACATTTTGCATATTTCTCTGTAGTCAGGTTGTAACCGCAGTGGGCGTGACGAGAGCCGTTGGCATTCTTTTGATAACAAAGGTCATTTGAATTATTGCCTGAAGGACCCCACAACAGTCGGCATTGGTCAGTATGTGTTCGGCATTCCCCGTTGTAGCAGTAGGATTGTCCACTAGGCGTTTCACAAGTCAATCCATCCATTTTCTTTACATCATCTGGACAAAACTCAGAGTCGCCGGTGCAAAATTCAGGCAAGTCACACAGCTTTGTCGCCTCCCGACACACAGTTCCTCCAGCTTTTACGTGGCAGGTCTCCATGTCACAACACGTTCCCGAGGCACACGTTGCGTTGTGATGCATGAGGCAAGTGGAAGCATCACAACATGGATTCTCACAATGCTCTGCTAGTCCACAGTCGCATTCCTCCCCAGGCTCCGTAAATCCATTTCCACAGGTAGGTCCATCATAAAGACTGATACAAAAGGTTTATATCAGTTGTTTATAATCTTTGATAGATTGGCTGAAGGTGATGTCTACAATCAATTTTATAACTATTGTTATGCATACATACCTCTCTGGTTTGTTGCGGAGACAATAGTCCATGCCGTGATCAAAAGCATATGCAAAGTCTTTAAGGCTGCAAGAACTCCAGTGCATTGTTCGATTAGAGCTACAGAAATAGAATTGAATATGATATAAGAACTCTTTAAATTCCATCAAAAAACTCCTCATACATTCATCTTCTTCTTTTCTTTTTCTTTACCTTGCAGATGCAGCCATGATGCATCTGTTGTTAGGACTCGGGCATGTACATCCTTCAGTATCATGGCTCAGTCCAAAGTTATGCCCCAACTCGTGAGCAACCGTTGTGGCAACAACCCCAATGACATTGTTCTTGAAATCGGAGTTGACACCGCCGGAATATTTGTAGCTGCAAATAGGACCTTGCATTGCTTTCCCTACCACTCCGTTTTCAAACTCCACAGCACTGCAAAAGTATTTACAGTCATAAAACCATTCGTCATTCATTTATCGCACATCGTTTGTGTTATCATGAAATACTTATCATAACCCTTTTTGAAAGATCCATGTGTCTCATTAGCACATAGTTTTAAAATACATTATTAGGAGTGTGACACATGTTTGTCATTTTACCAATTTCTTTCTGTCTTGTAAAAATACAGCGTGTGCTTGTGCAACGAAGGGTTGTTTCATATTACATTGGTATTCGGTATGGTATGCTACTGCGCCTACACCAAATCTATGTAGCTTAACATCTGAATCACGTTTTTTAAGAACGACTAGCCGGAATAATGTGCCTGCCTGAAAGTCCATTAGAATGTGAGAAGAAAATTGTGAAAATGAAGACTCAATATTCTTCCTCATTCATACACGTCGTCTTTTGAAAGCTAAATATATGAGCATGAGTCAGATATACTCTGCTAGCACGTACTTACTCTCACGGAATACGTGAAATATTTGTACATTTATACCTTACATGACCGGTTGCCTATTTCTAGTATACATACTTGATTTTGGTGCATTGCATCTTGGGGTCCTATGTGGATAAGCTTCCGAAACAATAATATAAAAGAGTGGTGGAATTTTGGTAATTCCTAAACTCATAATGTTGACGGGCCCATAAAGTGGGTAGGGAATAGGGATGTTTTGCAACTATTTTTAGCATTTATTCCATCTTTAGACAACTTACGCCTCCACGAATTTTCTCTTGTACGAATAGATAAAAAGAAGAAAAGCAACAAAGCTAACACACAAACAATCCATTCCGTACTCCTATCTCTGAGAGTAGATAACTTTTTATGCCACGGCATATTATATCATTGGAAGTAGGACCGTATTCCCATACGGACTAAAAAATTGTTACATCAATCGGAAGAGTAGGAAGAAAAGCTCCTCCATTCCATATTTTTTACTCATGCGTTCATCGTATTTGCATTGAACTATCAATCATGTGTATGTACGGGTACATAGGACGAACATGACTTCGTGGTAAACAGCCATGTTATTCTTGACACTAATACGTACAACACAACACCATTTTTTAACGCTTGCTTTTCTCACTCTCGCCATCCATCCGCAATTTTTTTCCTTCTACTCCTTCAACTTTTAGTTTTATTATTGTTTTGATGGCTCCTCAAGTCTGTGTCTGTGAATACTGTGTAAGGTAGAGGAAGCCATCAGAATGAGCACCACCCTTTTCTTAACGAACTACAGATAAGAACTGAGTTCGATGCGACTAGACCAAAGAAGTTTACGTTATTTGTGACTTCCTCTACCATCATGTCATTTCATTCCCATGTAATTTGGTAACGCTGTATTTTATACGCAGTGCGTAGACAAAGTGTGGTACATTGAATTAGGGCTTTATCTTAAAAAGAGGAACGGGCAAACGCCCAGTCCGTGTCCCTGATTTCGTTCATATCCGATAGGAAGGAAAACCAGATAGGTAACAATATACTTACGTGAGGAGTTGTGCATTATCATTTGGATGTTCTTTGAGAAGCCTCTCCTTCCGATAGTGAAGAAAACTAGCAAGTGTGTCATCTCCATTCGCCTTGATAACAATCTCATCCGACTCGGTCCACACGATCATTCCTACCAGTGCGATGAAGATATTGAGAGGAGCATACAACTGCAAAGTTTTCACACACAAAATTCCACAAATTGAAAAAAAAATCCATTTTACTCCTAACTCAACTCGGCTCAGATTATAAAGCCTCCTCTCAAGTTTCCCACATTATGCTTCATGCTATTACATTATCATATCATTATGTAAAATTTCATTGCCGAGATATTCCAGTTTCTTTACATTGCATTACGCAACAAACAATTCGAGTAATCATCTTCCTTTTGTCTTTATTGCTTGAGCAGCCTAATTAGCAATTATATGCTGTAAAAGAAGCAACAAATTATCTTGTATTTTTGTTGTGCCTTGGAAGCATCGTACTGGAACGGAGCTGCTTATTATATTACGTAAAAATGTATTTGGCACAAGGGAAACTGGAGAAGAGGAAGCAATTATACAAATGTCCGGATGAAATAGAAACCCCAATCTATTAACTTCAAACAAACTTACAGCATTTACAATGCCAGCAATGTCCTTGACTCTCCTACGAACTGCTTTGATGTCAGCCCCAAGTTCTTTGTACTTTTTATTGTCGACAACAACGACAACTTCAACATAGCGGGACTTGGCGTTGGAGTTGTAGGGTACCCGAGTATCATCATGAGATCCAAATCCACGTTTGACCTAAAAATTTAAATAGGATACATTCCAATTTCAGTTTCTAGCCAGAAAGAATGGTAATAATAAGCAGTGCAGCTTTATTGACTGTATACTTCTAAATCTTTTTTTACCCTATGCAAATGGTTGGCTGATCCAGCTTCACTCAACTGCGCCTTGGAATCTTTGGTTTTGAAGGGATGAGAAGTCAATAAGTCATTGGTAATCCCCAAGATGTTGTTGTATGAGGATTGATGGTCGTGGTGATCTTCATGACCTGCAAAGCAATAAAATAACCAATGTAGTCAATATTTTCGAATTTGCACAGTAAGACTTTGGCAGTCATAAAATATGGGCTCCATAAAATTTGCATTTAGGGTTATTTCACTATGAACAACTTCCAACATTGAACATGCAGTTAAACATTACTACCTTATTGAATAAGGCTTATTCTATTATATTTGGTGAACCACTTTCATGAGTTTCATGATATATGAGCAAAAGATCTAGATAAGCAAAGCAAAGCACATGTATGTGTCGGCTAATCCTAAAGCTCCTTTTGTCTGTGTGAAATAATGAAATGGAAAAATGGAGGTGGGAGAGAAGGATGGAAGAGCAATTGTTTAACTAAATTTTATGATTATTTTCCCTGACTCAGCAGACTTTTCTTTTCCCATGCATGGCACGTCCCAGGCTTCGAGAATAATGGCAAAAAATGTTTAACATGATGTACACACATATGTATATATTATTTACTTCATCTACCACCCCATATAGTTTGATAGTTAAGCAGTGCTGGCATTTTTGATCATTCCATCACAGAAAGGGGTGGTGGTAGTAGTAGTTGTAGTGGTAAAAAACGAGTTTCTCGAAACCCCACATATGAGATGTTCAGCAGCAGTAGCTAACTTTTCATTCTATGGACAAAACATTTTTTTGCAATTAAGCTCTACGTGATAATGGACAACATTACGATTGTATGAGTATGGCTGTTACTCAATTTTTAATACAATCATAAACCTTTATGAAAGGTCCAAAAAGCGAGAAAAGTTTGATCTTACCACACGACTTAAATTATAGGAAATGAGCAATATACTATACGTGTACTTATCAACAGCAAACAGACAGAACCGTGACATTTCAAATTATAAAGTGTTGTGAACATGTTTCGAAACGTTTTTTTTGTTATTGGTTTGGTAAAGGAATCTATGACTGATTTTTATGAGAAGACTGAAGGCATTAAGAATGCCGTTAACTGATTTACCGCAGGGTTCCCATAAAATGAATTTTATTCTTTGGAATACTTAAAAGAGCTTAGCCTGACGTCTATGTCTTTTCAAACATAAACATGTTTTTTTTCACTGCTGCTGGTGTTGGTTTAATGCATTTTTATTTGATTCATGCTTCTGCCAACATTCTTTTAAATTGCTTCATTGGTGGGTGCTCTCATCAAACGAATCTCTCTCCACTTGATGTTGCCACAAACTGACACTGCATTATCCCTCTTCAGGCTGATTAAAAGCATTTGATTTTAATTTCAAGTCTTCTACCCACGTGTGTAGCTAGCTAGCTGGTCTCTCAAATGAAAGAAACAGGAAAGTGAATTGAGAATGGTTTAAGTAGTGAGCCATACGACCACTTCATTTTTGTATTCGAATCAGATTCAAACACCCTCTGTGCCAAAAATGTACATGACATGTAGATTTTTAAAATCACACAATTCTGATGACTGTATTTGACAGCTAATGTTTGCTGACTTGTGTCAATGTTCAGCATCCTGCGTCTGTGCCTTCCAGCGTTGCGTAAAACCATGCTTCATAAGAAGTTAGGTAACTTTGAAAAGGTGCCCAAAGTTTTTTGATTTTCAGGAAAAGTGTGAATGACCGTGCGCTTGCATAATATCTTAAGCTAAATTGAACTGAAGACTATAATGCTACTACTATGAAAGCAGAAAATCATTTTGTCTATTATATACAGTCACACAATGAATCTATTCATGTTGTCTTTCAACTAACAATAATGAATCAAGTTCCTTCATTCGATCTATTTATGACTACCGATACAGAAAACACTTTTCCTTCGTTTGTGAAATGGTTCTAAATTGCTAAAAGCAGTCGCTTCTTTTCGATTTTCACGCATTACTCAACTCACTGGAGAGCCCTTTCGTTAATTGAATTTCTGAAACAATACGAAGCTTTTAGTAGTAGCTCATTTGGAAAAGGAGATAGCAGTAGAAAGAACGAGGAAAGATAAATGGAGTTTTGATTCAATGGAATGAGAATAGTGGAATGTTGAATTACTGATACTGAAATGTGTCTGGCTTTTAAGAGTTGGAAAAATAGCATCTTATGTAAGCAACACCCAACATCATTACCCAGCTTTTACATGAAAGTGAAAACACTTTTAATGAGTCGATCTAATAGCTGGTGCACATCCGCAAAGTGTTTTTTTCTTGTTCTTCGCCCTAAAATTTGAACGTGGATTAATTATCTACTTAATTAGAACCATGTGTTTTGAGATGACTGTTGTAACTCTCAAGCTGCGTTAAGAGAAAATTATGTAACTTTATCTCTCGTTAATCACAGATTCGATAGTTGTCTAGTTCCTGTAACATTTGCAGCAGACACACAGCTCGGCGCTCATCTGAACAAAGAAATCATTTTTTATTTACGGATGACTGGCACATGGCGCTCAAATACACGTGCAGAATTGCAAAATGCATGTGTGGCTCATCCATAAAAATTGAAGGTAGCTGCTGACATGTGTTAAGCTTCTATTGTTGAGCCATTGTTCATCATCTCCTTCACTTTCTCCCTCTCTCCATCAAGTGCTCTTGCTACTAATTCGCAAGATCATATAACGTGATCAAGAAGCAGAATGAGAGCATCCATCAATTGGAAGATGCAGATTGAAAGACTGGCACTGGCTGCAACACGTAGTAGCTCAGCAAACCATCTTTCGCTTGTTTCAAATCACATAATAGTTCAGTACCATGTGGCGGACACAAATAATCGCAATCTTATTCGAGAAACTTCATTCCCGATCTGCCGCCATCAGCAAAACTAGTTTTTTGAGTCTTGTAAATTTTTATTTCTCCAGATTCAAGATGCATTATTGCCCGCATGGAATGATAACATTTGTACAGAAAATTGAATCTCCTTAGCGCGTGCCACCTGCCTTCCCTCTACAAAATCGGTAGACTGGACTGGATGATTGCTGAATGTTTTCAACTTGTTTCTTGTAATGAATGCCTTCACCTTGATGATAACATGATTTGGATCTTTTCCCTACACCTTGTCCCAAGGGATAACAGCATGCTAGCAAAAATACATATAAAATGAGCTCCAAACTCCTCCCGACACTATCCAACTGGCGGAGTATTGCATGGTAGTGTTGCAAACCTAACAATTACCTACGTGCTTTGTGTACATTTGTAAAAAAAAAGCCGGTGACCGACCCGGTAGTAACAATAATACGAGCATCAAAATGAGTGATATAAACAAAGTTTAGAAGATAGATGCAGACAGTAAACTCAGCACAAGTTGAGATTCCTATACAGTAGCAAATGAACATTTTTGCAGTCCAGATGCTGTAGCTCCTTCCTGCTCCTTCTTTCAGCAGCCCATCTTCATCAGCCGACTTTATGTGTATTTGTCTTTTTGGCATTTTTTTTGCAATGCAATGGTCTCTGTCTCGTTTTATTTCTAGCGTATTTGTAACTGCAGCATATGTCTAATTTCCATATTATGAATCGTATATACATATATTATGCTGAATTGCAACAAAGAGTAGTGAATGCGGCAATGGGAATGTACTATGACTAAAGAGTCTGGCAGGGACTCTTTCATTACAATTCTTGAAAACATCTTTCCAGACGCGCCAGTAAAAGTGGAGTTGGGTTCTTCTACACATATAACATAAGTACGCGAAAGACAATTGGCTATCCATATTATTTCCGTGTGCACGTGTACCTCCAGAAAAGGAGAAAGGGTTCAGTCATAATGTTGATTTACAATGTTTTTTACTCCCTTCGTCACTTTCAACTTTCCGAAAACTAAGCCCAAAAATTTTATGACGAAAATACGCTGTAAAATCCATATTCTTTCTGTTACAAACTCTACACAAAAAAATGTCGTAAAGTCTCATGAATCATTCAACATAGGTTTTAGTGCCACGCCATGCTCATACATATATATATGCGTACATCAGAGTTTGTTGAAATATGACTCAGGAGAGAACTAGTAAAAAATAAAGTAATGTTACTTTACTGTACATGCAAGTTTTTATAAATGTTGCGAATAAGCAAGCAGCGATATGCATCAAAAGCAATGTGATAAATTAATTCGAGAATGAATAAATGAAGAAAGTAGAGATTTGGGAATGAGATTATGAGAAAATGGGGACGGATATGGTTGCATTCATTTATGTCATGCCTAAAGTAAAGAAGGAAATAAAGAAAGAGAGTGTAGTGAAAAACGAAAATGTAATTTTATGCAAAAAAGAAATATAGAATGTGTGACGATGATAATGGGCATGAGTTTTACAAATGGATTCACTTTTTTTAGAGTGCACATATTTTTTTTCATAAGACTTACCACAAGACAAGTTTCGTATGAGATCTGCATGCTTGAGATGAATGAGATCCCATGAAGCGGAAGATGCATCATCATCATCTTTGTTGAAAATACTGTTGCTCTTCACTTCCTTTCTGATGGGATCCTTTGAAGATGATGATGATGATGAGCCGGGCTCAATGTAATGAAGCTGCTCACCGTCAAATAACGCTCCCCTACAAAGCATTACATCAGAAAAGAAACAGGAGTCAGAAAAATGTAATGTTTCATCATCATATCCTCCACCTCATCATCATCCTTGCCAAAAAACTTTACTTCAGAGATTCATCGTGATTGTTCAAGCCTAGCATCAATTCTTCGTTATATACATACATATTCTATCTTTCTTCTCAACTCATGTGAAACTAAAATTGCTCCCCGTCATCATCATCATCTATATTGATATAATAGGCTTAGAATCTAAAGTCTCTACCGCTTTGCCCAGAAGCGTGTTAAGGATAATGATAAAACTGGAACTCCAAAGCTCATCATCAGCCTCATTATTTGATGCTTTCTATTAAAACTTTTCAGATCGTCAAATTGGCTGGGCGTTCCTCCCTTCCATTATGAATGGCAGTGATGCATTACTGATCTTAAAGGAGTCAAATGCAGATAGGAAATACTATGTATATCTATGATACGCTCCCTTTTTCACTTTTCCTATAAATGCAAACTTTCACTGGTGATGAAGCCGAACCAACAGCGCAACCGCTGTCGATGTTTAATTTGTCTAGTTGGGAAGTATTATAATTATGTCAAATTTGAATATAAGGAAGGGGAAATATTGATTGAAAATTTCTTTTTGAAATATCGTCTTGAGAATTAAATTTGAAACGAGTTTTTTACGAACTAATTTGACGTTTCCTTTTGCAGAGAAGTTTGCATTTGTATATACCTATATATCTTTTCCCTTCTCGTAACGCACTGACTGTTATAGTCGGGCAGTACTTAAATCGTTTGTGGTTTTAACGACCTGTTTGGGGACGTCATCAATCATTCCTTATCAGTTACGATCATGTCCAGTGATTGTTTCGGCCTTTTTCGCTCGCAGGTGACAAGGAATTTACATGCGAGCAAGTAGGCGGATTTTGCTTTTGGCTAGGTCTCGTTAGTCCAAGTTCACGACTCCTTTTTAAAAAAAATCCTTTTGGTTTTACTAACTTTGCAGACGCATGTATGACCTATTCGCTTCTAACGTTCATCAAACTAATATCTACCTTTCACCAGTCGATAATTGGAGACGATGGAATTAAAATTACTTTGATTGGGAGAGAATAGAAACGGAGATAAATGTCGATAATTCAGAATTTGAATCTATTTACCTGATGATACCATCGCAAGTTGATATAGCTGCCCAGGAATGCGGCAATCCTCGAATTTTACCGTGATAGTGGCACATATCAGCCTCCTGAAAGTAAATCAATAAAGGCAAAATGAGTAAACTTCGATCGGGGATTTGCTGTTCTAATATTGTGAGTCGGCTCAAATATTATTTATGAAAAAGTACTTCATAAGTTGGTCGGTGCACAACAGTCTTGTTTTTCTTCTGAGTTCGCTCAAAATAGCCTTTAGGCAGCAGGTCCCTGTGAATAACAGAAAAAAACACATTAATTATTGATTACTATAATGAAGGTCAAAAACAGGCTCACATTAAAGTTACATAGCCTATTAAAGAAAGTATAATACTTGGTTCATTGAACACAATTTATAAGACATTTCATAAGATAAGCCAAACCATCAAGCCCAGAAATCGCATTATATAATCTAAGATTCTTCTGTAAACAACATCAAATGAGGCATAATGGATGATATAAACGATCCACAATAAGAGCGAGTTGCCGAAAGAATGATTGTCAAGATGAAATCTCTTGCGGTTTACAAAAAAATTGATGATGATGATTGTCTTTCCAAGGGAAAAGATGCCATTGTATTCTCATCTGATAATAGTAACTGCTAAATGAAGAAGACAAGAGAGGAAAGAAAGCGACACTCAGTCTTCTCATCGCTATCTCCTCCTTGTGTAGGCTATGCAATAATACAAACATTCAAGCATTTAGCTTCAAGATGGATGTTGACTACAGGGAAACGAGGAGAGATGAAACAAAAACTTCTTTATTACCAGGAGAGAAGCACCCACTCCATTCTTCTATTTTCCTCTTAAAAGTCTTTAAGCATGCAATGCCAAAGCCAATATGTTTAGTAGTTCTTTGCACTTGACAAAGAGAAATACCAATATTAACAAAAGGAGAGAGCTCTATTATGGTCAGGAAAAGAGGTGATAGCAATGATGATGACGATACTATGCGGGCATGTCAAGTAAAGAGGCAAGAAGAAAAGAGAGCTTATTGCCCAATTGCCAAAACCAATTTCGTTTTTTGTTTTCATTCTCTATTTTTTGCTTAGTTTTCTTCCCCCTTTTATACTCCCACAGGCAACGGCAATGCAGATGCTGCAGTCGAGAGTTTACAATATATATTATGTTTTATACTGAACTACTATACGGCCTGTTTTCTGTGTTCTTCTGGGTTATTGGACTTAATGGAGTAAAGCAATGAGATGGAAAAAGGCTTTACACAATCTGCCAAACCTAGTGTAGTGGTATTGTCGTTGCGTGATGTGGAAGTGATTCCACACAATATTGAAACGAAGATCAACGCTGTCAAGGACTGTTTCTGTTTACACTCCTTTTTCGTCTTCACTCACTCCAATTTGATGTCTGCTCGTGTTACAAACTTAACTGGAAAGAGATGGAGAGGCAAAAAGGAGGCAACCAAATTAGAGCTCTTGTACAACTACCAGTCCTTAATTTCAATATTGGAGACGTTGTAACCGCTGCTCAAGTAATATGTGGGTTCTACATATTATTCTCATGCTGTTTACTTTTCACTACGCCTGCATTATATGAGACACATATATTCATTCTTCTTCTTGTGGTTTTGTTGTCATCTCGGTAAATGGTGGAGCATAAATGAAATGAAAAACGACAGAAGACACAAAGCAGTAATTGTAATAATAATAGTAATAATAATTTTCCATCAAGATGATGATGATGGCAGAAGAGTCATCCTGGATCACAAAGGAAAATACAAAACATATGCTTAATAATGCTCATATTTTATCTACATTCAAGTCTTGGATAAACTCCTGCTCTAGATAAAGTTTAGTAGGGGTTTAAGCTCCTTTACTTTGTTACTTAAAGCGTACAAAGAAAGAAAACTTATGCATTGCATGCTTCATACTTCATGGTCTCTCTGAATTTGAGATCCCATCGTAAAAAAGGAGTACATATTTGTAAGTAAATGGTAGCAAGCGATAAAATGTGAGTTATGCTTCTTCTGGAAAAGATGGTGGTATGGTAGCTAAGTGCTCGAGGTTTTTAATTCTCCATGTTGCGTTTCATGCTCTGCCTTTTGCTCTGGCTACCATAAAGAAGAGTAAAAAATGCTAAAAATAATACTTCACTTGCATGTTTAAGTGATTGAACGTAATATAGTAGACCAGTTAACTCTTACTTTACGCTCAATTCTCTTTGTTTGATAGGCCAACCTTAAGTGAATTTTGCCATGATATAAAAGATAATATGCTTATCAAACGAGCCTTTTCCCATAACTTTCTTGAGGCTTCTGCTTTTTTAATTTTATTTAAAAAACAGCATCAGAAAGGCAAAGCTTCCATTAGGATCTTGTGTGAATATGACCACGTAACATGGCATCGTACTTTATGTAAGCATCATCAAACAAAATTGCAGATCCAAAGAGATATAGATGCATGTAAAGTGTGTCTCATTTTTTCGAATGTAATACTATTGATGGAGGAATCCCAGTGTAATAAAACCAACCGCTTACATTTACTGCCCCAACTTTTTATGACTTGAGCTAATTTGAATAACTCATGGCATCTTTAATCCGTTTTTGTGTTGATATATTGCGATAGCCTAATTGCTAGTAATTCAGTTGCAATTTAAAAAAAGTAAAAGTTTTTAAATGTTGAACCAGATACTTACTAATCAGCCTATCACATAATTGGTGCATTAGAAGTATTGGAAAATAGAGTCATAAACTTTTACCTGTTGAGCTGAAGATCCAATGTGTAAGCCTTTCCATCCAGAGGCAGTGCCACAGTTATTTTCTCCACATGTCCGCCATCCTGAAATTAATAAAAATGTTTTGATATGTAAGTTTGATTGTTTCTTGTTGTATTACCAACATCAACATTTTGAGCGTTTAACCTGATTTAAATATTATAATAACAATTGTATTTCAAACAAAACTTTATAAAGCCTAGCATTTCATTGTTCCAGCACACGTTTTTAATCAAAACATATAATTTCGTATTCATCTCATGCTACCGAGTAGTGGAGTAAATCATGTGTTTGATTTGATTGAATGAATGGATAAACAATAGCAATTCGTTGGATGTATTAAAGCATATCTTCATAGGAGCAGGTTGAATAACAACTATCTCCACAAAACTGGGTAAAGCAACAGAAGCAAACAACGAAACATGTGAATTAGTCTGATTGATAAAATCTTTAGTTGATGGAAATGGAGGGGATCCCTACTAAGTAAGTAATATCAAGTCAAGTGTAGTGTAGGAGTACATTTTTCATTCTTTGACTTCACACACGTTACGCAAGAAACATGAAACAAGTTCCCCAGAATGAAAGGAAAACAAAGAGCGCACGATAACCAGTTTCCATTTCACTCGCAATCATCCCATTTATATCATTATCCAGCTCATGTAGAAGCTGTCCGCACTGTAATACCTATCACCTTTACGTAATACCACTATGAAAATGGTACAATAAAGCTAAATATACTCTATATCTTACTACTACCACCACATGTGCCTTTAATCAAGCGGAGTGTGGAATTGTAAAGTTGAATAGTGTCCTTAATCAAGCTTTGCAAGCAGAAGCAAGTTGTAAAGTGTTCCCTTAGGAAGCATGCATAGCTTATAGTTTTCGGTTCACACTCTTAAATCCAAAGTCGTCCTCTTTCTCCATACATAAGATTGTAAAAAGACAATACACGATAGAATGAAACACACGAAGGTGATTGCCCTAGAGCTTCAGCTGTATAATTTCACTCCTTTTTCTTTTATTCAAGACGGTAATGGTAATGTCTTATCAGAAAAAATCCCAGCACTCCCATTCAAGTTCATTGATGGCTGGAAGGAAATGAAACAAAGAGGAAAGAAAAATTACGTGTGATACGATTCTCTTAGTTTAATAATGATAATGATGTTTCATGCTCGAGCTCAGACTTCACCCAACAAACAATAAAAAGGCTCAGACGTAGTAAAAGTAACCGGAGAAGGAGGAAAACTCCAATCTTTTTGTATTTTGTCCATTTATGCATAATTTAGAAAATGGATGGAGCAAAACACGAGTATAGAAGACAAGTTAAGTGCAACATGCACACGTTTTATGTTTATATATATATTTTTTCGTCTCTACTGAACCAAGTTAAAAATTTAGCGGTCATACGAAGGAAGAATAAAACTGGATGCAATAAGTATATATATATTGTAACATTACTTTTTTCTTTTGTCATTTTTTTTCGTGGACCATTGCATGCAAATATATCCTTTCATTAGAGCGACTAAATAAGTTGGGAGCAAAGGGAAAAAAATAAAACAAAAAAGTTGTGGGAGGAACAAGTTTGAGTTCTCATTTTCTCTCAAAACTTTTTGTCGTGATTACTTATTATCAAGGCTGGGTAATCAACGAAAAATTGCGACCAGATTAGAGATTAAAGATTAGTTTGATTTCGGAAATCTAATCTGATTATTGATTAATTACTGAATTTCAACGAAAAAACTAATCTGATTATTGATTAATTGATTTATTACAAACCGTAGATTAAAGATTATTGATTGATTAATCAGATTAACTAATCAACCCTTTGATTAATGACATGTTAATCCTAATCGAATGACAGTTGCTGATACAAAGATTTTGATGGATAAAAGTTCAATTTTTATAACAATCACAACTAACTATAAAGCTAACGATCTTACAGTTTTAAATGGGTCGTAAAGTTGGGTGTGAGTATAAATATTCCTTAATTATCTTTTTACAATTCAAACACTTTGCGCCAACTTCATCGGTACTGGTTGACTGGATAATTTAAAAAAAACACTCCATCGAGTATTAATGGAACAGATTGGCGTGTTTTAGACATTCTAATTAATTGTTTTACTTAAGCATTCCTCAAATCCAAAACTATATCGATTCTTATCGGTTGTGTTAACATACATGCAATTTCATGCTATCTACTTGCATGTAGAAATCCCCGTCTCAAAATAATGGATTGGTGAAGGAATGGTTGTGGTGAAAATGACATTTTGGTGTTAAAGAAATCCAATTTATCAAAATTTTAATCAACTATCAGATTATTTAATCAGATTAGATTTCTCGTTTAGCAATAAGGCTGTTGATTAATGATTAAATCATTTTTCCTATCTGCGTTGATTAATTGATTATTGATTAATTATTAATATTTTTTATCTTCAGATTATTGATTAAAGATTAACTAATCAATTGATTACCCAGCCTTGCTTATTATCCTCATTATATTCACTTGCTCGACATGTAATGATGTACCAAAAATGAAATTATGATAATGGTAATAATGATGATGTGCTTGTCAAAAGAAAACAAGAGAAGAGAGACGGGGAGTAGTGCGCACTCTGCTTCATTTATCTTTGCTTTTACGCGAACTTCCTATCATTTTCACTCCTATCCTAGCACGATTCATCATATATATTTTTGTCTGCTTGACTCAGAAATAATCATGATGAATTATTGTAACAGAAAAGTTCAAATGGACAATGCATAAAACATCTTCTTTTATCAGAGCTCTATTTTAGACAGGCCATGGGCTATAAAAATGGTAATTTTGGTGTTGTATATCTCCACCGTCTCACGCATGGGATCGTTCCCACAGTCATCGTGTTTTTTATCAGCCAAATTTAGTTTGTGCTTTTGATTGTATTGCTACTTATGGACCTAATTTTTCATGCGGCTACTTCGGTATCACCACATAATTTTTTACCAAAAACGAAATAATTAAGGTTGGAAATATGTATGACATGACAAGATTTGACACGTGATATAAACAAAGGTTAAAGGTTCCGCAGGGGATTCCCTTTCCAGCCAATAATGAGAAGAAAAAGTTTTAACTTACTTGATCGTTCGTAGAAGAAAGTGGTACGTGGCGCTTTTCCCGATGGCGCCGAGACCCTCGTACACTGGCATGTAACTCTCGAGTCACTCGGGCACTTATCCTTTGAACGCGAGAAAACAAACGGTGATGATGATCATCATGTGGCTCTGGCTCTGCAAAATAATAAAAAGTAATATGGTTAATTTAGTTGGTCCTCCTTCAACATGACTTTGACCGTAAATCAAAGAGTTAACTACAATTCAACAAGGCAAAGCAGAAAGGAGATGACTTAATGCAATGCATGAATGTGTTTTAGTTTCATGTTATGAGCCTTGAAAAGGCATTTAAATAAAAATTCCAAAAAAGGTGAGGGACAAACACTCAAAAAATATTTGTGGTTTTGCATGGCATGACAAGTCATGTAAATATTGAGGTTACTTCAGTGCCGTGGTCTGCTGGAGCTGGAGGCAGTTGAAGTTCCACATCCCATTTCAAATGAATCAAGGAGTAACGTATGGAATTGTTAAGGGTTATGTAATTACTATCTTGAAACACCATAAACGTGTGGTATGCTTATCTCTCCATGAGAATATTTCTATCCAAGTCAGTCAAAACTTCTAACTCTTCATGAATCATTCTTTCAGGAGAAGTAGGAGAAGGCTCATATCCTAGTGAGCTGCAGGCTCTCATCACTATGCACAATGTTTGCTTCCCAGAAAATTTTGGTAGTGATCAGTTTGAAACCCATGCCATATTTGGAAGCAAAGACTTGTTTTCTTTGGTTTGGTCAGAGATTCCTCTGAGACTTCGTAAGCTCATAGTTGTTTGTAAGCAAGTTAGGATGAGATGCGGGTGCAAGTATGTATGTTACAGGACAAGAGCCTATTTCGTCTGTCTTTTATATCACTTAGATTCGATGAAGCAAGTTTTAATTGAAAACTGCTTCTGTCATTCTCATGTTTCCTATACTTGTGCATATGCATTGCATATAATATGTATTATCCATAGTCAAGCAAACATTCTGTCATTCAAATTGTAGTTTGTGTTCAAAAACCCTTACCAGCAAAAGGGCTAGAAGTTTACTATAAATTGTTATGATTGCAAATTAGTTTCTTGGGACAAAACCAACTAAAACTTTTCCAATTAGATTTACTTTCTGTATAGTTACATTGTGTTTGGGTAATACCTAAGAATATGGGTACTCAATCAGGAATAAACTAGCCCAGGAAAACTTTAACTTCCATACTAATTTATGAATGTGATGTGGTGCTGAATCAAGCTTTACTTTTAATTCGTTCGACGGTCAATCCAAGTCCACAAAGGGTTGTGAATGCTCATCGATAACATCGAAAATTTTGTTGATTGGGGGCAAAGGTTGAATACGAACCTTCAGATTGCACCACTATATAGCTATATAAAGAGAATGAAGGGGTGTAGAATCAGAATCTTAAAATTTCCGTGAACAACATCATGCATGCATGCATGCAGTAACGATAAGGATGACCTGTCTTTCAATATTAAAGTTTATGAGCACTGATATAATTTAATTGTGATTTGATGAAGCATCTTGCATGTAGAAGTATATCTTTGTATTTTCGTTTCAATGTCATCAAATTCACATGAAATGTTGTAGCCAGTTTCTCCATGATGCAATATGCGTTGAGTGCATTTGTCATTTTAATTTTTACTACCAAACCAACCAACCCTCTTTTAGTTTTTGTTTGGACTCAAAGTACACATTTGTGTGTAATTGCTTCCTTTATGATCAATTATCTTCATAGATTTTCGTGTTTTTTATGTACCAAATGGTGACTAAAGACAATATGGAATATGAAGCTAGTGAAGATGAATTCTTTGGTATGCTGACATGCATTCAGTAAAAAAACTTTATTTTTATTACTTTTCTTCGTTTATTTATAGACAACATGTTTGCTACACACTGCACATCTCAATATCACAAATTGTGGGTTCAGATGATAGAGAGTCTACTACGCCAGGTCAGGATAGGGCAAAAGTCACAAGGATAAATCTAACCTTTCTGCTCTTCTCTGCTTACGTCGATAAGAAAAAACAAGGGCATTGATTAGATTAACAAATATGGGATTAATAATAACAACGGCTGGTACTACGTTTATGTTGTCATAAAAAATAAGCTCAACCAATGTGTTTACGTTAGGAAGCGGAAAAGGGAGAATCCCGTTCATCATTTGAGCTTGTTAGGGAGTCCATATATCAAAGGACCTTTGAATCTTAGTAATAGCTGCTACCCTACCCTACAAAATCATGCCAACGAAGGAAACGAGCTGAGAATGAGTTTGGACTTACGCAACAGCTTGAAATCCTGTGTCGTAAACTAACTCGCAAAGGAAAAACTCTTGATGGTATTGACAAAAGCAAATTTGAGAGAAACCCATAAATTTGGAATTAATACATTTTTATGACAATATGAGCTAACATTAAGATGAAAACTTTCCTAATTTTCTTGGGATATTTCTCATCTCATAAAAGTAAAAAACCATGCTTCAATTGAGCATGAAACTCTTCAGACGTTTGTCACATTGTCACCCTCAATTTATGACATTTCATATGAGATTTTTTAGACAAGACGTGTGAGTTCCAGAAAACTCCAAAATATTTACATTCTACATAAAATCCAGCGCCTGTGCGTGTAAGGCATGCATTCACCGTGTTTTTATGAGCTCATATCGAATGCTGTCAAGGCAAAGGCTAACTCAAACTCAACCCAGATCATACTGATTGAGTAAGAGATGGCTGACCCCAACTCAAGTATGTCATGAAAGCATTTCATTTTCTTTATTATGAAGGACATCATACATTTCGTACATGACAAGCTGTCAACAGAGACCACTGTACAACTGGCGAGAGCAACATGAAAGGGGCACATTATTTGTTATCCAGGCTCAGTATATAACTCAAGACGAACAAATTTTCAAAGCAACAAACCCCAAAATTTCAACTCCTTTAGCAATGTTGGTGGTGTAAATCGATGCGAAGGAATTTAAATGCAATAGAATATGTATTAGAGTATGAAATGGTTAAAAAAGAGGTAATGGACACGCGTTTCACGTCTCAAGACAGGAAAAGATTATTGAAATCATGCTCACTTGAAAGGGGAGCCCACATGGTACGGCATCCACTGTTTCAAGTTTCTAGTCTCTGGCTTTCTCTTCAAACCTTAAGCTTGAATTTCATACACATCCGTATCTATTCATATGCATAATATCTTGAAGCGGGTGACTACACTAGCCACGAAATCAACATTTTGACTGGTATGTATAGTTGTTCTCCAGAAACTTTATTCATTGTAACCGGTAGTGGTAAAGTTGTTGAATCTTGAATCTTTACTCGAGACGAGAGTACGTAAAAGATTGTAAGGCCCCATATTGTTGTAAGAGTTGTATATTGTAAGAGTCTTGCTCTTGCTGCTTTCGATTCAGACCATAGCAGCGATAATCACGCAGTGTGCCGCAGAATTATTATAGAAATTCATGCTGAACACACGCAGACCAAAGGATAACTTTATACTTTTACCTCAAACTTTTTTAATAGCTTCAATCCAAAGGTAAAATACTATTGAGAATAAGACGGACACGCACGACTGCTTTAACAGTTTTTTCTCTTCTCGTCTAGATTAGCATTGCAGCATGTTGTAGCAAACGAAATGTACACAATTATTTTTTTCCTAAAAAAAAGTGAAGTCTATATGTATGTATGAAGGAGCTCAAGCTCAAGGAACAATCATACTACATCAAAATCGCTTGAGCATTCTCATAAAATTTTTATTTCACATCTTCTTGTGCCAACACCATTTCCTCGGTTCCTCAATTATTCTTCATCCAAAAAATCAAGTACATTGTTGTATGAAAAAGGTAGCTAGCTTTTTGACTTTAGTTAAGTTTTTAAAGCTGGTTTTAGTCATTTGGGATTTTCAAGCCTGCTTCAACATCATCATCATCATCACTTTTGACTTTTTCAGCAAGTTTTTCGAATTACATACTCCGTGTGAATTGTATAGGGTACTATAAAAACATACTTAAGAAATGAGACGTGGCTTGAGCACAGCAAAGAAAAATAAAAAGCTTATTTTTTTAGTAAAAATCGGAAACATCCCCAAATTATATGCTCAGTCACATATTTTCGTTTTTGTGGAATACATTTTTATTCTCATATTCAACAATAATTCTACCTTTGGTATTTTTTTACCTTTTTGAATGCATGTCAGTGTGAGACGGGAAAAACACGAGAAAATTTCTGGCAATATGATTTTTTAAAGAGGAAGAATGAAAAGTGAGATGAAGCCATACATATATAATGCATTGCAAGAACGACAAAAGTGTGGTTTCATACATCACAAAACACGCTAACATTTTTAGAGTAAGGTAATCCACAACGCAGCAACAAAATGATGACTATTCTACCACTATCACTATTATTCCGACGTGAGCATAAATCCAACGGATTGTTGGAGTGAGAGAGAGAGAGAGCATGGATTACAATAGGTTTCTAGAGAAAAAGGAAATGGATGAGCACATTTTTCCTCGTTTTTTTTATTCCGTGTACATTTTTGTGTCAGCCATAATATCTATTTTAAACAGTAACTACCTATTCTACACACATAGCGGTTAAGCTGGGCGAGGCGAGTCGTTTTGAAATGAATAAGGCGATCAAGCTTCATCATTGTCATCGCATCAGTTCAGTATCAACCCTTTTTCCTTCTCTATAACAATGCAGCATTACGCATCAGCAAGGTAGGTATCCCTGGTACTAGACTTAATCCTATATATTTATTTATTATACTGTAGCAGTGAAGTTGAGTCGTAAAATGCGATAAAAGATGTGCACACACACCTGTATCGTATCTAGGACTTTGCATCATGTACACTTTACGCATAGGATTTGTGAGTACCTCATTTAGTACCTCCTCATTTACATCCTTTTTGAATCAGAATGCAAAGTCGTTAAAAAGGGAATTAGTTAAGCTTGTGACGTGTATATACATTTATACAAGTTATATGGGAAACCAAAAAAGGTTCCTTATTGTCATGAATGGAAAACTCCTATGCATAGTAAATACCTGAAAGTATCGTCTTAAGAGGAGTAATATCCGGTCTATCGCGTTGCTTTGAGTGTGATCATTCGTTCATGATGACATAACAATGTTATTGTAGTGTGTACCACAGTTGACAGTAACAAAACAGCAGTTGCTCCCATTCAAACTCAATCCCTAGTGAAATGAATTGCCATTCATTCTGTTATTCTGTATTATAAATCAGTTTCCTTACGCTTAGATACACACTTTTACATTTAGGTATTTGTATTTAGACGTCTGAGAGGAAACTGAAATGAAGGGAACATTACTTTTATTTTTAGTAATGTGCTTTATCCATACTACATACATCGTTACTCGATGTGTACTCAACGTAAACATGAACATGGTATATACTAGGTGTGTAATCCGCATTTTGCCATTAAGAACGGTCTCCATCTCATACATTTCACCACCACCCATGGTGAAGTCACTAAGTAAAAGCAAGACTATAAAATGTTTATCATAACTCACAAGTCTCCAAAAAAGCTGTGTAATAAACATTCGGCTGCTGGGAGTAAAAGGTTTTTAGTTGGAAACAACAATATTTTCAGTGCAAGTCGGCTAGATTTTGTATACTTTTGTTGTAATTTAGGGGATAAATGTGGACTTTGCGTTGAAAGCATTGCCAATTTTAGAGTTAAATATATTATTTATCAACAATGTCCAGGAAATGATAGCACCAGCAAGCAACATTATTATGACAATCATCTGACTTGACAGTTTGTGAAGTTATCACAAACTGTAGTTTAGTAAGTGTATATATAAAGATTAACAGAAAATGTAAAATCGCAATAATATCCGTCAACTCCATGTAACTAGATATGAAGGCCGCTTCCGCGAAAATTGTAATGATGTGTCACCCCATCATATCATCAAGTTTTTCATATACTACCGACTTCAACAACAATGTCGCAGAAAATTTAATAGGAAAACACACACACGAATGCAATATTCATAGCATACATTATGGGGGTGGTTTCTATGCAGTAAACCAACACACGTACGTAGGGAATACTGTTCCGTGTCTCAATTTTCATGGTTTATGAATATTTATTCCCGGAATACTCATTTGGACATTCTGCTGTCTCAAAAGTAATCAAAATCCTAACAAAAACACAATTTCTGTCGTCACAGACAAGGAACATAAAGATTTTTCCAGCTTCAACTCGTTCAAACTAATTTTGCTAAGAAGTTTTCTTCTTTGCTCTTTTGCCGTTTCTTGAAATCATTCCCATGACGTGCTGTATCATGAAATGAAATGCAGGAGAACTTAAGCATAACTGTTTTTTAAGAGTCTCTCTTGCAAACAGATTGGTACCAAGAAAATTGCTGCGGGTATATTTATAGATTCTTTGTATTTCTGGATCTGCTGGTAACCGAAGAAAGAAGATCGAAGATGCAAGAAATAATCATACATATGTATACAAACCCAGTTTTTTTTACTAAGGACTGTCAGTCACGTCACGTACAACGCAAAAAGTGCGTAAAATTTGTTTCTTTTATATTTTTTGTTTCTTTAACATGAAAGCGATCTGAGGATGATAAGAAGGATGAGCACGTTAGGTGTGTTTGCATCCAATCCAGAGATATATATCACATACCATGTGTGAAAGATACGCATGTTATTTTATTTAATCCATAAAAAGCAGCAGTAAAATTATCTGGCGACTAGCAAGAGACAAAACATTTTGTCTGCATACAATATTTAAAACTTAAATTTAACATATTGATCGATGCAATGCACAATATGCGTCCATCTTGTGTTGTTAGCTTAGTTTCCAGACCAAGATTGAGATTCATTCACATATTTTAATGAAAAATAAACTAAGATGATGCGGAAACAGTGAAGAAATGTGTGAACTGACATCATGGCAGCCTCTTGCACAATGTATTTATATAGTCGAGAAATGTTTCACTGAAAAACAGTTATAAATCTGATGCGACAGGCAAAACCAGAGAATGGATTAGAGGGATTTCCGATGACATACGCAGACGGAAAGAGAAACCTGGGCTTTCTGTGGTTTCATGCACAGATTTGGAACGGAAAGGATGAATGCATATGGCATGTTCCTGTAGTTGTGGGTGGCAAGCCTGAAATGAATGGTGTGGTAAGCAAGCATACGCTTGCACTTACTTCCGTTGACATAAGCAGGAAGAATCCGGACAAGTGTTCCTCTCGCGCAGCCTCTTTTTTAAATACATTTCGTTTAATATTTATCCTGGAAATCTTATTATCTTCCCCTGAAATTATTACAGTAATTCAAACCATCGGAAGATGGGAAAATTAATTTTTTCATAATGAAACTGAAGAAATGAGGGTGTAAATGGAATACAATTTTTGACTCTAGCAAAGTTTATGACGTGGTGATATAATATCATAACCATATTATGTACCAATCTACAGTGAGCTGAAATACTCAAGTATTCAGAACATTTGCATTCATTCATTCATACGACGTAAATAATCGTAGTGATTACCGGAAAAGTTCTTTTCCAGCTGTTGAGTTGAGCTTGCCTTTTTCACTTTCACACATGTATACATACATTATATGCTCGTTCGTGTGCAGTTGCTTGAAAAAGAACGTGAATGTAATTTCAAAATAGAGTAGAGTATGGCTAGCAACTTTTAGCTCATGGTACATACGGATACCATATGTCAATTTACCTCAGCAAACGATGTCGGGTTAACTCTGCCATCTGACATTTGCTGGATGCATAAAATCTCACACATACATACATGTAACATGAATCATATATGGCATGACATGGCAAAGGAAACAAGATGTGCCGGAAGGAAAGAGTAACTTTATTCCTTTCTATCTATCTGGACGTATTTATGAAAATGTGCCAGATTTTTCATTATTCAGATTTTGACAGTAAGCTTGCGAAGCTATTTAGTTTTGCTGACAGCCTTATCAAATGGATATGGCGATATAATATGATTTTTTATGTTTGTATTGCAAACTGGCTTATCAGCAGCGCTACACACGGCTTGGTTCCCATATTATCCCTTGTCTAAAAACAAAGCTAAACAATTTGGCGTCTGGTACAGTTTAACTTTGTGAAAGCAAAGGTGTTAATCTTTATGACACAATTTTCTAGTCTCAAACACATAAAAATAACGTTGTTACACAAAGATTTGTTTATTCACACTATATTCCAATGATTAAAGCACAAAGGTCTTTGGCCTCTCCAATATTTATGAATTTTTATGCCGAATGTTGTAGTGATTGAATTGCAGAAAGGCAAAGCCAGCGACAGCTATTCACAAAAAGTAATTTAGATTATATAAATATGCTATGAGAAGAGTGGCAACTGTCGATCGCAACATTTGAAGTAAACAGCAACCAAACTGATAAGATTCACAGCATGAAGCTTGACTTGACCCATGGAATAAGAGTCAGACGTAGTCAGTAGTGTGCTTAATATTAAAAGCCAACGCCAACTGGACAAGACTTGTATACAATATGGGCTTATAAGCTATTAAATATTGAAAATGTTCCCCATTGCACGTGCTTCTGTTTGTATAAAGGCACAGAAGAAAAGGAAAACTTTTCCTGGAATAAAGTTGGCTACAGTCATTTTGTTTTACTACACGCAGCAAAATCTTTAGAAGATATACAAAACATACGCACTTCACCAACTGTAATGATAAGCGAGTGTAAACTACTACGCCTTAGCCTTAGTCAGTCAGCAAGAGTTTTCCGACAGATTGTGTACTGCGGCATAAACTTCAGCACCACTGATTCTGCTATATGTATGCAATGTGATTATTTTCACTGAACCATGCACAGCAATGTCAAAGGCTCTTGAGGATAACTGCGGCAGATTTTAGACTAAAGGCAAAGGATATTTCTCTGCATTAAATATTTACTGACATTTATTGATGTTTTACTCTGCTATTTCCCAAGTGGGGTAGAGAAAAAATTAAACAAGCTGCATAGTTTCCTCATATTTGTTTCATTAAATAATTGAAGCTTGTTAGATTGTTGTTTTTTCTTGTCATTAGTATATACCACTGTATTCACTATAGTATGCTAGAAAAAGTGGCTTCAATTCAACTTTTGTACCAAACCAAACCAGGTTTAATTTCGCTTGGATGCGTTTTATGACCTCACATTCGAATTTTTTTTTTTCATTCCTTGAGATTCCAAGATTGTCTCACACTTAAGAGACGTGGTTTGTTGGGTAACTGACAACCTTAAAACATTTTTTATCGACAGCGGCTTCCTTACTTCAAATCAAACAATATACCAAATCCCATTTTTCACGTTTATTCCCACGCAATGTAAACGCACTTTACTTTTTTGTACTCCTTGGTTCGACAGGGTCATAAAACATTTTTATTTGTTTTTTAATGCCAACAAAGCAAAGCAATGTGATTTTACTTTAAAAGTCGAATGACTCGATCTATGTTCTTGGGTACGGTCAACGGTACGAACTATAGCGAACGAAGAATAAGAGTGGATATACAGTAGCCCCAACAAAACATTTAAGGATAATAAAAGTTTGGACGTGAACTTAAAGTTGTCATTACCTTGATGAAGGGAAGAATCCGTGGAATGGCAGTCTGATGGCGTCACGAATGCAAATATAAGAATTGACGAGATTATAAGGAGGACTAAGGAGAAAGTGTGTAATGTCCCCACCTCATCATTACGACTTGAGTTTCCCATCGCGAGAAAGCAAAAGTCGAGATTCACTTAGGTTATGCACGTTTTCTTGTTAATTTTAACACATAACACCAGTAAAATATTCATAATCAGATGCTAGATTGTTTCAACATTTTCGTTTAAAAATTATCCGACGAACTGATCAAATCATGTTCCATATATAGGTGGGTGGACCGATTTCACTTCCATCGACGACTTTGAATCTGAAAGACATAACAAACAGGAGGTTGACATTAGAACAAACCAGAGATATATACATTCTAGTTTTATATAATTTCTTTGAAACAAACCTAGAAACCATCAAAGAATAGGCACATAGGCACCAATACCAATATATAAACGTAATAGTGAAAATAGTTGCATACTAGTAGCATTGGAATTTGGATGTCAGGTTTGTTGCTATTATAGAAGATTCTAAAAATGTAATGTAGTGTAAAGCTTGAGAATATAACACTATAGTTTTTAGATACTGTGCAACATCTGGTTTAGCACCAGCACATAATCATTGGAGAATCAACCCAATTTTTTGGCCAACTCAACTCAATAAGCCATGTCATGTAACGGTCACTGTTGTAATGGACGTAGTAAAAAAGCTGCTGTATGGTAAACATATACGCCTTCCCTATACAATACACAAAATCTCGCAATTGGTATTTGGTATTATTGGTAAGCCTGTTATTGGCATTCATCCGCAGTCTATAAACTAAAACAATCACAAACCGGGCTCGTTTTACAACCTCGATTTCGATCAAGCCCAGCTGGTTTGATTTTCGCAATTTACATGATATTATGACTCAGTCAAACCAGAATGCCTACTATCCACCAACTAACTATGTTGAATTTTCATCCTCCAAAAACACGTCTTGAAATTAAGTGCGAATCATGCAGTACAAGTGTGTATTCGTATTTCTGCTTCTTTTGTAGTGTAATGCAGTGATTCCCTTGCACAGATTGTAATATTTGTAATGCCATGCCACATTTCAAAGAATAACCCTTTCCGTCAACACATAGCATTTAGGGGTGTACTAGAAAGGAAAAACCTTGTTTCTGCAATTTTTTATTCTATTATATGAAGTAAACCAAGCCTTTCAAAAGCTATCATCTTCCAGCCAGACATGATATGATATGATACTCGTTAGCAGATTAGCATGCAAACTACAAACATTTGGTGGTTTGAAAAGTTCATATAACATAATGAAAGTTTATTTAACAACTGCAGCCAGCTAGCAAATAGGCATATTATTTGTCTTTCAACGAATTGAATATAATACATACATATATGGTCATGAATTTTATGCATGCATCTCTTTCTCTTCAGAGTCTCCTCTCCACTCACCCTGATATTTTAGTGGATCAACCACAATGACATGCATCATACACGCACTGTTGCATTGTTATAATGACCAAAAAAAAGTAGACACAGTCATAGAGAATCGACAAATCGGATGAGACATGCATGAAAATTTGCAACTTTCAAGGGTTGCAGTAGTCGTCGTGAATTCATCATCAGCAGAGACGAGTCAGGACTTCATTCGTATCATCTTACCTTTGAACATGAAAGAATGATTTTAACGTTAATTCTGATTCACCGCTGCACTCTTCTCTCAATCTCATTGTTGTTTATGCAAACTTTTATGTATTACGCGTTACGGTGAAACCAGCAATATATATAGGAGTGGATTGCCAAATGTTGAATAACGAATTCATGATGATGCGTGCATGTAAGGTTGTAGTGGTAATGGCAGTCATAATCATGTTGTCATACAATATACCCTAGGGGGTATTTTCCTAGTTCTTCCCCAAGTACATATTTCACTATCTGAACGCAAAGTACGCGTTTTTTACTCGAATATTGTGTACATTGGTTGATATAAGACGAATCGAAATAGCAGAGAGATGCAAATCATTGGTACTGGGTTGATGCTTAATGATGATATGGCATCACTATACACATGACATGGGCTACAAATTCCAACATTAACCAATAAATAGTAGATTCATATGAAACTATTGTTGAGCATGCGTCATGTCTTATCTCTACATGATACAGCTAGCAAAAAATGATTTCGCAGTGTGTTCTATGTGAAAGGTAAGTTGTAAGATTTCAATTTGTAATCCAATCACTGCAAGCAAGAAGTAAGACGGGAGGTGGCACAAACCTTGTCATAAAGTTAATATCCAATTTCACACATTCTAAGCTTTAATAAGAGCTTTTGCATTTTTAGAACATGATTATCTTAAGCGAGTTCCGTGATCATGTTAAGTAATTTCAACGAGAAAGCGGAAAAATAATATGTGCTTTAGTTACATATTATTATAACAAAATGTGTAGAAAAGGAAATTAAGGAGATGAAAACTAATTTTTTCATTGCATTTTAGACTTCATTTCATGTATTCGTGTGTCTCTTGAAGATTTCATTTTTGGTAATTAGCAAGAAAGTTCATTAAGACGTTTCCTATAATTACTTGTTTGTGAGCATTAGCACTTGAGCACATTCTAAGAAGACAATCTTCGAAAGATAAATACAAACAATTATCATTGGCCGTTGTATTTGTGATTTTGAATGGGGCTGCCTACACATTCAAAACGGATGCACTCAACTGCCAGTATGACATCCTCTAGCAGCAGGAACATACTGTTCGAGTCTAACAACTAATTTCATGACGCATTTAGCACATTAGTTAGGAATGGGACGGATAGAGGTACGAGTCTAGAGTTTCATTGAAATGAGTCACCTTCCAATATGTACTTTTTATATTTTTTGTCTCGTCTCATCCCCTAATATTTTTGTGTCCAATGCTAAATGCAAACTTTAACAAAAATTCGCTGTGGTAGTCCTTGAAATTAGCCAGCAAATTTCTTTATTGACTCATCTTATGATCCATTCAGCATCTCAGAATTGCATTTGGCTCCTTATATGCAGCTAAATGTAAGCAACTCCCTTTCATCAGCCAACACCGGACAGCCTTCTTTACAACACAAGGATGTGCATAGGCTCATTGTCAAAAAAGCGTTACTATATAATTCAGTGCAGTGACCGCTCGATAATTATTTGACGTGCACAAAAATCTGAAGGCAGTAAAGTACCGTATGTCTAATTAGAGCCCGTAGTGAATCATCATTTATCTTCTAGGTTTTGAAACTGCTAACAAAAACTAGAAAAAAGTGGCGATGACTGATTGAATGTAACAAGAGATACGTATACGAGTGACTGAACTTGGATATATGAGAGTATAAGCAGGTGGACAGGTAAAAGATGTTGAGTGTTCTGGACACACGCCACAAGAATTATTGCTATTGCTACACATTTGGTTCAACGAAAATGAGTCATGTACCTCCCAAAGCAAAGGGGAACAAAACATCAAGTCATATTTTACGTGAAGAAGTATAGCTAGCAGAAGACTCAGCCTAATGATACGGAATACATAAAGTATAGAGGGTAGCCACATTACCATTTATTTTACCCACCTAGAGTCAACCGTAGCGGTAATAATGCTCAACATATTTATGTGCCACATTGCACGGAAGGAAATTAGACACCTTTTTGATACTTTTCTAGTAATGCTAACATCACACAAGTTTGGCACACCAGTCAAAAAAGACTTATGCTACGAGCATGAGATGATAATGAAGGGTGAGAGAGTGAGGTACAAGTAAGTAAAAGGTACTTCTTGGAGCTGATATCGATTCTCCATTCGTTCACTTCCTCTCTTCCAGAAAATAAATTCCTGTTATCCTTTTTATTCAGTCATACTTGAGAAAGAATACGAGAATACCCATGCCAAGTTTCCCTATTGAAACATCCTCTTGTAATATGCAACTTTCCAAATATGATCCCATTCTACTACCTTGTCCAACTTCTAAATAGTTCACTTCTCTTCTCAAAATTTACCATGGCATGGATTTCGTAGAAATCGTCGAGTGTGTAGCAAAGTATGCAGCTGCCTGCCTGCCAAGAATGCTCCTGCTCGCTTTTCTGTGTCTATGTCTTTCTCTTCTTCTCCTGTTTTGTAATGCAACATGCAACCCGGCAACAACCCGGGAGTTCTCCGTAAAATCCCCCATATCATTATTTTTATAGAGGTTTACCAGCTTTATTTGCTGAGTAGCAGCAATAGGAGGAGAATATAGCATAAGAGAAGAAGGTAGCAAAAGTTGTTTCCCCATGAAAAGGGAATTTATATGTGGATGTCGTGCGAGTATAAAAACGAACCGTGGGAGAGGTAAGTTTCCTGACTTGACTGCCTATAGCTAATACTGCTGTTGGCAGAGTATGAACACGGATAACAAAAGGGAAATGATCCAGAGTAGAATTTTATACATATAAAGAGAATTGGTAGGAGAATACATCAAAAATGAAATGAGGGGAGGTCGGTGCTCTCTCTTTCCACGACTCCAATGGCGATGCATAGTATACCAAAAACAACAACAAAAGTCCCTCGTTTGTCGATTACACATATACTTCTTTGATTCCTCTGACATTGAAAAGCAAATGCATGGAATTCAATAAGAAATTCAAGATCACGGCAGCCCCCATTTCTAAACCTGTGGCGAGATTTTGTATTTTAAAAGATAAAATGTTTATTAGGATTTTGTCGTATCTTCTTCATCTTTTGCCAACTTGCACAAGTGCGTAATGATACGCTTGAATTGAAGTGGGGTTGGGGTGTTGCTTAATTTAGTAAATTCTCTAGCTCAACAAGGTATTTTCAAAACTTCTTAAACGAATAATATGAGACACTATTTGTACAACTAATATTGATGAGAAAGAGTAGAGAACAGCGGTGCTCATGGAAAGTTATTCTTTAGTTTTTTACACTTTTCATATATACTACTTATATATAATATGCCCAACTCCAACTCATATAAAGCTGTAAAAAAAGACACGAGATATATATTTTCCTTGCTCGTGCTCTGCTCTCATACGCATCTTTCCATTGAACTCTTGAAGACAACTTGTGCAGTCTAAAAAACGCAGTTTGAGCTGAAGTGGTGGTGGGAGGAAGTAAGGAAATGTGCAGTACATGACAAGGATAAAGAACACTCTTTGCCTTCACATAGTATTTGTAAGGAAGACTTGCACCCATATATAAAAAAAACAGACGCAATATACGACGTATCTTCCATAATAAAGTATTGAGCTGGCTGCATACCTAAGTAAGCTGTATATCCTATGTAGCTGATAGCAATGACTTTAAGTGCATGTCACGCAGTCAAGCCAAGCAAAGATGAAGAAAAGGACATGATTCGACTACTAACTAAAAATCAAGTTGCTTTTTAAAACCATTTATGTATGAAATGGATATTTAGGATGGTGTTAAATACATATTTATATCGTATCGTATCATTTCGTAGTAAACAATGTCATTGAGTGTTTACTACTTTAAAATGAGAACGGATTTTTTATCAATTAAAAGAAGAATGTTTGCAGTCTGGACAGTCATATAGGCTTACTCACTTTTTGCAGTGAAATTTCTTCTCTCTGGATCCTGATCTGTTTCCAATTCGTTTGTGTTTTTTACTCATTCCTGGAAGAAAGAGTTTTGCTCCTTGCTTTGACGTAATGTGATTGCGTACAAGACATGACTTTTCACTGGGTGGCACAATAAACAACAGGGATATATTGAACTTGACAAGCGGTCCACTGTATCGTTTGCTAAATACTTCATCATCTCTTTCTGGAAAGAGTGTCAACTGTCAAATTATAAGTTCTGTGTAGGTTACAGGTAAGAACGGGTAAAATACTGACATTACTGACTTTGATGTCTCGTCGAATTGCACTTGGTAATTGAAACACAATTTTTAATAATAAAAAGGAGACCTGATCATCAAGGGAATTTTGCTGATGATAGCGGTCTAAAAATGTAAAAAACAATACCCCATGAGAAAATGACAATCTCACGCTCTTGTAACGTACCACTTGTATTTTTCACTTTTCTCACACAATCGCTTTTTTAGTCGTTTAAGTTAAAAACTATGTTCTTTGCTGGCTCTGTGTGGCTAAAAAAAGTAAAACAACTTCACTCGCTCCACTTACGTAGGCTCTCTCGTGTATTACTGGCGTACCTTTCTGTTCAATATTTTCATATGCATTTATCATACATACTTACATACGAAAATATATGAGCATCTTGATATCACTTCATTAAATGAATGAAGATGACCTTATTATTCCCACATCATCATCTTCTTCTTCTCCCCAACGAAACAATCAACGAATCTTTCATCCACATTAAATAACTTTTCCCTCTTTCTTGGCTTCAATCTGCAAATAGTTTTACTCTCATATATTATATTTATATTGATGCTTTGTTTGCAGTGCGTAGGTTGTAGTTGTAGGTAATGTTATTTTTTTTCAAATGGGCTTAATTGCTTATGAAAGTAATTGGTAGTATGAAGCCCATCTCTATGTAAGAGTAATTATCATGATGATTGTTGGTTTACATAGGAAGAGGTGTAGTAGGTCGCATAACTAATGGGTGTAGTTTGTTTGCAACGTAGTGTTTTTTAGTTTACTTTTTTTGTTGTTGAGCTCAGTTTTTAGTCCCATTCCGATCCACTAAACATGTGTAACAACGCCGCAATAATCTATGCAATACACATCATATCATACAGCACATCAATCACATCACTAAATGCACACAAAAAGCAAACAAATACACTCTGCCATTGATTAGCTTTTTAATGGAAAAATCACAAAATGCATATATTTTTCCATCATCGTGGTACATTGAAATAAATGCATAGAAGCATCATATATTATCATTCACACGATGAGGTGCAAATATGACAATACTCAAATCTCCTTCCTTGATGACAGGTTTGCATGGACATTCCTCCGACTTTGTTTACTTATCAAAAGCATGTCGTATTATTTTCAACGAGATGCACACTTTTTTCGAGCACTACTAATGTAAATGATTTGTGTGTTGAGTGGGACAATGTCCCGTTCCACTTTGAATAAGGAACACAAAAGACTTGAGAAGATGATGAGGATGTAGCGGCGACAACCGCTTCTCTAACCTGCCAGCAATAATATATGTGTGTATTTTTTATAGCAAAGGCAGAACGATATTATATGTGGTTCGAAGCGTCAGTAGTATGAGCAGGCACAAGGGATGCAGGTAAATAGGAAAAAATTGTCAATAAAATCGGACAGAACCTAATGCATGGTTGTTGGGAGCTGAAACACAAGAACGAAATTTAGTGACGGTGAGTACAGTGGTTCGCTGTCAGATTCCCAACATCAACTAACCACTAGAGTAGACAACCTACCTAGTACTAGCACACTGTTTTCCTCAAGGAAGATCATCATCATGTCTACTGTTGTTGTTGTTGATATACCTTAGCCTACACACTACATTGCATTGCGTTGCAGGCTTGTGTTTTGATACTCAAGCCAGCAAGGAGTCGAGTTTTTGGTTACTGCATGCATAGTACATATGCACTCATCTCTCTACCGATCTATGATACATAAGTACGAGTAGAGAGACCATTGCATTGCAGAAGAGGTAACGTAAGAGGCAATGCATAGTGTTATGTTAGAGGGTCTCAGCTAAAGCTTAAAAGAAGCTCTTTTGGTTTTAAGGCTCACGAGAAGTTTTACTTGGTTTGGTTGTGTGAGTTGAGAATTGTAAAAACACTGGTGTTTGGCCATATCGTACATTTATATACTAAGCTATCAACGTCGACTCGCGTTCTCATCAAAAAATGGAAGCTAACAAAAAGGTCTTAGTTGTATTGAATGTATGTATGTATGGAGCATTGTATTGTATGAGATATTATTACGTGGATTATGTATCAGATCTAGCGCATGAGTATGAGCTGTTGGCTCTTGGACTCTATTCTACTAGATTTTGTAGCAAAAGAACGCGTAGTATGTATTAAAACTCTAAAAACCTTTACCTATATAGACTTGTCTACTAGGAGCGCTTAGTATGTTGGTTTTGGTTTTAAGTATATTAGTTTACGGTAATGTTTTAGAGCACATGCCCATCTAATAAATGTTGAATGTGTTCTTTACTTACTCACTCAGACAAAGGCCACTCTTTCAAATGTGCCTAAAACAGGAGCAGTGGAACTAACGTTGTGTAAGTACAAAGTACTATGCACGCGATCATATCCCATCACAATCACATCTCAATCAAATCAAATGGAGATAGAAAGATTCATGAATAAAATATTTCCTCATATCTAATATTTGCCTAAATTGCTCACACCTTTTACTACAAGTATATGAATTATGGTTGGATACAAACCAAAAATATTTTGTTAGCTTTTAATAATACTTTTCCTCGTCAGTGTTTAGTACTCAATGCTCGTCATTTTAAATGGTGCTGCTGGTACAACCATTTTATTTATCGGTCAGTCAGTCAGTCTCGATTTTAATATTTATTATAGATGAATGAGAATGACAACGGCATATTAATGGAATTTATTCTTTGATTTATCGCCACCTCAAACACTACTTTTAGTTTAATCTCAATGCAATGTGAGCGCTTTCGATTACCTTCTTTCTGTTCTGTTCATGTCACACACACTGAACCAGTATGACATGACCATCATGAAATTCACGAGAATGAAAATTATGGTGTCCAAATTCTGATTAGTGCTCATCAAACTTGATTGTAGATTTAAACAGCGAGAGCGAACAACTTGTAAAAGCAGTGTCTGCGCTTCGTAGATAGATAGATGCTGTGCCCAGATCCAGATCATCATGCAATTTAGCTGTTATTCTCATCTTGCAAGAATCATTATATATGATTAATCTTTAGATGAGATGTTCCATAAAATATAAAATATGACGAACACGGTATGAGAAAGACCACTTCTCATGCTAGGTATATAAATATCAAGGAATACATGAGTAAATTCAGGAAGAGTGGCTTGTATTGTCTACGTCTCTCGTAAGGCTATGTACATACTACATGAATGCGTGTAAAGCAAAATATTTGATGACTACAAGAAAATAATAGTGACAGGATAGTTAGGGCTTCTTCCTCATGCCATCATCACCAATTCAGCATCAGCACTATGTGAATGCACTAAACCAAATTAAAGTAAATTATTCAAGGTTGTTTGCTTTTTTGGCCAATGACATTTTTGTACTCCTCTATTCACGTACTCGTAAAAATACGCGCAGTTATATATACGATGCAGTCTGAAAGCGTTGTTTGAGATATGTGTGTGCAATGGTAATCACAATCACCTCATTGTGGCCAAACGCCCGACGTATGCATGCTGCTGGACTCCAATGTTCCATTGCAAAATCGTAACTGTAGTAGAATCTATATGGTGTGTAAAAATGCTAAAACAAAACCGCAAATCTGAACATCAAAGAGTGCGCAGTAGCATAATAAGCACATATAGCGCACAGTCACCTCATCATTACGTCCACATATTATCCTATGGCTATGATTCATGAAAAATATAGAAAAATCCTCTATCCGTATAATATACACTTGCGCTAGCAAATGAAGGTGAACAACTCTAACTCGTCAGTTTACGAATCTGCGTTATGCAAAAGATTTCTACATATATGAATCACTCTTCACACCTTGGCTTCTAACGTAAAAATCATACTTTGTGTGAAACTTTTTTTTACAAAATCTCTTGGTTCGGCTCAACACAACAATTTGATTAACTGAAGTATTTTTGTGTACCACTGTCTGCACTTGGTTTAAAAAAATACTGCATAATATATCACAGCTTTCATCCTTGTATCAGATTAATTCTGAGTACGACAAGATCTGAAAACAATAACAAGGATGCTATTGCTAGTATATTGCATAGCACAAAAACTGGCTAACGAAAGACGCTGCTCTCGGAGAAAGTTTATTGTCTGATAAAAGTTACACCTATGTAATACATCAGTTTTCCTAAGTGCAGCATCATGAACCAAGCGCACTAGTATAATGATGTATTAGTAGTTTTGAACACTTTTTGGTGATAATGATCACATATATGCATTGTGCATAACATACGTTTTACAGATAATGCTTATAGTTCCCTCTTACAAAGCTATTGTTTAGTAATCGACGTAGAAAATTAGGAGTTTGTTGTTACAAGGATCATTTGCTAATTACAGTAGAATGACAGATGCAGTGAGAGAGACATGGCAGAATAGAATGTTATTAATGATGTTTGCACACTGCAGAACCCTATGCATAACTCGAGAGTGAGTTTGTGAGTTGCCACAAAAAATATTGATAAAAAATGCCGTCACTAGGCTTCCCCCTTTCCCTAATTACTATTTGCTGTCTACTTGTCACAGTTCGGTGTTTGACCTGACGAAGAAATAACGACATGAAAATGTTAGAGTCTCTAAAATATGAAAGAAAGAGAAATTAGTTGTACAACGTGAATTATTGAAGTAAAAATAGTATATATTGCTTTGTTTCAATGTTGAAAGTAATGCATTGACAATTTACAAAATCTTATTATAGATATTCTATTTCACATGCGTTTATAGTACAATATACAGATATATTGCCACAAATGCTAAAAATATTTTGACCTTATTAGCAATTTCAAATGTCGATAGTATAGCTTGTAAAAATGCGTAAGGAAACACTGATAACTGAGTGATAACGTACACTGCATTAATAATGTAAATGTCGAGCAATGTTTCAAAAATCGGAGAAACTAATGTCAGAAATGTGTTGATCGTTTTGCATGATACTTTCGTTGGCATGCTCTTGTAAATGTGCGATTAGTTGATCTCTGGCGGGGAATTCCTTTTGGCATTGCCCACATGGAAATGTTGTAGTTAGATGTGAACTAGAGGACTGCTGAAGAAAGTTTGACATCTCTTCGTCCACAACCACAACATTCACATTTCCTTGCATAAACGAGTCTATAACGGCAAGGCTAAATTCATTAGGATTGGAATGTTTTTGGTCACTGCTCTCTAAAATTTGAACTCCACCATTTTGACTTGGCAGCGTAGTAGACGACGGCATTGTGTGACTAGCATGTTCACCACTTCTCAATTCAACTTGAAGATTCTGAAGAATGGTATGATGACAATCGCTACTGGTGGAACCTTCTGATAACATTCCCAAGTCTGCTTCACTGTCCATTGCTTGATGTGAGTGCGTTTCTGGTTTCAAAGTTGATCTACCAGGCGAAATTCTACTTTTTGATGTTGAACTACAAGGAGAACTTAACTGTTGTTGGCTTAATGCTCCATCTTTCAGATTTGGACAATGGGATTTCATGTGCTTGGTAAGATGGTCCTTCCTTTTAAACATTTTGTTGCAAGCAGTACAGCTAAATGGTCGAACATCTCCGTTATCTATTTAATACAACATGCAATAATTTTTTAATCTTTAAAAGATGACTAAGAAATATTCATGGAACGTTTTTAAAGTTTTTCTTTCCATACGGCATGACTCTACGTGACGCGTAAGATGATAAGCAGTTCCAAAAACTTTAAGGCACACGTGGCAAACACTCCTCAGAAGAACACCAACATCCCCAATCGAAGGTATATTGATAGTTGTATTTGTAGTTTTTACACTTCTTTTTGCTTTTCCGGAAGGACAAAGTTGGTGTTGCATTGTGCTTGACCTACTCACTAATCTTCCTTGCTGGTCCATTACTATATCGTTGTCAGCCATCTACATAAGCCATTCAATTAACGAAGATTAAAATAATACTTTACATGCATTTATAAATTTCGACAGCTTGGTAACATATATGTATTATGAATGCATATTAAGTACCTCTGCAAAGCTTCCAGCATAAACCTCTGGATGAACAGAACGAATATGCCTCAAGACGTGGTCCTTCCTGGAAAGTTCCTTTCCACAATAATCACATCTAAATTTTTGTCCTTGGTGAACACATCGAATGTGCTCAGTAAGCTTTTCTCTACGCGTGTACGCACGAGGACAATCGGGACATCTATAAGGTTGTAGCTTGTGAGTTCTTGCATGAATACTCAAATCTTTTTCTGAAGTGAAAGTCGCTGTGCATTCACCACAGTTAAATATTTGTAGGAGCATTTTCTTTTCTCCTCCAGTCATTGTCATTCCAGGGTGTCCTCCAAGGGATAAGCTTAGATTGGCCAAGCCAGCGAGTCCATTTGTGGCAGTTGCCAGATTTACACTGGAGCCATTAGGATGTCTTTGATGAACCAATACCTTTTGCGTGGGTGTACTCTGTATTGCAAGAGTCGCTATACCCTGCCCAGGTCCCAAAATATTGCTAGGAATAATGGTCATTGATGGTGCTTGTGTGTCCTCATCTGTAGAAGGACTCGAACTATTTGCATCGTGTGGCTCATTTTTCATTCTAACCAGCTTATCGACAGACGTTGCTGAAAGTGGAATTGGTGTGATAATTGTTTGACCGATGGTTCCCGGGGGAAAGCTTGGCGTGAGGAAGGATAACTGTGCTTTCTGCCTTTGACCACCTTGAAACTGAACTTTAAGAACTGCTGCTTTATCATCCTATTTAAACAATTTAACACCAATCATTATGTACTGTAAAGCAGTTTTCATAATTGCTAGTTTAGAACAAAAAGCATGCGTTTTATATGTACCTTGATGACATTGCCGTGCATGTTTTTCACGTGTCTTTTAAGATGGTCTAATCGGGAGATCTCTTTATCACAGTAAGGACAATTATGTTTGGTTCCACTGTGGACTGCTTCCAAATGTTTATTCAAATGTTCCTTTCGATTAAAACCTGGAATGAAGTAAAACACCATAAAATCAATCAAAATATGCTTTAAAGTCGTAGTAAGTTTTGAATGTTAAACATTTCACTATACCTTTTCCACATTCCGGACATGGGAAAGGTCTAGAGCTCATGTGAATAAACATGTGGCGTCGCAAATGTGTTCGAGTTTTGTATGAAGCATGGCAAATAGTGCACATATGAGGTCTGTCGGCAACCGATACTGGATCTTCATCTTCAGGAATCCCTAAAATGACATTAGGGTGAAGCTCAAGGGTTGTAACATTATTAGATGATGAAGATGATCTAGTATTTCCCGAGTCCAACGCTCCTCCTGAAGACGAAGACTCTTGTATTAGCTCCACCGATGATGGAACACTTTCATACGACGCCTGTTCATGATGATGATGACTCATTCCATTCATCATCATAATACTCAGTGTTTCCGCATTCATGATGATTCGTAACTTAGCGTTAGCGTCGATTTCAATCTTTGAACAAACAGTTTAACTACTCCCCTTTTAGATTTTTTATCCATGTGGAAATCCCCTTCAAACCTTTCAGTTCAATAATAATTATTGTGGATTGAGATTGCTCTTGGAATTCAGTCTACAAGTCAATTTTTTTTGCATAGAACCTAAAAAAATTCCAGGTTGCACTCAAACCACTACTCTGCATTTAGAGAGATATCAATAAAAGTGATTAATGCCATTTTTAATTGGTCAAAGAGTTTTATGAGCATGCCATAATTTGATGAATCCAATCACCAATCAACATAACATCAAGTCAAGAAAATGTCGAGTGATAATGTCTCCATCACAAACACTGCTAAACACCAATTCATAATTAATATTGAATAAAAACCTTATCACATTAAACTGCAGATAGTTGATAACTATTTCAGTAGTTCAAAAATTAAGGTTATGATTGAATCAAATCAAATTCAATCGTGTTTTCATTTTCAAAAAGTGAATCAAGAGAACCAAAAATGCTTTTAGTTTTGTTATGCAAGATGCATTGAGTTGTATGTGATATAAACAACAACTGTTTTTGTTTGGGTATCCATTCACTCCTCGCGCAAAGCATTGGGGCAGACTAAAAGCGTTTATGTAATGTCTTAGCAGACCAGTTGGGATAAAACGCCTGTGAAGACAAAGATTGGGTGACGAAGGGATCGAAAGCTATAATTATTATGATTACATAACTGCTTAAATATAACTTATATGTGATTGATGACAAGGGTTAAGCAATGGTCGGGAAAAAACAATTACTTTTAATTATTTTACATTGACATATACATACAATTTACATGTATTTGGATTGATTTGATATAATGAAAGTAATAATTAGAAGATTAATAATTTAATGTTCTGGAATACTCAAATATATGGCATTTAGTAACATGAACATGAATAAAACCTAATTTGTTTTTATCTCAAGAGCGGTCCACACATTTTGTTGAAGTTATAGCAGGCTATGTCGCCTGTTGGAAGTTCACAACAAGGTCGACTTGCACAGCTTTCTCCATAATTACTGCAAGTTCTTCCAGCTCGTCTTCCGGCTTGCCTTGCGACCCTCTGTCAATGAAATGCAATGCAAAGTTATGTATAATTCAAAATTATTTTAAATTACCGAAGAAAGAGGAAGCATATAAAAGTATATCTTAAATATTTTACCTGATGTCCAGACTCTAACGATTCAAAAGTAACATCGTCTGGATTGGATAGTACCGATGAAAAAGTAACAAGTAAAATGATGGACACTACTGTGAAAGTTACTCTCGTTCCGAACATTTTGTTTGTGTGGTTGTACTTGTTTTTGTGAAGATACAAAAAGTAATTTTTGATGGACTACTGCGATGTGGTGCTTGCTTACCAGAAGATGAATAATTTAATGACTGAATTGTTGGCCAAGCTGAGTAGCGTTTTTATAGTAGCCTGGCTTTTGCTTGTTTCCATTTTTCAGGTAGCCCAGACATAGCAGATCATAAAAAATATTCTTCGTATTCCAACCGCATGAAGTTACTGGGTATAGATCAACAAATGATCCAGTGCCTCTAAAACATTGACAGCCCCCATGTGTGAGAGTAAAATAAAAACTCTCATACCTCAAATTCTGACGTTTTTATGCATAATGACGTATGTGAATGAGATGTAAATGTAGAGATAACAAATGTCTAATTTGAGAAAAAAAGCAATGCTCCGCATATCCACGAGGCTTTCATGTGAGAACCGATAAACTGGTCCAACTAGTTCACCTAAGTAATGTATTTTCTTCGCAACTTTGTATACGCAAAACAGGTAGCTGTGTACAGAAACAACTTAACTGGCGTATGTGTGTGTGCGGAGTATAAGCAAGGTATAAGGAAGCAGAAAGGCAAGGCTTAAAACACTAACACTGCTATTTCTGCAATTAAATATATTTAGATTATGAGTAAAATTTGATTTTAGATTGAGTTGAGAACATTTTCATTGACGATAAATACGGATGTACAAATCACCAAAGGGAATGCAGCAACAAAGTATGCAAAGACACCTAGAAGTTCTCAATAGAAGCGGAAATAAATGATCTTCTTAAGATAATGTGGCGGAAACTTGGTTTTTAATAAAACTGTGGAAATGAATTAAAAACCAATAAGACTATATATAACAATATGGCTTCATTTGGATACTATTATTATTGACTTATTGATGATTGGCCATCGTATCATCAATCGTATTATGAATGCAAACGATGTGAAATGGATCTCAGTAGATTTTTACCTACTAATCCTTCTTATACTTATGTTTGAATCGCATGCGCATAGAAAATTTTATATCAAATGGTTTTCTTTAATTTTCCTTCACAGTTGGAAAGCAGAATTTGTTTCTTCAGTAAGATACATAAACGTTGAGGGTGGTAGGATAATTAGATTGTTATTGCAGTTACAAGTTACAATGTAGTCTTCCTCAGTACTCTTCTGTTGAATTGTGCCAGGCTGTGGTTGACTGATTTATTAGGGCCAAGAATGCTTCTATTTCAGAGTTTTTGAAGTCTTGTGGTTTTTGCCCACATTGTACGTACTATATTTGTCATTACGAATTTCTTTAGTCTCAAATATGATTAAAATTTTATTACAAAATGTTTTACAATGAAAAGTAAATTACATATTGTTATTTTTATCCCAAGTGACTCACTTTTTGTCAATGTCTGTGTCAATGTACAATAATTTGGTTGTTATAACCATCCATCAGCACATATATTATTATTTAATGAGAAGCCAAATGCAAATGTTTAATACACGCAAAAAGCTACCTACGCAATAAGATGTTACCAGATATACATAGTAAAGATCTCAGGATGTAGATGGCACAGAACCACCCAAACCTGCCGTTTGGAAGCTATTGTTAAGCAGACACAACTTGTGTGTAATATAATGTGTGGCGATGCATGATTTATACCATGATTAAGGCTAAAAATTAATTTTAAGTTGTCTAATACTTCCATTACTATAAAGTATTCTTTCTTTTATAATTCTTGTAATTTTTACATAAAACTCGAATATTTTCCATCGATGAGCAATGAACTTTTCTTTGCTTCATTTAAACTATCTTACTTAACTACATTCAAAATCATTTCTGTGTAAGCTTATTCGATGAATTTTAATAGGTATGCATGTTATTTATGAACTTTACAACTTCAAGCCAAAGACCCTAGATAGTTGTCAAAGTTGAATGCATTCCTTTGCCCTGCATACTATAGGATTAAAAACAACGACAAAAAATTCGTTGAAGCAATGTCTTTAATACTTTGAACGTTTGAACTGTATTTATACATTATACATGATATTGTACATATCACATCACCAATCTTTTTTAACAACATATTTCATACAAAGGTCCCATCAGTTCGTCATATCGTGTGACCACAATTGAGTAAAAAAACCGAAACTAACAACTGCAAATAAAAAGAGGTGGTTTTATTTTGGAAAACTTTAAAAATGCAACAGGGTAACGTTATCATCAGCCAGCCTGAAATGGAATAAATATGATGAATGTGACATGTACCTGCAAATAAGTAACGGGTGAGGTATGATGATGCTGATACTCACTCAGATGTGTGGTTACAGTGGAATGAATTGTGTGTGGGGAGGGTTATGCAACATGTAACAAAAAAAGCAATATGGTTAGCAGGAAGTTATCCTGAATCAAGTGAACGTTTCCTATACCAAAAAATTCAATGCATTTTTTAGCAACGCAAAAAAAAAGCCAAAGGTACCAAATAACGAAACGAGCCAACATCCTGGCTTGAAACGATGATAATCAAAGGTAAGCCTTTCAATACCTACAATATTATAGCAACTCATAGATAATACGCATCTATTTTAAGCATAGCTGGCTAATACACATAGATGAGCTCGTACTGCATTAATACTGAAATGATATCATCATCATCAACATCATCATCCCTCAAGAGCTTCTTTTGTTGTCTCACTCTTATATAACTTACATGTAACTTGGACTACATGGTACCTACTACGGTGCTTGCTTGCATGAATGTAATCATTTTTTTTGTCTCTCTGAAAGGCTGAAACAGGAAGCATCGACCTGAGTGCTGGTTCAGTTCAACCAAAGTAAAAACATACTCTACATTAGCCTTGCCTTTCGCTGGCGTTGGGACTGGTGCTGGCCATATGGCTTCACTTTGATCGCTCATCTCATCATCATCATTGTTGGTGTATGTGTGTGTGTACATCAATATTGTTAGAGACTGCACTTCCTTTTTCACTCAACCAACAAGCAAACCATCCATCCCCCGCTTTTCCTTTCCTGCACGTATTTTTTACATGGGAGATGAGATGGGTATGTGACTGTGACTGGGACGACATTATATAGTGAAGATACATGCGCTTACCATAAAAACCACAGGTTTTTCATTGTTACATTGTAGCAAAGGAAGAAGATGATACATTATTAATACGATGATGATAATCACACTTTTGTAAAGTCTGTTTTTGTTACTAATGCTGTTATACTCTTTTGCTGTAGGACATGTATATATAGTGCTTATTGTTACTTACAAAAATGGTAATGCGTGTACTTTACACAGTGATTTTTTGGCTCTTGATGGCTTACAGCAACAGAAGCGTAGTAGTAGCTCTACCCAATTTTTAAATAAACCTTAGTAGTTTAAAAAAAGTGAATTCCCGTAGCATTGACATTTGTAATCTCATCAGTTATTCTGACTCACACAGATTTTGTATCAAGGGCATGAAGTTATTATTATCATTGTGGCTACAACCTCTAAAATTCATCAAGTATTTTTGCAACCTATTTCATCACAATTTGCAACTCATTATCATCATATCACACTGCTGGACTGTTCTTGGGTTTTACGAGTCATTTCCAGATTGGCGTTTGTCAGTGTATCAGAAAATTTAGTCTATAGAAAGAACAACAATACAAACTACAAAAACTACATTCCTGTCTGTCATCATCGTTTCCTTCCGACAAAACTCATGGATTTTTATAAGCGTGAGAAACCTTGTGTGTATTTTCCCATCGACTAATCGTAAATACAGACGATGAGCTCTGATTTGGTGGTATTGGAAAAAGGGTCAATGATACGTGGAATGATGGTTCCCTCTCGTTATTATTACTCATCCCAATGCTAATATAGGACCTATCTCTCTATAAGGTAGCAATTTACTTTGTAGGTGGTGAGTTTTTGTGGGCGACAGTCAAAGTCTAAGTTTAGTCTGTGTAGACGAGTGGGTGGCAAGAGCTAATATGTCAAGCACGCCATTCCGTGTGCTTCAGCTTACAATCAGTTCCGGACATATTTACTGTCCTGCAGTACTATACAAGTTTGGTACTTCATCAAAAATAGTGGCTATAATAATGATAAAGTAAAGTCAAACGTTGTGTGTTCGTGGGTTCTATGTAAATATTAAAGCTTTATCATTGAGCAATCAAACAATAAAAAAAATGTTTACAAGGGTAGAAAGGGTCATAAAACAAATAGCGAGATTATTATATCAAGCCCGAATGTTTGATTGCTAGTAATTTTACATTTTTGACCAAAAACATTAAATTTTGATGTAGTAAAGTAGAATGCGGCATCCCGCATGAAGTACAAGTCGTGAGTAAAGTGCAAAAAAAGTGAACGTGTCCATGTCTCTTCGTGCCAAACTCATTAATCGCCTCTTGAACAGAGAACCAGTTTTCATCTCATTCTAATTGAGCATGCAATCGGGAACCATCATCATCATCATCCTACTTGATCCCAGTCTATCAAAGTCATCTTCATCAACATTTTTTTTATCATGATGATGATCAGTCAATAAGTGGTCACAAGTATTCCCCTAATTTATTCTATCGCACGAGCTACATCACATTTTTCTCGTTTCACTAGAGACTTGAACACTTGAAGTCATACCATGAAAGTTGCTTTGCTTCATAGTTTATATGAGAGTACGCAAACAAACAAGGTCGAAAATAAATTTAATGTGAAATAGTTTTAGAGTTTAAAGTCAACTTGTTCTTGTTCATGAGGAGTTTGGTATTGCAAACCAAACCAAACCACATCATTTGCACTCTCCGTGTCAAAAATGCATTTTCAATCTGGTCAACTTCAGAACAAACCCATATACTACAATTTACACTGCATTGATTATGCTGAATCACTAAAATGCAAATACTCACTCACACGCGGAACTGTGAGGTGTGATAATATATGATGTTTGCATTAAAATTTGATGAGATGAAAAATGCTGAAAACCAAGGCTTCTCTTTTATCCTTAGTTCAATATCATTCATTATTACTAAGTTGATACAGCCGAATAAGAAATTGGGTCGCTACTAATTTACTAGAATTACGTCTATACCCATCTATGATCTGCTATATTATGTGGTGAATCATTAAATGAATAGCCAACTATTTCGCTATAAAATTCTAAAGCCCAACTAAACACTATGTCTATGCACATCATTATATATCAAAGACAAATTACACGGTTGTGCTTAAAAGTTAAAATGAGTTCAGCATGAGTACACCGAAGAAACCCATCTGCATCTAATTCTAATGATGATGATGATGAAGCAAGTGTGTTTTTTGAAGTCGTCAATTGAGCAGCGCAATACATGTTGGACTTTTATCAGTTGACATTTGGTAACTGTCCTTTTTAAATGTGCACTCAATGTTCTGAAGCAACAAGTACATATATAGACCCAGTTATCTAACCTATGTTAGTAGTGGTGGTGGTGGTACTTACATAAATACATATAAATACTATAGTAAGTAAATATGGAATTTTTTATCCGGTAACGAAATCAAAGCCTATCGTTCTTTACGGTATGCGTAAACTATTATCAACCATTTCACCATCAGCGTCATCACTAGCAGTCACCTACAAGATAAGGTGTGTGTGTGACATTATTCATATACTATATTGAGATAAGCGAGTGAACATTGTCCTTCAGATAAGCTTGATTGGATTTATTGGGAATTCGATTTCGTCTCCCTGAATTGCTGATGGTCATCGATGCTATGTAGTAGTGCCTCAATCAATCCCATTCGTTTCATGAGTAATGAAAGTATCATCTCGTTCGCGTTCTATATATAATGTGTTGTGAGTGATGTCGTCGTGATTGTAGCTTACATCTCGAGGATAACGTCAATGGAAAATGGACAGTTGGAAACAGTTTTAAAAATAACATGTGAAATCAAAAGACTAAATAATAAATCGTATCAACACATTGTGATTGTGACGTACCTTAAATTGGAGAAAGAGTTAAAAACAGTGTGAGAGAGCGTAAACATCTGGAGGAAAGTAGTCTGCAAGAAGTTTTCCTTTGTACTGATATCGTTCCTTTCCGTTCTCACACCATTTCCCATGTGCTTGTATACTTATCTTTTAGGAAGTATCATGTTTTCACCTGGGAAATGTTTTAATTTCTCCCTTTGTACTAGTAAATTCATGTTTATGTCAATTCAAGTTGATTTTTGATATATTGGATGCTTTGAAAGAAAAAGCTAGTGCTCAAGTGTTTTGTGTTCAAACGAAACGAATGTGAATAAATGTATACATGTGGGTGATTTTCGTAACTTTGTTCTCTTCAGTTATATAAAATTCAAACAGTGCACTGTGCGTTACATCTATATAAGCAATCTATAGTTACTTGATGTTTATTCAGAGATCTCCAATTAAAGTATCAATGCTTTGATCCATCTCTTCATAGCTTCTCGTGCTTCATATTATGAAAAGTTGTAATATCCTGTTTTACACATTCATGTTGTTGTGTAAAATGTTGTTTTTGCAAAGTCCTCTGTGACCACTTGAAAATTGACGCGTGATTTTAATCTCATTAGACTACAAACAACAAAACCATTTCACAGTATTAGCCTACTTATGTAGGAAATTAAAAAAACAAGTTTAATACCTTCTACAACGTGCAATAAACTTTCCGGTACTCTATTCAAGTACGGATATTAGTGTTCATCTTGTAAAATTCTCGTTTGTTCTTCAAACGAACTGAACATAAAACTTTGTGGATTCTAAAACCACAAACATATAGCATTAGCGCCATGCAATGGAAACCGTTATCGCCTTTTGAAAAGGGATTCGAGTAACACACACAACCTTGGCATTTTGAAACCTTTTTGAGTTTAAATTCATTGAGCAACATAACGAGTACAAAAGAGAGAGAGGGACAAGATGGATCGCTATCACAAGTGAGTTCTTATACGTATATTTTAAACCATATGTTTACAAAATCTATTCAATTGCGTAAATCTTTTAGATGTCATTTATTGCTTGAATCAACAAACATAAAAGCGTATTAGGAGTAGAGTATGAAAGCAGGCATTATTTTAACATATTGTAATGTCATGTCGAAATTTTGTATGGTATTTGATCTGATTTTTTCCAAAGGGCTTTCACATAGCTAACAAAGAGATACTGAGATGCCTACGTAAATATCAAACATAAGTAGTCGTACACTACACATAGATTATGTCATCTGCTAGACCGTTAAAAATCTAAGCTGTATAGATGATACATGATCTTCTTTGCAGACCGTCGCAAAAAATAAATGGGGGCTTTGCTCATGCTTTTACTCACAAAACATGTTCAGTATAACAAGTATAACATAAGTACGATGTGTGTAATTCCCTAATGCCCTTGAATACCTCATCAGTAACAATTGAAACTAATCTGTAAAGCTTCATAACGGATCCTTGTTTGTTTCAAATTGAGATGGAAGTAGCTTGTCAACAACTCGGAACTTGTGCCCTATCATACTATTTTCTGAAAAGAGTTACATCGCAAGCTTAGTGGTGCCTCATTGTTTTTAAGTGGCCTGAGCTATTTGAGTAATTCGTTATAAATTGGATTATCATAGAATGTAATATCCTTTTTTATTCTAAAACAGTATACACGGAGAGAAGATACATAATCGAGAAATTATCAGAAGAACAGCACAAAGTTTTAAAAATATGCACCTATACCAAATACACTATATGTATATCAATAATTTGTTTTGAAACAATAGGGAATTATAGCTATTACATATGTGTTAAAAGAATGGCGATGGCCAGTTTCAAAATTGCGGCGTAATTTATGGTGTAATAATGTTATACCGTCAATCAAATCATTAATTGGCAAAGTTCAGTGGACCAATAGGACTAAATATAGTAAATCCCATTTTATATAATACGATTACGTTGGATGTTTGATAACATTTCTTGAATGTTATATAGGGCCGCTCGAGACGGGTATTTGGATGCTTTGAAGGAAGCAACACGAAAAGACTTGAATACCAAAGATGAGGATGGAATGACGCCCACGCTGTGGGCATCCTTCGAAGGGAATCTCGATGCTCTGCGTTTGATTGTAGGAAGAGGGTAAGTTAAGATAAAACGAAGAAAGAATAAATTTCCTTTGATTTGACAGCATGCAATAATAAGCCTTTTTGAAGTCGAAGGCTACTTACTGCACTGAAATTGCATCGAAGCTGCTGCTTCATGGCCATAGCGTATAGCATGCCAAAATTGAGAAAAGCAATGTAAAGATGGAATTTCTTCTCAAGAAAACTATCAAAAACCAATGCATGCCCGTGCTGAAAAACAAAACGTGATGAAAAGTTCCAATAATTCAGTCCAATATTAAATCAAATCGCATCCTTTGTGCCTACACAAACGTGCCATCATCATTCCACCACGTGTTGTTTTTAACAAGAAGAGTCTTATAATGAATTAACAATGTTTTATTCCTTTGCATTTCATTTTCTTACATCCGCCAAAGAGGTGACCCCGACAAATGTGACAACTTCGGAAACACGGCTTTACACTTTGCATCCGCTCGCGGCCATATGAACTGTGTTTCCTTCCTTGTTAATTTTGGCGTGAACATGTGGGCTCTCGACATTGATTTCCACACAGCAAAAGATTTGGCTGCTATCAACAACCGTGGTGACATTCTTCGTTTTCTGGACACTGCCATTTCAAAAGAAGAAACAAAGGATTCAAAGAAGGTTGGTTGTTTGCTTTAGGCTAAAAATGAATGTGTTCTTCCTTTTCCGCTTGTCACTCTCCCCGAAATAATAATGCCTGCCCAAATTACTTACTTGTAGAAATAATACAATGCAACGGTATTCCTTCTATTTTCATTGGCAGTTTATCTAATGCTCCGTAGTTCTTGCTCCTTGTCGTATAATATGCTACTGTGGCTAAATAAAAATATATGAGGGCTCAGAGGAAGAATGCACACTTTAATTTATAAAAGGACTTACCGAACCAAAAGTTTTAAGACTTTGTTTGTGTTTTAATAAAAGTCAAAGAGGGCTTTGAACGTGGTGCTATGCTGGTATGCTGTGAAATTAGCTCAAACAGTTATCGTACAGAGATGATATGCAGGTATCGTGTTTGTTTCCGCATGCTTGTATTTAAAAGGATTGTAGTTGCAGTAGTTTATCTTTCGTTTTTGAATTTTGTCAGATGCATTAGGAGTGAGCCAAGTCATAGTACACTACTAGCCTTGCCCTACATACATAAAATGTGATTAATGCTTTTGTTTAATGTTTCACATGCCTGTTATATGCAGCTGTTTTATAATTCAAAGTAATTTAATAAATCGTAGACAGTATTCTTTTTCAACCTCCATTTCATTCTGAGCTCTACGATTAAGACCATGTTTCATCTGCTTTGTGCTTGATTAAATTAAATCATCTCATTTGGCTATTGATGTTTAATGGGGGAAAGAGATCCTTGGTTTTAATTGCTTGTTACAACATCCTCTTTCAGGCAAAATCTTACCGAGAAAAGTCGATGAAGGATGCAGAGAAGCGAGTAAAAGAGTTTGATAAATTGCAAGAGAAAGCGAGGAAGGTGATGGAAGAGGAGCAGAAAAAGTTAATGAAACACAGGAAGGAAATGGAAAAGCAAGGGACGGTGAAAGGAATGCCTGTAACTGGAGGTCCACCAAATCTTCACGACCATAGACCTTCCATGGCTTTCCTTAGTCTCCGAAAAGATTCTAGACTTCTTTACGGCCAAAGCCCAAAGTTTTCAGAAATTGTAGCCAACTCCCAGCATCATTCCGGGAGTGGTAGCAGTGCCCTTTCAAAAGTCACTAGTTCCGGTGTGTACAAAAAAGTTCAACAAAAGAAGGGGCAAACAATGAGTGGTACAAGGCCACCACCAAGACAAGCAGATTCTGAATTTAAAATAAGAGAAATCGAAGATGGAAAACGTTCAGTAAGGAGCTTGTCCGGCCTTCGGAGGGACTCTGAAATCATGTACGTGCCCAAGTATGACCTTACTTCTAACAATGCAGGAAAACGCGGAAAAATTTCTGGACTTTTCAATGATGATGATGACGACGATGATGATCAAGATATAGACTATGGGAGAACGAATGACATTGATCCTGATTCAATGAGCTACGCAACAAGTCGAAGTGGTGGAACAGTGGGAAAGAGAGCCGGAAGCATTTCTGGAATCGGCATGACAAGATCCATTTCTCAACCAGATTACATGCATCAGGTTTTCATTTGATCAACTAAACTAATTTCGTTATTCACCTGCTGTATTTTCTTTAATGCAACAAGATATATAGGAGGAAGAAATGTACATAATGCTAAATTCATTATTTACAAATGGTATCGTTTTTAAAAACTATAGGTTGGAACGGACTCTGGTTTTACTGATGACACAGCATTGCCTCATAACATCCCATCCATCTTCGAGCGTCCTGGGTTTGGTTCAGTAGCATTTCGCAACTCCATCACGTCCACACTCGCAACCTTCCCAAATTTCAGTCAAAATGGCCAGTCAAATGGAGGAAGCAGTGTAAGTGGAACCAGTAGTCGGAAACATCGTGATTCCATGGACTCGAGTGGGAGTCCAAATGAACCTCATGCAGATTACCCATCAGATGAAGGTTTGCCTTTTATTACCACACTCAGCTAATTTCATTATCTCTTTTACATCTCATCATAACCATCATATCATATAATATGTTTCCTTCCTAATGAACCAAACTGACAGAAGTGCTCATTTGCCTGAAAGGCGAATTTTTTGTGAATTTTAATGTCAAAGTATACCAACGATGCGGTAGGGCATGTGGTGTTATGTAGGTTCATTTTTAAATGAATTTAACGTACCAGTGTGTTCAGTATTAATGATTTTGTTGTAATTTTGTAATTTCTCGTGTGTAAAACCAACGAACAAAGTACACTAAACTTTACTGTTTACCAATTAATGACTGATTCATTAACGTACCCACCTACGCTTGACCGTTTGTACAACAAATATAAGCTGCCTGTTATCCCGAGCGCTTTCTCCAAATTATCTATGTAAATTGAACACTTTCTCCATTATTTTACTTTTGGTGTTTCAGATGAAGACCGGGATTTCGGAGCTGTAGCAGTATTTCTCGCTGCTGCTGGACTGCGTGATTACATTTCAGAGTTTGAAAGAGAAAAAATTGACTTGGAGGTAATTTGTTTTTAATTATACTAACAAGCAATAAAAATGTAGGCCCTGAGAGATGAATTAAAAGCATATATATAATGAAACGAAAAAGCATCTCCAACCTCTGCTTTTTAGTTAAAAATGTTTTTTTATGAACCGAAAAAATTATACAAAGTGTTTTAGTGCCAAGTTATATTTAACGTTTCTTCGTATCATTACCAAATAGGAAATGAAATTTTGGATGTCATATGTGAAATGCATGACACGTTATATTACCGTCTGTTGTCTGTGTAAATTATTTATTTTTCTAAATCAATGTTGACATTGACGTAATGGTTTTGTTGTACGCACAAAGTGCTGCCTCTATTTATTAGCATTCCCATTAGTTGATGAAATGTTACCTTAAAAACCAGTTGACACTCACTCAGTGGCTTTCGTAGTTTTGTTCCAAGAAGAGAGAGTTCATGTTAAAGTCAAATGCATTGTAGTTTCTTTGGAGTAGGTTATGTTACGACTGTTCTCTATTTTATGCTTCATTTACCCCAACTCATAACTTATGGATTACTGAAGTACCTAAACCACCACACAAGTTCTTTCGCTTGGGTGGTGTTTTAAGAGATGCTTTTAATGTTCAAGTTGTTGACATATTGAGATTGAAATACTAGGTTGTTGGACTAAGTGCACAAGTATAGTTTTTCATTATTATTTTATTTACTTGTAGGCTTTGATGCTGCTGACAGACGAGGATTTTAAAGCGATGGGTATAGAGATGGGACCAAGAAGAAAGCTACTAAAAGCCATTAATGATCGTCAAGCTGCACTTGAATCACCGGGGGAAGTAATAGACAGTCGTCTTTGACACTTTGTTATGTTACAACTAAAAACTTTCCTTTCCCCATTCATATATATTTACATTGAAATGCACTATATATTCTTCTGTTTCTCAACAGTAGTCACAACTTCAAACTGTAAAATGTAACCCCACTAATTAATCCTCTATTCAAATAGTATTACTTTGAATTTTAAGACAGTGCAGTGTAGGCAACATATATATACATAATGCACGTGTTCGTAACGTATTGTTCCGTACTTTATGTAATATGTTTGCAGAGACATGATGAAACAAAGAAACTGTAATTTTACCTTACTAAATAAATAGTTAACAAATGTCATACTGTAATTAAGTCTTGTTCAACAAAGTTACCAGTCAGTCAGTATAATGCGAAAGTAGAAAATGTTATATAATGCGAATGCTTTATAATTATTATATGTATTTAAAAAGAGTACTGTGTATGTTACCCAAATAAAGTACCACCCACGATCAGTTCAAATTCAAATGTATTCTTTACCAGTGTAGATTTCTCATACCTAAATGGTACATTTGTAAGGATTTCATAACCATACGCCTTTCTTTTCAACTATGCTGAAGCTCAAAAGATTCGAAACATTGTTTGATGTAATTTCTATACACTCAAAATGCCAGCAGCTATCCGTTATGTGGGACACATACAACATATCAGTTACAAATGTCACAATACAACACGTATGCTTTTTTCTTCATTTCACATTTTATGTTTTCCATACAAAAAAAGATGCTTCGATTCTTTCTGGGTTCGTGCAATATTGTGTTGTTTGTTAAACATTCGCATTCGTACAATACATATATGATACTTACCTGAATATGATCTCATGGAGAAAGTAACATACCCTCGTGACGAAGTAAACAAGTAAGTAATATCGTTCAATCGTTCCTCTCCGTTTTTATGGCTTTCTTTGTTGTTTTCAACTTCCTTTATTTTTCGATTTTTCCTCTCCCAGCAGGCCTTTAAGTACGAGCAGCAGCATATTTTATAATTCATGAACGGGAAATAAGATATATGTGTTTTTTGTTTTCGACGAATTGAATCCAATTGACAACCTTCACTGATCTTTCACATTGCTGTATTTTTGAAGCTTTTTAACTTGTCACGTAAAATATTCAACTAAAAAACTCAACAGGACCTTTCCCCTTCACCTAATGATTCTATGAAGTTCTAGCATTTGGTTTATGAAATTTAGTTTTAAGTTGAAAACTGGAAGGACGGTTTTGACAATCTGATATTGTTATCTTGCCTCCTGGTGTTCCCTTTTAAGGAGTTTAGTCAACTTCCAACTAGCAACATAATAATATGAATACCCCAGCGTTCCCAGCATTCAATATATTTGCAAAAGTGTCAAATTCTAGATTAACATGGAAAACCCAGATAACCTTCATTATAAAACGTTTGAATTTCACCACCAGAGTTGTTTGGTAAACAAGTAATGGAATGACACGGACTACGTGGATATAAATAGAGAACATTGAAATCGAGCCTCCTGTCATAAAAATTGGTACCTGCTCGTTTTTATGTTTGCTCATTTGTTCGTTATCCCACCAAACTTTTTTCCACGTCGGTATTGATATGATTTGAATGGAAATTTTTTAAGAGAAAGTTGATGACAAGATGTTGAACTTGACTTGATAATGTGTTCATCAGACATGTTCATGTTGATCAACAATTGTAAGTAAAAGCAGTGACAAGTTAACTTTTTGTCATTTGAAGGTGTAATGACAGTGAAAGTGTAAAACACAGAACTACTTTCTTTTCAATGGAAATACATATGTAAGCAGTATTCGTAGTTTAAGTTTTAATGTCCATCCCCAAATAAATAAGGTCGATTTGATAGTCTTTTACTTTTGCTATGTGTTTGAATGATGAAATGATTATCATGCTCGTTGTTCTCTTTTCCTCGAATAACCAACCACTACTTCACCACCACTTTTCCATGAAATGGAGTTGGTCGTGATGTGATGATGTAATCAACAGACAGGAAAGAGGATAGCAGAGGCAGACATGTGAGAAAAAATTGGTTTATTTAACAATTTTGTGGTAGCGACGACTCTCTGAGGACTGAGTGCAGCACACATCAGCAAGTTCCTGATTTGAGTTTGAGATGCGCAAGTGAGAGTTCATGAAATATTCATACGTGCTGCAACTGAGTCATTCTATTCTTTTGTGTTATTTGTTGTGTCCTAAAGTTTTTGGAAAACATCCTTTGGCTCTATCTATAGTATTACATAGACTCCTCGATATGAAACTTGATAATGAATATATCATGTGTTTGTGATGATCAAATCACAAGTCTCCAACTTTCTTTAGTGCTCTATACATGCTATACATACATAGTACAAGACTCCATACGCAAATGGTATCATACAACTCATACAAGTATGGGGCTAAACGGTAACCAGGACCAAGACCCACGTTATTTTCTGGTTAACTGAAACAGTACAATGGAATGGAGTATGGAGGAGGTGTGGTAGGTCATCCAATTAGCCAAAGATCTATGAGCCTCCAGCCATAACAGTTTTCTCAAATTAGACGTAGTAGAAGCATTTTGCTTTGTTATAATAGGTGGTTTCCTAGAACTGGGGGCATCGTGAAATCTTACGACGTTCTTAGATCAAAATGCTTACGACAAAAAGTTTTAATTCAAAAACTGCTGTCACTGATGAAGGAATGAATGCGAAAAGTTTTTCATGTTTTCAGACCATTAACAGCGTTATTACCAATATTAAGTTTTAAAGCTGGAAGGACATAAAATGCTGACCAACGTGTTTGAGTCTTTGTTCATAATATGTAATATGCCGAATCGTTGTTGTAATGATTTATGCACCGTTCTTACTTCGTCTAGTCTAAACGAAGGAAGTCGGAAGTGGACACATTACATAAAGGCAAAAAATCGATGAATCTAGAGTAGACCCGAAAAAACAGATTTAGTAGCTTGGTTTGGTGTCTAGACGTATGGTAATATTTTCACTAAAATAAACATTGTCTGATGAATGCAGTCACATTCAAACTAAACTAATTGCAATATTTAAATGTACTCGTCTAAAGAAAGAACTTTTTTGCATATGTTATTCCCATGAATATAAAGATGAAAGATAGTAATTTCTATCTCAGTCTAGCTTTGAAATGAAATGGAGGAGCAACCATCAAGTTCCAAGAAACAAATACTAAAAAACTATGCATAGTAAATTAATGTAATAAGAGTGCAAGCATCCCATTTAGACAAAGTCGTTGCACGACCATCTTAAAAATCAATTTTTTTGTGCTATATCGAAAGACCTCGCAAAAATATTAGATGCATATTTTTTTTCTAGCCGGAGTATGTTGAGACAACGGAGCTGGGGCTACCTGAAGTTGAAACACCATAAATCGATTTACTCCAATATGCATTGACCGATTGACCTGAAATTTGGTATGGGACATATTGACCGAATTCCCCATAGGGTATTTTTCTCGGATTTTTGAAATTCGATTTTTGAGCGGGAGATTTCAGATTTCAAAAATTCAAAAAAATTTTGCAACTCAAACAAAGTAGTAGAAAAGTGGTCAGTACTCATGAAAAGAAATAATCAATAAATACTAAACAAAAAATTGACCGTTAAAAATTTTCAAACTTGGCGCCAACGCCATTTGTTACCAAACTGAACATTTTAGTTCATAATCTTATAGCAGACGTCAAAACAAACACATTAAAAAAAATTCATCCAAATCGGTTGACTAATTCCTGAGATATTTGAGTCTACAGGTTTTTTGTCCGTTAACTATTTTTTTCATTCAAACATGATCAAGCATCACTCAAGCATCACTGTGGTCCAACCAGAACCTCAATATGTGGTATACTTCTCGAGATATTCGCAAATGAAGATTGGCGGCCCAGTCCGATATGAGACTTTTTGGAAGAGTTGGTCGGAGTGCCTCCAGGAATAAAAATTTGGAATTCTAAGAAAAATACCCTATCAACAATCAAGAGAGGATTCGACCTGTACCAGAACGACGCCAGTAGCAAGTATAGTTTAAGTGTAAATCGAAAAATGCCTTGGAAGGGTCTTGGTCCTCATAGGTCCCATATGGAGAAGTCAGCTGGACTCCGTCTATGAATACAAATTTGGAATTCTAAGAGAAATACCCTATCACAAATCAAGAGAGGATTCGACCTGTACCAGAACGACGCCAGTAGCAAGTATAGTTTAAGTGTAAATCGAAAAATGCCTTGGAAGGGTCTTGGTCCTCATAGGTCCCATATGGAGAAGTCAGCTGGACTCCGTCTATGAATACAAATTTGGAATTCTAAGAGAAATACCCTATCACAAATCAAGAGAGGATTCGACCTGTACCAGAACGACGCCAGTAGCAAGTATAGTTTAAGTGTAAATCGAAAAATGCCTTGGAAGGGTCTTGGTCCTCATAGGTCCCATATGGAGAAGTCAGCTGGACTCCGTCTATGAATACAAATTTGAGATTCTAAGAGAAATACCCTATCCCAAATCAAGAGAGGATTCGACCTGTACCAGAACGACGCCAGTAGCAAGTATAGTTTAAGTGTAAATCGAAAAATGCCTTGAAGGGTCTTGGTCCTCATAGGTCCCATATGGAGAAGTCAGCTGGACTCCGTCTATGAATACAAATTTGGAATTCTAAGAGAAATACCCTATCACAAATCAAGAGAGGATTCGACCTGTACCAGAACGACGCCAGTAGCAAGTATAGTTTAAGTGTAAATCGAAAAATGCCTTGGAAGGGTCTTGGTCCTCATAGGTCCCATATGGAGAAGTCAGCTGGACTCCGTCTATGAATACAAATTTGGAATTCTAAGAGAAATACCCTATCACAAATCAAGAGAGGAGTCGACCTGTACCACTTTCGTCGCAGTAGCACCTATAGTTTAAGTGCAAATCGAAAAATGCCTTGGATGGATCTTGGTCCTCAGAGGTCCAAAACGGAGGAGTTGGCTGGACTCCGTCCAGCAATGAAAATTTGAGATTCTAAGAGAAATATCCTATCACAAATCAAGAGAGGAGTCGACCTGTACCAGAACGACGTCAGTAGCACGTATAGTTTAAGTGCAAATCGAAAAATGCCTTGGATGGATTTTGGTCCTCAGAGGTCCAACACGGAGGAGTCAGCCGGACTCCGTCTATGAACACAAATTTGGAATTCTAAGAAAAATACCCTATCACAAATCAAGAGAGAAGTCAACCTGTACCACTTCCGACTCGGTATGATACATACTTTAAGTGTAAATCGAAGAATTGGACGGATCTTGGTAACCATTAGTCCAGCATTGGGAACTTAAGGAAAATATCGTATCACAAATGACGAAAGGATTTGATTTGTACAGAAAAGACTTCTGTGCTAATTATAGTTTGTCAGTAAGTCGCAAAAGTCGGCACATAGTTGGG